>VXAD01008737.1:141884-174028 GCA_013399195.1 Dicrurus megarhynchus
GGATCGGCGATTTGCGGCTCTGTCCAAAGTGGCTGTTTGGCGCCGGGGCCATCTCGCTGGAACCAGCGCACAGGCCTTTCCCCAAGGGGGCTTGGGGAGGGAGGGACGGAGCTCCCGCCCCGTCTCCAGAGAGGACAGAGGTCCCGTCCCATCTCCGGAGGGACAGAGCTCCCGTCCCGCCTCTGCGAGGTCTCGGCGCACTCACCGGCAGCTCGGCCAGAGGGGCTCCCCTCCTCTCTCCCCATCTTTCTCCATCCCTTTGCCTTCAGCAGCTCCCACCCTCCTCCAGTCCAGCTGCTCCAGGACATTCTGTCCTTCGCCAAAATCTCCCTGGCACCTCTCTGTTGCCCCGTTCTCCCCATCTCCCTCCTCCCTGAGGTGCAGGTGACAGTCCCGGGCAGCCACCCCATCGTGGCCACCGGCCCAGTGTTTTATTTCTCGGCGCTCTGACATCTCCGCTCCGGTGACAATGCCTGTTGCTGCCTGTGCCCTATTCCATGGAGACAGCAATCACCTGCAATCTCCGTGTCCATGGCCAAGGAGCAAGAACAGGCCCTCAACCTCTGTTTTCCACATCCTGTCTGCAAAATGGGGATAAAAGCATCTTCCCAGCAGGCTTCATAATTGCTTGTAAATCACTCTAATGCTCTGGGCTGAGAGATGCCAAGTAGAAATCATGTAATTATTTCGAGCATATTTCATCAGGTTAAAAGAAACTAATCCTATCTCTGCTTTAAAAACCCCACACTTCTACTGTATAAGAGCTTAATGACCAGCTTTTCCCAGGAGAAAAGGAAAAGTGTACACTGACAGCAATGCGAGAGGCAAGTTACAAATGCCCAGATCAATTAATGAAAAAGAACACATCACCTCCAAAGAAAACAGCAGTTATTTACCTCGGATGAACTAGAGGAGCCCTGAGCTCACTGCCTGTGACAGAGGAGCTGACACCGGTCCCCTCCTGCTCAGTTGCCCCCACCCTGTGCTAGTGATGGAAGAGACAGGTCTCAGCTCTCTCCCCCGTTCCGTGCCAGAGCCGGGCTGTGCAGAAGCACAGGCCACGTGTGGTCCCGAGGAGCTGTTGGTGCCCTACAATTTCCCATGCCATGTTAAATCCCTGCATCCCATCCCAGCT
Source organism: Dicrurus megarhynchus (assembly GCA_013399195.1). Taxonomy (NCBI): domain Eukaryota; kingdom Metazoa; phylum Chordata; class Aves; order Passeriformes; family Dicruridae; genus Dicrurus; species Dicrurus megarhynchus. The sequence continues at coordinate 143,020 of VXAD01008737.1, forward strand.
CCCGAGCTTCGGGAAGACAATCCTTGCCCCACGGCGCCAGCCTGGCCAGGAGATCCAGCTGTGGGCACAGCTGCCGGCGTGCCCTCCTGCCGGCGGGCTGGCTGCGGGCAGGCACCGGCACCGAGCAGCAGGCGAGCGGCAGCCCCGGCCAACTCCGAGCAGCCCGGGGCAGCTGCCAGACCTCTTTGTTTCCCGCTGCGCCCATTTATTAGCACAGCCGGTGAGCGGCTTTCAGCCATGCTCAGGAGAGGAAAGGGAGGAATGGTGCTTTGCCTGCTGGGACGGCACCGTGCAGCCCTTCGGGAGCCTGGGACAGACGTCCCTGTGCCTTCGGGCGAAGTCCCAGCTCGGGGCAAGGCAGCCTTTCCCCACCCTTGAACAGGGTCTGGCTCTCTTGCGGAAGGAAGGGTCACCGGTCCCACTGGAAACGGGCCAAGAGAATGAGCAGGTGGATCGTGCCGAACTCCTGCTGGGACAGAAGTGTAAAACGAGCCCCACTGTTCCTCGAGAGCTGCGTGGACACAACCAGGGACGGGCAGCCCTGCACGCCGCCATCACACCGCTGGAGCTGTGCCAGCAGCAGGATTCCAGCACGCACCCCCGATACCCCAATGCATAAACTCGTGCCTGTCATTTAGTGATGGAGGAAAATCTGGCATTCCCCAGCCCCCGTCTGCAGGGTGTCACGACAAGGTGTGCCTCTGGATTTTGTCTGAAAGGCTGTGGGTAGCTCTTAAACCTGGGACAAGGAAACCGATGCTATAAACTCCTGGCTGCTGTCTCCGTTCGAGGGGATAAATATAGACCCGCCTGCCGCTCTCACTACCCTTTCACCGCAAAAGAGATTTTGCAATCATTAACCCCGGCCCCGCTGTGACTGACAAGCACACATTGACCGACACTTCTGGCCATCGGAAACCCCAGCGATTTGTTAATGTTTATTAACAGCTACACGGTCTCCTGGGGGAAGAGCCTGGCTTCCCCATGTAGGGCGTTGGCTGGCAGTGATGGGGGCTCAAATATGAGACAGGATGCAGTGAGGGTGCTGTAAAGGGCACCAGATGCCAGAGGACTCAGGATAGGATCCTGCTGCCTTGAGCTCACCCCCTTTAGGAAAGCAAGTTATTTTTTGATCCACTCCTGAACAGCAAAGTTCTGCAAGGTAGGGAGGGAAAGCAGTGTTGGTCCCCACAGTCTTGGCATAGCTGCTGTTTTAGGGGGTGCTATAGGGCTGGCGAGCTGTGCTGGGGAGGGGGCTATGTCTGTGAGTCTCTGAGAGCCAGGATGACATGGCACCCACACTGGGGCCAGTGCTGCTGTGCTAACACTCACATTTTTCTGTGTTTCCCACCCAAGAATGAACACCAGCACCAGGGGCATGGAGGACCAGCTCAGAAGCCCCAGCCAGAAGGTGGTGAGTGTTTTGGGGGGCTGCTAGCCTCATTCCACAAGGTGAGGTGGGAACTGCTGCAAGGACCTGCTTTGTGGCTGATAAATTTATAACTCCTTTGCTTTAAGAAATGCTGCTTTGTCCCTTAGGCAAAGCACTTTGTACAGGGAGCGGGGAAAGGGCAGTGGCAAGTCTGGCCAGTGGTGCTGGGTGGTGAGGGGGACTAAAAGGGGACTAAAAGGGACAGGAACACCTGGGCAGGGTGACCCTCTGCATACCTGGATTTCAGCAGGAGGAATCCAACATTGAGAGCTGACCTGGTCTGAGGTGAGAATGGGGGGAAGCTCCTGGCCTCCCCAAGGACACCCACAACAGTCAGCACAGAATGATTTTGCCAGAGATGAATCCCAGATTTGCTTCCCAAGCTGTCACAGCGGGCAGTGACTCAGGGCTGTCCAGTGTCCCAACATATCCTTACATGGCTCTGTCTTCTTCCTGCCCTACTGCACTCCTGCCCCAGCTCCTGCTGCTCCTTCTGCCCCTTGTCCAGGTGCAAGGGACTGTTCCAAGACCATCTCTGTCCTGGGCTGCAAAGACAAACCACCTGTGCTAAATTCCAGACCTGGCCTAGCTCCCTAGCTGAGAGACATCTGCCAGGGACCTGGTAGTGGGATCATCCCATCCTGCCCAGCTGCCCCACAGAGACCCACGGAGTGAGCTTGGGGCTTCCTCAGCCTCCCCAGGCTGCCACGGAGCCCTCATGGCTTTTCCCAGCCAGCAGTACAGGACCCTTCACCAAGTGAAGGGTCACAGAGCATAGAGCCAGCAAAGATGGAAACTTCCCTCCTTGCAAAAGCCTCCTTCAGGGCAGAGATGTGGAGTTCCCAGGGTGAGAGCCTGTGGTGGAGGAGGATGTCTCCATTTTCCCCCACAGCTCTAAGCATTGGTGGCAGCTTCTGAGTGTGGGCTCTTACTGTCTGCAGTAGAAGCTTGTATGAAATCCAAAGGGCTTTCCCCAGTGCAGTACTAAGCATCGTTGTGGAGTTCATCTGAGCAGTCCCCCCTACTCTGGCAGCCTGAGAAAATGTTTCCAGAACAGCTGCTGCTAGCTCTTTTATTTAATGGGGAGAGTGGGAAGAAGAACACCTCCTCTTCCCTCTCTTCATCGGTCACTTGCTCCCTCGGGAGTGTCCTGGCAGTGCAGACCCCCCACTCCTCCCCTCCTGTCTCCCTGCTGGTGACTCGTGCTGGGGCTGCTGCTTCCCGGCTCCAAAATCCGCTGCTTTCATCGGCCCTGTACCCTGTGTACCCTGTGCAGGAGCTGGCTCAGGAAGGGCTCCAGCCTGGGGTGTGGGACCTGCGCCAAACACTGCCTTGGCTGTACAGGCAGCTGTGGGCAATTTCTGGCAGCAGGGCTCTGAGGCAGGAGTGCTCCCAGAAGAGCCCCACCGGGGCTTTATTCAGAGCCCATCAGGGCAGTCAGTGGGATGGGGATGGTTTACAACCCCCGCGGGTCTGCCCAGGCTCCCCAAGGGACACGTTCAGGCTTTGGAGTCAGTATTCTCCCCCCATTCTCACTGTTTTGCAGTACTTGTGGGTCTGAGCAGAGTTTAATTTCTCGCCTCCGGTTCAAAGGAGTTTCCAAGCAAGGCTTTCGCCAAGCTGTTGGCCACGTCCCCGCTCACCCAGGGCAACCCACGGGTTGCAAAAATCCTGTCTGTGGGTCCTGGCTCCCACAGGTGCCCGCGCCTGGCAGGTTTCCACGGGCGATCCCACAGCGCAGCTGCTGTGGATCCACACCTGGAGCCGGCACAGCAGCCTCGGGGAGCCGTGGCAGGTTCGGGCGAGCGTGGCTCTGACCCAGCTCGGAGCGGCTGAACCCTGCAGCAGTGTTTGCATTAAAAGGCGGGGAGGTGATGAATCCATCTGGATCACAGCATCGCCTTTCTCCCCGGTGGTGCCTGGCCCAGCCCTGCCCCAAGCTGAAAGCAAGGTCAGCACCTTCTCCTACCAGCCTGCTTTTGGAGACCTGCCCGGATTCAAGGGGAATTAAGCACGGCCCCCGTGTCTCAAGTGACTCTTGCCTAGGCACAGGTACAGATAGATTTTTGTTCCTGAGTTCTGGACAAACAAGTTTTCACCCCTTAGGCAAAATACAAACTCTTGCAACCTGAGGAGATGCTTTTCCTTGGAACTCAGTGTAATTTTAAAAAGTTACAACACAGGGATTTCTTCAAAGACTAAACACTTGCTCACACGCCAAGAAAAACAAGCTGGTTGATCTCTTAAATACTGCTGCCTGCTATCATCTGTGGCAGCACAGAGAATGTGCACTTGAGCTCAGAGATGTTGCAGAAGCGTGGGAACAGTCCCAGCCTTCCCAGATCACAGGTTTTCTTTGGTCATGTTCACCCAGGTGGAAAAAGATGAGTTTCTGTAAATGCCAGCACAAGGAGACACATACCCAGTGTGACAGTAGTGACGTGCATGTCATGGAAAAATGGATGCTGGGTTCTAAGTGATCTTAAGTTGGAACAGCCAAAACCGCCTCTCTTTAACTCAAGAGTGATGATGGGAAAATGGAAATTTGAAACATTTCCAGATATTCAGTGCTTTTGCATTTATTTTTGGCCAATGAGAGGTTCAGCTTGCCTGTGGGGGTTGTGTTCTTTGACTCTTCCAGGAAAATAAGCATGAGGAGAAGGTCCAGGATCCTGACAGAGAGAAGGACCAGCCTAAGGCAGACATGGGGAGCAAAACCTGGGCAGACCTGGCTGGTGAGATGAAGATATTCCTGTGGAACCCGGAGGAGAGAACATGCCTGGGGAGAACAGCCAAGAGCTGGGGTAGGTCCTTGCTCAAGCTCCACTTTCGGGGATTTTTGCCTTTTCTGCTTCACAGCATATTCACTTGCCTGTGAATGTCCTTGATAGCTTGGACTGACCACCCCTGCCCATTTTTTTAGTGTTAACATTTCTAACCAGTGCAATAACTAGTGAGGAGGACAAGCAGACAACCATGTAAAAGTTATGCTTGATCTGGATGTTAATGTTGACTGAGAATGTGAAAGCAAAGATTTCAGGCTTCCCAGACTGTGTCCCAGAAAGAAGTTTAGAGCCTGAGCAAGCATGGGAGCTGCAGGTCAGTCTGCTGCAGCTGTGCACCCCTGCTGCCACCAGCAATCCTGCTCCTGCCTGTGTAAGTCAGGGGCCCCTGGGACAGTGGCTTTGGGGTCATCAGGTTGGTGGGGGAAGAGTGCCCAGGCTGCAGGGCAGGTATTTAGTGGAGGGTGCACACCATGGGGCAGAGCAGCCCTCCCTGCCTGAATGACCCCTGGCTCTAGAAAGGGAAGGGAAGGCCTGGTTATCACTGTCACCCCACGACTTCCCAGGTAGTGACAGGGTGACCCACCATGCTGTCAGAGCCAGTGGACCGGGATGTGCCAGCTTTGGCAGTTCTGAGTGCCCTGTCTACTTTATCCACATCCATGTGGCCTTCAAAAATTATCGCTGAGTCTGGAGGCCCCAGGTGGTTAAGAGCAGCCTGTGGAGTGAGCACTGCTGCAGGCTTGGTCCAAAATCAAGGTGCCACTGCACACACGGTGCCACTCACCTTGGCAGCTCTTTTCTGCCAGCGCAAAGCCCCCTTGGCAGAGTGAAAATCCCAGCCTGATCCAGAGCCGCCTGCACATCCATCAGTGCAAGGCTGTGAAATACCAGGGGCTGCTGCTCGGTTTTTGCATCCCTTGGCTGGCACTGGCAATGTGCCACAAGCCCCACAGCCCTCCCATGCCCCTGCCAAGAGCTCTGGGTCTCCTGCAAAAGCCTGTGGTTACAGCTGGGAGAAACAAAGGAAGCTGCCCACCAGCACTGGAGGAGTCTGAAAACCTGCAAGCATGAGTCTGGGACAGACCTTGACATTTGTGTTTGCTCTCCCTTGCTGACCACAGAGGCAGACCAGTCTTTCTGCTCCTCTGCTGGATGGGAAGGCATAGACTGAAGTGTGGGAGCAGTAGGGTGACAGTCCTTAGTGATGTGGGTTTGGTTTTCTGGAGACTCTTCCAGGTCCTGAGAAGATCCTTGTGAGAGGATTTGCTCAGTCTGGTGTGGATGTGACCCCAGCAGGCTACTGCTGGCAGTGCTAGCAGCACTGGGGCAGGTGCAGCACCCTCCTATTCCCTGGGATCCCCGTGCTCTGCTATATGACCCCCCTGCCCACGAACGTACGTGCCCTTGATGCACACATGTGCTCACATGTCTCTACAGAGGGGCAAGAGAAGCTACTATGAAAATCAAAATTTATTTTAAAGTGAGAGCATTTGGAGAGGAGTGGAGCTGAACTTTCCCACTCTGATCTCATGGGTGAGGAGGAGGGAATTTGCCCAGCCATGGGCTGCTCCCCTGTGCTGGCTCTTAAGGTGTCCCCTGGGATGGGGGCCTCAGGGGACTTGTACTCACAAAATGCAGGGAGACAACTGGCCACCGGGTCATCACTGGAGGCCCCAACCCCTGGGAAAGGCTGCATCCCCCTCTCTGCTGGTGACAACACTCCCTGCTGCACTGCAGGAAACATAAAAATGGGAGCGGTAGCAGGAAGATGTCCCAACAAGCATCAACTTGGTGCGCCAGCAGCAGCTCCAGCTCTGCCAGGCTGGGGCAAAGGCACCATCCAGCATCACTCTGGAAGGGCTGGACATTGTCCCTTCTGTGCCACCAACAGTAGTGATGGTCCCATCTGCCCTGGCTTAGCCCTCAGCAGGACACAGCCCCACAGTGGTTCCCAGCATGGTGGCCCTGGCAGAAGCACGGCAGGAGTGCACATCTGTGTTCCCAGGGCTCCCTCCAAGCTGCTGGGACGTTTCTCCTGGGAAATATTTGGGTTAGGGCTTCACTTTGCTTTCTGAGCTGCTGCGTTTTATTCATAGGCTGTGGCCTCTTGAGACATCCTCAGCCATCAGCCTGGTCCAGAGGAAAAACAAACCCATTCCCTGAATGTCTGGGCTATGAAACAGACAGTGGTGCTGCAGTCCTGAGCGATGCTGCTTGCTCCGTCCCAGCCCCAGGGTCCCTCCCATGCAGGGGACAGGAATCAGGGCAGGAGCATCGCCCCACAGCCCCATGAGAAGTTTGGCTGAAGACACCGGGTACCTTCGCATGTTACCATGCCAGGAGGGGGTGGGAAGGGCAAAAGGGAATGTTGGGTCCATCTGTCAGAGAGAGCTGAGGCAGGCGGACACACAGACCTGGTCCTGACACAGCTCTGGGAAGGGCCATGCAGCAAAAGGGATACAGAACCAAAGAGCAGCTACCCCGGCCCCGGAGCAGCTGACAGTCCTGCACCCAGAAACACCAGGGTCTGTGTGCAGGGCGGGGGGTGCAAACTCCCACCTCCACCATGGACTGAGAGCTGCAGAGGACGCCGTGCTGAGCACGTCTGTGCATCCCTGTGGGACACATCCCACGGGATGTGCTCTGGTTGCCTTAACAGCGACATGCCTGTCTCTTTTGCAGGCTTGATCTTACTGTTTTACTTCATTTTCTACACGTGCCTGGCGGGAATGTTTGCCTTTTGCCTGTACGTGATGCTGCTCACGCTGAGCCCCTACACGCCCAGGTTCCGGGACCGTGTGTCTCCGCCAGGTACGTACCCCAGCCAGCCTGGCCTCGGGCGCCTCTGCCCACCAGTGTCCTACAAAAATGGCATGTCTAGGACCTCAGGCAAAGCCCTGCCGGAGCTGTGCACTCCTACAGTCACCCAGTCCTCCCTAACACAGGGTGTTCTCGCCTCAGGGCACTGGCAGAGCTGCAGGTTCTCTGCAGAGGATCAGACATCTTAAAAAGCCCCATGGGAAGCATTCACCCTGATGATACTAATTGTTATTCTAATTGCACTGTTTATTGTTATCATTATTCTCAAGGTAAAAGCCAAGTTTAGGCATTTCATAGGTGATGCTGATGCATTTCAGCTGCTGGCCCTTTATACCTCATGCCTTCAAAATAAAATGCAAATCAAGAGTAGCTTTTATGCATTATTATTTGGTAGAGTTCTGGCAAAGGAATGTTCAGAAAATCCTTTCCCTATGTCAGATGCAGCATTTTCCCCATGTTTTTGTGTTGGTGGGGAACACAAGGGCCCCTTGCCCTGCTCCCTGCCTGGAACTGGCCACACAGCTGGGAACACGGGGGACCTTCAACCACTCTGTGCAACCCCAAGCCCATCACTAACCCACACCACTGAGACTCTCCATATCTCCAATGTTTCCTGGGATATTTTGTGTGTGGTGCTCTCCAGGGGTGAAATGAAGGTGAGAGATCAGTAGGCTGAGGAGAGAGTTGATTTGTGAGCTGGTGCTGACTCTCTCATGCCTGTGCCTGGCCCCAAGCCCAGTCACAGTGCATCAGCCCCTGCAACACACAGCCCAAGCCCATGGCTGGTCCACCTACATTTGGTTTATCAGGGTCTGTCTCCTTCTTCAGGAGTGATGATCAGACCGTACTTGAACGGGTTCACCATTGCCTTCAACGTCTCCCAGCCCAACACGTGGCAGCCCTATGTGGACAACATGCACCACTTCCTAGCAGGTGAGCTCTTTGTCACCCTGGGACTCATGGTGAAGTTGTTTTTATCCATGGATACATGCATGCGGTGCAGGGGTCTCCTGCTGGGCATCTCACGAGCCACATTTGGAAAGGGAGGCTCACAAGGTCCTGGGAGCTTCTGTGGGAGGGAGCTTTGCCTTTCCAGGTATGACTTCCTAACACCCTTGACATGTGGATGTCCTCTGAGAGCTTGGGTCTGTGCAGGTCTCAGGGGATTTTAACAAGTCTCTTGGTCCCCAACAGCTTATGATGACAAAGTTCAGGAGGAGAAGAATATTGAGTGTGTCCCAGGACAGTACTTCATCCAAGGGGGAAATGACAGTGAGGAGAAGAAGGCCTGCCAGTTCAAGCGCTCGCTGCTGCAGAACTGCTCTGGCATTGAGGACCCAACGTTTGGCTACTCTAAAGGCCAGCCCTGCATCCTGCTGAAGATGAACCGGGTACAGAGAAAGCTGCTTGTTTTAATTCCTTCCTTTAGGGCATCCCAGCGTGATGAAGACCACACAGGGACTGAAACTCCTTCAGTTCTCAGGCCCAGGGAAAAAGGGAGCTAGAATCTCCAAACCTGCTGGCCATATCTGCTAGAAAACATAAAAAAGAAACACTATAAAATTTGCTCCATTTGATTTGCTGAGGCCTTAGTGCTTGGAGGGTCTTTTGCCAGGCCCTCCTTCACGAGGAACTGAGCTTTAGCGGAACACCCCAGACCCCAGCTGCTTTACAATGGGAGTTTTCTTAGAATTTAATTTTTTTGAAGTCTAATAGCATGGTGGCTCAGTGCTCACTGCTGGGAAAATAAGCATGGGGGGGTTGTGAACTGTGTGGGGAAGAGGCTCTGTCACTCCAGGGTGTCTGGACTCTCTGTATTCTCTGCTCTGCCCCTGCTCTCAGGCAGCAATCTGGCACTCAGCCATGGGCAGGTTGCACTGTGTGGAGTGGCAGACCCTGCTGCAGGCACACACAGCTCCTGTCTTGAGCAGTGTGACTGGCACCCAGAAAGGTTTAAGCCCTGGAGAAGGGAGGCAGCACATGCTTGGCACTGCACTTCATACAAGCATGGATGTTTTTTGCTTTTGCAGATCATAGGCTACCGCCCTGGCGCCGGGGTCCCCGTGAGTGTGGACTGCAAAGTGCAGGTACTGCTTTCCTCTGTGCTCGGCAGCGTGGTGGGTACAAGGCCAAATGATGGACCTCAGCACAATTTGTACTCATTTTAGCCCCAAACACTCACAGGACCCAGCACTGCCCATGTGTCTGGGCACAACTGGAGGCCAGTCTGCTGAGAGTGACAGAGGTCACCAATCTCCTGCTACCCACGTTGCTCCTGCAGCCTCATGGGCACCGCCCTGGGGCAGCCTGTGGGGCTGGGGGCCAAGTCCCAGCTAGAGCCTGGAGCTCAGTGGGAAGATGCAGGAACTGCTCATATCCATCTCCAGCTGCTCCATAACACCCTCAGTCCTGGGGGCACCCTGCAAGCCAACAGCAATGAGGTGAAGGAAGGGCTCCCACTGCCCAGGCAGCTGCTGGATCACACCCTTAGAGAGCAAAGGCACAGTAGGGAATCAACAGGCAGCGAACTGTAATCCTGCCCATGCCTCCATAGCTCCACTTTTCTCTAGCTGGAAGCAGGGCAGTGACTGGTTCACTGCAAACACAGCACAGCTGAGCTCAGCCGGGGGCTGGCAAGGGACATTTGCTCTGAGACAAGCTCTGAAGGCAGCTGTATTTTGTGTCCATGTCCCATGTGTGTGTGCATGTGCCTCTGTTTTTTCTCTGATCACAGAAAGGCAATGAGAGTCACCTCAGGTCAGTGGACTTCTACCCTGGGAATGGGACGTTTGACCTCATGTATTATCCCTACTATGGCAAGTTCACCCATGTAAGTAAGGGTCTGGCATCTCTGTTATGCCTCCTTGGGAATGAGAGGGCAGGAGCTGCTGCACAGGGTCCAGATGTGCTTTTGGGCTATTTTGGGCAGATGTGGGCAGGGACGGAGGCCACGGGCACTGGGATTACTGTGCTCTATTTCTGTGTCTGACAAACTGTGTGTGTGTGTGTAACTGTGTGTGTAAGAGTGTGTGTAACTCTGTGTGAGTGTGTGTGAGTGGGTGTGGTTTTTAGGACAGGAGAAAGCATTTGAGAGTCCCATTGTCTGGTGTTGTCCTGGGCAATGACCCCAAGAGGCAATGTGTAGTGATCCCATCTTGCTAAGGCACAGACACAGAAAGGCTCAGCTGCAGCATCCTGAGGGACCCTGATGGACATCAGGCAGACACTCTCAGATGCCTGGAACCATGAACCATTTACGAATTATTTTACTGAACATAAAAGCCCTGCCTGCTTTTCTGCTCCCTCAAAAACTACACTTAAATCCCCCTCCCTTCCAGGTCAACTACACCTCCCCACTGGTGGCTATGCACTTTACAGATGTGCAGAAGAATTACTTGGTCCCCATTCAGTGCAGTCTGAACGGGAAAGGAATTATCAACGACCTGAACAGTGACCGCTTCCTGGGCCGAATCATCTTCACACTCAGCATTGGGAAGTAGCCCCTGCCAACATCAGGCTCTTAGGTTAAGTCAATCAGAGGCTTTTTCCTTTTTAAAGCATCAAGCCAGCACTTTTTTCTGCTAGGAAAAACAGGCACATGGAGATTACTGTTAATTTATTTTTGTTCATAGTTAGGAAACCAATGAGATACAATGGAGCGTGGGTCCACATTATTCATCTTCTGATGTAAACATTATTAGTAAAAATTAAAAATTTTCCCCTGGGGAGAGAACCTGCAGAAGATTTCACTTTTGACTGAAAGAAACCTCTGGTATCCAAATGCTATTTTCATAAGGTCTTTTATGAGTGATCCCTGTGGAATGCACCTTTCCTGGCTTTAAATTTTAATTTTTAGCATAGTTTCATGTGCATTTCTCAGGCAAAAGCTAAAAAGGAGGTAGTTTATTAGCACTATTCTTGTTAAAATAATAACCAGCAAAAATTCTGGATTATGCCTGCAATAAAAGAGTTGAAAAGTGCAAATGGCAACTCTCAAAATGCTTTCTAGGATCTCCAGCCCCAGAAGCATCTTGACTGCAGCAGCTTGTTCAGCACACCCAAGGTGTTGAGCAAGAGCCACATAGAAAATAATTTGCCCCTGAACCTTTCCAGCTGTTCCTTTCTAAAGTGGGAAGATTAATGCATTTCTCCCTCCCTCCTCCTCACTCCAGTACTTTTCTCTGCCCCAGGAATCCTCACCCAGTCTCTTGGACAGGGATGAGTGAGAGGAGCTCTTCTCTCCTGTCACGGTTCACAGGTTGGCAGTGGCTCATGATCAGGCACAGAAGTGCCCAAAGTTCCAAAGAGGTCACAGCTATAATGCTGCAGCAAAATGCAGGGAAATTCTCAGTCCTTTTATGGTTAAGGGGTCAGTGTTGGTGTGAGTGAAGGCATCAGTTTATCACCCCCAAAGGCAAAACACACCCATCCTAGTCTGAGCAGAGTGTGCTGCCCTGAGCAGCCCGAGCCTCCCTCAGATGTGACAGAGACCAGCTGCATTCTGCTTGTTGGGGCTATGAGAACACAGCAGGACAGGACACCTTGGGACAATGTATTACTTGGAAAGCACACTTACTAAAATTACTGACTGAACAGGGGCATTATGGTATGTTTGTCCTACATCCATAGTCCAGGTACTTTATCTGCCGTCATTTCCTGATCTATATCAGTCTCTATGAAGTGATTTTTTGTATTTAAAATAAAGTGACTACAGTAAAATTAACTCTGTGGTGGCATTCTTGAAACACTGGTGTTAAGAGATGCAGTTTTTGCTGCCAGTTAGGGACTGAATTTCCAAGCAGCATGTAACAATATCCTGCAATTCTGAGCACTTGATAAACTTCCCCAGGCCAAAGAGTTCAGGAGCCCAGTACAATAAGACTCACTCTTCACCAAGTATCACAACCAACCATCTGGCAAAAACTATTTATTAAGAACTGCTAAATACCTGAACCAGACGTAGTTTAGGAACTAATTCTGCTCAGTTGTCATTATTCAGATGGCACTGATAGAACCAGGGCAACATATTCATTCTGCCTGCACAAATTATCTGCAAGGGCATCTTCTGACCAACAGAAACTGGCTTCTGCCAAGGAGGATGCTGCTGGGGGAGTGGCTCTTCTTTTGACATCGGAAGTAAGTTAAACCCACAAGCATTTCTCTGTCTGCCAATTGCTTTAGCTCTTTAAAAGCATTTATTTTTGTGGGGTCTTGAAAGGAAACCAAACTTGTGTTTCATGCCATCAAATTAACAGCCTTCACACTAGCAACAAGATAAAACTTTATTTAATATCTATTCCCTATCTGTCTGTTGGAAGGATTCTGTTGGAAGAGGAGGTCCTTTAGCAGATGCTGGACCCACACTTTGACCAAATCAACACAAAATTCAACTGGTTTGGATGTAAATGTGTGAATAGCTTAGAAGCAAAAGCTTCTGTTTCCCCACAAACATCCAGATCCAAGCACATTGACAAACCCTTTGGAAAAGCTCTCAGAAATGGCATTAATGTCTAGTTACAGTGAAACAAAGCTTTATAAACACAATAATTAACTTTATTTTCCATACACATATTCTGCTTTCAGCATATTTGTACAGTTACTTCAAGATCTGGAAAATCGTACACACCACTCTTCATGCTGCAACAACCTTAAAGTGCTGGATCAATTTTTGACTTCTGTTGAAGCTCAAAATAATACTTTCTATGTATTTACAATATATATATATATATGTATGTGTTTGCATCTAGGAAATGACTACATTTTAATAAGATAGCCTAGCAAAAGTGATATTAAATACTTCAGTCTGCAATCTCAGCATGAAAACATAGCTGTGATCCATCTGCTGGCAGCAGAGAAGCACCACACTGACAAGTGGGTGTACTCATAAAATGCCACCCGAAATAATTCCATTTAACACTGGCAGGGAAATCAAGTATTGCGAGAGCAAAGGTACAATACAAGAGACCAAGATAACCAAACCTGAAGCACATAGTCCAACTCAGCAGCATTTAATTACATTCCTAAAAAAAAAAGACAACTTGGTCCAAGAGCCCATTTGTACTATGGAACCACTTTTGTCAGAATCACGTAGAGTGTATCTTTGGTCACTGTGAGGACAAGAAGAATTGAATGTACAGGTATTTCTCAAACATCAAAACTAACTCTTTGGAAAATTCCCTTCCCTGAATACACAGCTATTGTGAGTTGCTTAAACATCAGTGTTGACTGTCACCTTTGTGCTTGTGAATTACTGAAGGTGCTTTTCCCACAACATGGATACAGGATTAATGCACAAAGAGATTAAATATTGAAGCAGCTTTAGTAAACACTTGCTGCAGAGGACAGAACTTTATGTGCCCTCAGGAGCTCTCTGCAGACCTGGCAGCTCTTGAGCTGTCCCATAGCTGGAAATCAGGGTTTATTGGCTGCAAAAGGCATTTGCCAAGATGGACCAAAAAGGTTTAAAGAGCGAGAGGCTTCTTTCATTCCATCAACATGAACCTGATGGGAATGAAGCAGAACACAACCACAAACTGCTAACTTTGATTTTGGTACAGTTTAGATATGGAATACAGAATTGCAAAGGTATGGCATTAATATCAAAGAAGGCATCTTCAAACAGGTAAGACGCTCCCATTCCTTTGGAAGTCACTTTCTTCAGTATACATATATTTATTTCTGCTTTATGATCAGCATTCTTCATGCTAGAAGTTGTGTGCTCTTACACTGAGACAGCAGTAATGAGGAGGTTAAAAGCAGATAAATTCTATCAAACCCAAAAGGTTTTACATCTCCACTTGCATTCAGAGATCACAGCTTTTCAGTGATCCCCTGTTAACCTAGGAAAGCTGTCCAAAGGAACTGCACGAATTGCTGAGCAATCCATGTTCTTAGTCAGTCTGAGTGCTCTCAAAATACTTTTGAGCCTCACATGGACCAATGCTGTGTAGTTTCTTTTATGTTCAGAATCAAAGCTGAAAGAAACTGCAGCCAGTGAAATTCCAGCCTCCCACCTTCATTTCACAATTGAGCTCAGTACAAAAGGAAAAATGCAGTTCAACAAAACAGCACAGGAGACATTTCCTTCAGCAGACTGTTGCCTTTTCTGAGTAGTCAAAGTTCTCTAGACCTGAGCCTTATCTTGGCAAATTAGACACCATGCTAGTGCAAAGCTATTCAACTTATATTAGCAGTCAGCTTCTCCATATGATATTAAATGAATTAATTTACTAGAAGAATCAGATGTTCTTCTCATATTATGTCAGGGTATTAGTGAGATCAGGTACTACTTTACATTCAGAAGTAGGAAATTGAGGCTGATTCACAAGAACAGCCATATGCCAAGTTCCCAGTAGAAGTCTGTTGAGAGCTGAGTATTCATTTTCCCACTGCATGTACGGTCCCTTTTGACACAGCATTCACACTTTTAATTATAGTTTTAGCTTTAGCATTAACCAAGACAAGCTGTAGGCATCTAGAAATCTTCTTGTATAAAAAGATTAAACAACAGAAAGCTTTGTAGATGTCTTCTTTACTAAAAATAATCACATTTCCCACAGGGACACACATAAACTCTGCTCAATTCTATGGTCCTCAGAACACCTACTTTCTCCAAAGTCATACAGTAGCTTCTGCAACTCATCTTCAGACTCATGGCATGTTATTCTGTCATGAAGTGATTTTAATTTTTTAAAATAAAGAAACCATGAATTAATCTGTTTTTCTTTTTTTTTTTTTTTTTAAGGAGTGGATCAGAGAGTCTGGGAAGGGAAAAGAACAGGGAAGGTGGGCAACAGAGGTGGAATTAAGAGATTATACAGACTGATAGCCAGTACGACTTTTTCGTCTTCCAATGATGTAAGATATAAAGACAAGAATGATAAGGAATCCAAGTGCCACGCCCACTGCGATGGGAATAAGAAAGTTCAGGTCAGAATCAGCAATGCATTCTTCAGCTGCAGAAAGAAGAAAAACAAAAAAAGCAAGGGAGAATAAATTAGTAAGGGAAATCAAGCATTAGAAACCAAAGCAAGCAAGGAGCACACTTTTGAGAAATTACATTGTATTAGATACAATAATACATGTAAAGTAAAATCAGTATTGAGTAAAGAATTGATGGAAAGATTGATTTCTTTAAACACATTTACTACACGCATCCTTTATATTGGTAATATACTTCTGATTTGTACATTTGATTTGTACATTTAATTTCAGCTTCCTCTAGCAAGCAGAACATAGATTAGAGATGTGAGGACAAACCAGCAGTCTGAGCATGCATTAGCTGATCACACCTCAGAGTTAGCAGCAATAAAGCAACAAAAACCCCACACTGGTGTATTACTGCCTCATCCAGGGGTCTTCCCAACCCTCGAATCGCCACCATTCCTCTGGGTTCTAGACATGAATACATAAGGGACAATCCAAGTAACGATGCAGAAACTTACTAAGAGCTACAAGAGACAGCCAAGATAAATGTGCTGCAGGCACTGCATGGAAAACACTGAAAAGACTCTCTTGGGGTGGGTAAATTTATTTTCCATACAAAAGGGAAAAGAGAACTACATAGACTTCACTGAAATCCACATCAGAGGGAAAAATAGAAGAGACAGCTATAATGCTACAGTGGTTTTTAATATACAGGTTGTAAAACATGTGAGGAGCTCCTTGCTGGTAAAAACACTCATCAGTGATTCGCAAACCATGCTGGGAACTGGTTTCAAAATCGGGGGCAGGGCTTGGCATCATAACCTCTGTGTAAGGAGAGCAGGGCTCCACCTGCCTGTGCCAGGAGAGGTTTGGTAAGGCAGGAGCCTGTGCCTGGGTTCTCCAGCACTGGAACAGTGCCTGACTTACATGTGTTTCATAAAGCAGCACTCCTCATAAAACTACTTTGTTAGAGTTTTTAATTAGGGCAGAGCATGACACACAAGAGTCAACACTTCCTCAAAAGCTGGCTGCTGTTTTTCATCGAATCAGCATTACTTAGGGGAAATGTATTGTCTTGCTTTAGCATTACAGTCCAGCATACACTTGCCATGGCCCCCTTCCCGACATACAATACAAAGCCTTTGACTAAGAGCAAGAACAACACGTGGAGGCTCAACAGCTGAAAATACTGAACTCAGATTATCTGAAGGCACCTACTGCCAAGTAGAGGAAGGGAAAAAAAACCCCAAAAATACCAAGAGGAAAAGAATTACGCACCTTATACAGCTATTTCAAAATATTCTGACTGAGAAAATATTTAAACATCTTAAAGAGAGAAATGCATTTGATGTTTAGTCATCTTTGTTCACTAAATACCAACACAGACAATTTGCTAGATGCTGGGTAATGGGTCACTAAACACTAACACTAAATATGAATGGATTTGCTAAGGATGAAGGGTGCCCAGCAGGCAGTGACAGAAATTCCCTCTCTTCATCAAAGGAAGGAGATGGCTGCAGTACACATCACACTATGGCATTGCTACAGGGAATTCTAAGGGTGAAAAAGGGGTTAAGGTTTCATACCAGGAATATTCCATCCTTGCTGGCACACATCTATCCAGGTATGGCTACTGTACAGTGGTTAGAAGCTTCAGAGAGGTGTCTTCAAGTGCAGAATTGGTAACTACAGCCCAACACACAGACTCTGCATTCGGGCCAGCAGGAACAGCTTTTTCAACTGATGTGGCTGAATGTGTCTCCATTCAAAATAGTCAGATATTTTGGCCCAAAACTTTTTTATCCCCAGTATAAAAGCTGCTTTCCCTTTTAATTCCAATCATGAAATTCAACCAATAGCCCCTAAGTTTGTGTTTTATTAACATATGCTAAGGAATAGAGAACACTGTGGTAAATTTAAAAATTTTAAAAACCAGCCAAACAAAAAACCAAAACAAGGCACAAATAAAATGCCCCTTCCAAAACCCAAATGCCATCATTCACTGGCTAGAAATGCTTCTTTATTAGCATGACATCTCTAACCTAAAATATCAGAAATCTTGATATTTTAGAATACAATATTTAGTAAACTGTGTATAAGGCACTAAACCAACCACACTCTATAACAGGTTATACACATTAATATTCCACATCCGCAGGTGTTAAATACATCCACATTTTAAATGCTGTTTCCACAGACCAGAACAAAACCAGCTATGTAACAGAATCTCAGATATAGACTGATTAGAGTTCACCTTACTCATTGAGTTTATTTTCTTCAAAAAAGACAATACAAGACGTCTGTTTTCAAATCAGTTAAAAAATGTGAACAAGTTTCCTTAAGAAATAGAACAATCTTTATTTTTTAGAGCACAGATTGAACAGATTGACAGTTCCCTATGGAGCAATACATACAGGAAAACTAGTGGTTTTATAACAACAGGAAGTCAGGTGAAACTGATGTTTTTTGAACCAGTTACCTGCACATCAGCCTAGGAGTACTTAAAACTCTGAGCCAATATACTTACAGGTTTTTGCAATGGTATTTCTAGTGTTGATTTTAGAAAGCAGTTTGCATGAATCTTCTATATTGTCACTTGGAAACTGTGTACAGTTCAAAAATTTGCAAGGTCAGAAGAATAGTGTGATGATTACTCCTTAACAGAAATGCATGTTTAACTGGTGCTACTGAACATCACTCACACACACAAAAAAAAAAGCTAAAAAATCTATATGAACTTCTGCATTTGAGGATATATTAATATGAAAGTCATTAGATCCATTTTTTAAAATTAAAATGGTAAGTCTTGAAGCTTGTTTCATGATTAAACTCATAGCAGTTCCCCACATTCATTAAAATGCATTTCAGTAACTGATGTAAAATTCAAGCTGTAGACTACAACCTATAGTAAGCATTATCCACCCATACGTGCTTCCTTCGCTAGTGTCAAGAGTAAACTGTCCTTACAAAAAAAAACCAACCAAATTTATTGAAACCATTATTGAAAGAAGTGTATTTTATGATTTGTATACAAACATGCCACAGACATCTCTATAACCCTAGAGAACACTAATAAAACACTAGAGCAGCTTTGATGCAGGCTAAACTCATTCTAAAGGGGGAGACAATGTTATGTTCATTAAATAACTAGTTTAGGCAGCTCATGTTATGACATATGCAAAAAAGCCACACTTATCTAAAAGACTTCTTTTTTTTTCCATGCAGTAAGAATATGTATTACAGCACAAGGAGCCCAGAGAAAAGTTGTGCATCAAGGGTTAGTCTCTACAGAGCTGCAGTTTAAGAACAGTCCAGTTGCACTGCACTTTTTTAACCTAGTTATTCTTTCCATACAGCAAGGAAAAACAGGTGTTGTGGGTCCATCTCAGACTTGTTTGGCTTTTGCATTCTTAACATTAATAAATGCTACACGGCAAACAATCCAACACAAAATACGTTAAACATTCAGAGTGCCAATGGCAGGCAATTATAACGTGAATTTTGACTGGCAGAGAACCATTCAAGACGAAGATTTAAAACCAGCTCAAGCTGCAACAACAGATACTGGCTCATTAAATGAAAGCATCTTTAAACAATGGTCATTCAAAGCAACAAGACAGACCAGTTCCGTGCAGAGTATGCTATGAAGTTAAGTGCACTTTAAAGTTCTGGAATATTTAGAAAGGTTATTCCCTTTAAATAAATGCCAGCAAAAAAAGCTTGCATTAATTTAGCAGAAGTCTGCCTTAGGTATTTTAGATGATTGCCAAGGTATAATAAAGGATAAAGAATTCAGTGCCTAACAGGTTTTTTTTGAAACCATCTGGAAATGGCACTGAAGTCTTCCCATATATTCACCATTTGGCAAGTTACTTTTGTTTGTACAGCCATGGTATAGGAATGATTCCTGAAATTACACCAAGGCAGGAGTAAATTACTCAAATCTTAACAAAGGCAAGTAAGTTACTGCTGCCACTTCAAGAGATCACTTAATCACCAGCCTGAAGTTCAATCCTATGGAAAACGAAGCTGCTGTTGGGCATTAGACAATCCTTGTTAAACACTATACAAGTCAACAGAGTGACTAATGCTGCCAGCTTAACCCACAATTACAACAACAACTAAGGAACGCAGAGGAGAGAAGCAAGTACAAATTCTATGCTGTTCTGGAAGATGCCCAATGCACATCAGTTCAGAACGTGTTCCTGTTTCAGGCTACTATTTGTAAAAGGCAGAAATAAATCCCAAATGCTTTAGGATTTTTTGCAAGATAAAATCCTTAGTCTAGCAATTCATCCAGTATTTGACATCTTCGAAACAGCTATGAAACCCACATCGTCTTCTTAGGGCAGGAAAACAAAGTGTAGTTCTGCTTCATCTGAGATAAACATTCTCCCTTTGTTTCTCAACTCCAATTAGCTGTGGCTAGTAATTACTTCTAAGTTTTGGGTCTTTTTTGGACTTCAGAACTTGCACTTGCTTTGTTTAGAGTGAAATCAGAACAGGAATCACACTTAGATTTACAAAGTTTGATATCCAGCATAGCTTTTTCTTCTGCCAATTATGTAAGCAACCACTATAATGGCAATCAAGACAGCAAGTGCAGCACCAACTACAATTGGGATTAGAATGCTGTCATCATCCAGCGAACACTCCTGGGCTGTAGATGAGAAAAAGGTTGCAATAAGGAATAAATAAAGACAGAATACTTGCCAAGTGTGGTATAAAAATCTGTTTTCCTTAATACAAAGGTGTTTAAAAATCAAGTATTATTCAAACTAAGAGAGAAAGAACTGCAGAGGTCTCATCGATACATTTATTTAAGCACTTTAATCATGTGGTGTGTTCGATAACCTATAGCAAGCTAAGGGTGTATGAGTTTGCCTGTGCACAAGATCTGCACTAGGCAAGGGAGCAGCCATTCTTCTACATTCAAGAACCAGGCTTATCTGTTTCATTCTAAAGGCAAGTCTGGTTGGTGCTTTCACTCACTAAGGATAAAAAGTGACCTAGATTTGGTATCAAGAATCTATCCAGGATGAAGACATGTTACACAGATAAAAGAACTATAATTAGAAGAAAGCTAGCTGCAACTTTAACTACGGAGTGTAACGGGTCGCAAACTCTTTAGAAAGCCTGTTTACCCTATACATATCTGGAGAGTTATCTTACTTCTGTCTAAAAGCAGAATTTTTCAATCTATGCATCTACAGATCAGTCTAGTCCACTAAGACTGTGCTGCAAGTATTATCATTAAGCACAAAGACCAGTTTGCACTAAATATTAAGAGGTAATTTAAAACATTTCAGTTTTCTCCAGACAAGATCAAGATAATGCAGCAAACACATTTTATAATCTCTTTTTAGTTCTGGATATTCAAGACTGCCTCTGAAGGAAGCTCTGACAGTTCATTCTTTCCCAACACTCCTATTCCTCAAAAGTAAAAAGAAACAAAACACCTAACAGTATTCCCGAAGTTCACTTCTGCAAAAGTTCTGTCCAATTTTCTTGCATATCTGAGCTACAAAAAGCTGTATGTCCAGGTGTTGTCAGGTAACTTCTAACCTATTCTGCATGGCAATACTTAAGTCCCCCTTCAGTGTCTCTAGTTCATTCAAGTTTTGTGAAGGAGAACCATACACTTAGCAGACATTTTTTATGTGAGAACAAAGCTTTGCTTGAACTTGAATGTCAGTCTCAGAGCTTCTCTTCATTCCATGTATATATAAACATATTTTAAAAAATTGGAACAAGAGCTTCCGAGATAAAGTGCTTGTACCTAATGCTGGTGCTTTTTAGCAAGTAAGAATTTTGCAAGCATTACTGAAAACAAAAACATAACTCTTACCTGTAGCAAACTTATTTGCCTCCACAAGGAATGGCTGAATCCATAGATTAAAAGTATGTACTTGAACATCTTCGTTAATCTGAAGAGTTTGCTCTTTTCGGCACATGTAAGAGCTACCAAGGAAAGCATCCCACTTGCTGAAATTGCTGTTATCTGCACTTGAAATGACTAAACAAAGTGGGGAAAAAAAGAAAGGGAATTTGCAGGTTCACTTAAAATGCAAGACAGTTCCTAATACAGTAAGACTGAGAAGCTGAATCTAGAGGGGCCAACACTTCAACACTGACTAGTCTGAAAAACAAAGCAAGTGGGATTGATCTGCTTAACCAGAAATCAGAGACTGAAGTTATTACAGTACTTTGCAGTAACCCCTCTTTCATCTGTACATGACATCAGGCTTTCCTTGTATCTCCACTCATCTCGGTGTTGCAGAGCTGCAAGTGTTTTAGCTTTAGTGCTCTTTAATTGCTGTAGCTATGACAAGCAATTAAAAAAAAAAAAAAGAAAACATATGTTTGTTGGGAAAAAAGTATGCTTTAGTTTTTGAAGGACTGGCCTCTTTTCCCAGTGAGAGTTAAGTACAAGTGGTTGGAAGATACAGCAGCATCTTCAATCAAAGAAGACAACAGCTCGTTTAGGAAAAAAGCTTCAAAGTTGGTACAATCATATTTCACACCTCAAAAAATTACATTACTGGAAATAGTTATAAAGAAGCCCTCTTAATTTACAGAGACTCCATTAGCAGGAGTTTCAGGTATTGTGGAGTGGTCCCACACTGCTGTTTAAAGTAACTCTTACAGCCATTTCTGCTTATTATTTTTGTTCATACCAACTTCTAGACATAAAGTAGGAGCTACCAGTAAACATGAACAACACTGAAAAAAAAGTCAGAAGTATTTGATGCAGACATTGAATAAAATATTACACTTGTTTAAGGCAGATACTGTTTCTTACCAGAACCATTCAGACGGTTGAGCAGCGTAACATTCACCTCTCTCAGATAAAATTTTTGTACACTTGCACTTGTATTTTTCTGTTCAAGAAGCAAGAACCGAGTGTCAGTGTGCAATTCTGCATTTGTAACTTTAAGGACACATGCTTTACAAAAGCCAACACATTTACCAGTCTTACATTTTCTACAACTTTAACCCATTCTCCATTTGTCTTGAGGCACTCAGCTGGCCAGTTCCACTTCCCATATGGGAACAACCTACCACCAGCAAGCGGCAGGAGGATTTTACTACGAGTGATGCTGTTAAATAAAGACTTAGTTTAAAATAAAAGAAGTTACTTACAACAGCAAATGTGAAACCAATCAGCGTGCTATTTCCATCATTCAGTTTCAGAGTAGCTGTTGTGTTACCACAGGCACCATCTGCGACAGTTGTCTTTGGATTGATGTTGATCAGAAGAGGCTGAAATACAGACCAAGAACATCAAAGACATTCAGCGGCCTTTGGAATACATTGTCTCAGTCAGGAACAGTCTTGGGTTAGAAGTGCTTGTCATAAACATGACAGCAGGAGGAGCTGAGCTTGGCTGCTCTGGAACCAAGGCTGTTTGAGTTATATTTACATGCTGGCAATACTGAAGCAAACAAATTGCTTGAGAAGTCTTACTTTGTTCCCTAACACAACAGGCTACCCTCTGAGGGGAAAGACAGTTACCTGCAGGGAACAACAGCCATAACAGCTAAGCAAGTTCCAGATTTTAATCATGTTAGAAGTATTCCCCATAACAAATTCTGTTGAATCCACATAAGATTTTTTTGAAGACAGGTGTTACGCGACAAAACTATTCTGATGTCAGAGAGATGCTACATACAGTACTTAGAAGCAGTTCTGGACAGCTACCAGTGTACAAAGCAAATACCCTGCATTCAGATTTCACACCAAATAACTACAGCAACTTTTACTCTTCAAAAGAAAAAATAAGCACCTTGTCTTGGGAAACATTCAGTTGCAGCCCCACAGTAGCCAGGAAACAAGTTTTATTTCCACTTTTAAGAGAATAGTTTCCTGTGTCTGGATTCTCCACAGGTTTGGGAGCAGTTGTTGGAGCAGGAGACAAAGTAGTGGTAGATGCAGTAGTTACATTGGCAATAGTAGGTGGAACAGTAGGTGCAGAAGTAGGTCTATCAGCAGGACATCTAGTCTCTGAAAAGACAATTTAATCACCATTTCATTGCTGAAATGTTATTGAAGTCTTACTACTCAGAGGTCAGTTCAATACAGATACCAATTCCTTTGCTGAAATCTAGGCTCACTAGGAGTCTGCTAATCACCAGGACAGAAGTCCTAAACTTGGCACTGTAGCACAGTATTCCAAACACAGTACAGCTGCCATTTATTCTCAGAAATTCTGTAACGCTCACATTTAAATCCACACTCAGTACCACTTGCCTCTGACACACGGAGGCAAAACACACAAAGACAGTTAAGTTGTTACAGAAGTGTGACATGTATTTGCTGTAGACCAAGTAAGTGACCCTATTATGCCGTATGCAGCGGGATGATGTCTTTTCTGAGCTATGAGATGAGGCAACAGCCTATGGACTATTCAAATGCCAACAGCAGAGGCCACCACTGGAAGTGGAAGGCAGTCAGCTAAAACCCGTCAAACTCAAATGATCTACTCAGCAACAGTAGTTCTGAAGTGCTTATTCTTAATACCCCAATTACTGGAATACACACTTGAGTAGACTCCCACCTTGGCACACAAACAATCGACATTACAGCACACTACTAAATCTGTTCTCCTAATCTTTTTTTCTAGGAACAAGGAAAGAAGTACAAGAGGATATTTACATGAATATTATTAAACACAGCACATCTTAGAATTGGTCGATTTTTTATTATGGGACTTTGCTCCCTGCGCTAAGGTGCAATACAAAAAAGCTCTTTCACAAACTGAAATGCTCACCTTTTTTACTGACTGTGCCATTCTGAACAAAAGCCTGCACAGTAACATTCCAGAAAATCTGCGTTATATTTTCTGCTTCAATAAAGTAGGAATTATGACACACGAAGACAGTATTCAGTTGAACTGGATGCAAAGGATCCTTCACAAGAACAGTAACTGGTCCTACATATAAGCACAAATGTTTTAATGCATTATGAACTACAAGAACTTAGAGGTAGTGTTATGTTTTATATAATTCCCTAAGACAAAGATTAAGACATAATTAAGTTTAACAATCCTAAGCTCTCTTGAATGTTTTTCCTATGTATCCTAACATGAAGTGCTAGGTAATGCAGGAGTAACCAAGCTTGCAGAACTAGACAAGCCATTAGAAAGGTGAACCCTTTTACTTAAGGTTTTAAGGAGAAAAAAATTCTATTATTAGTAGGCATTAGTACACAGACAGCCTAACACTGTATTGCTTGGCAAGGAAGAAGGTCAAGCAGTGCACACTAAAATTAATCTTCCATGTGCCTGCTGTCTACCAGCACCTCACTGATCAAAGCTGTTTATCCTTCCCCTTCTCTTCCACTTACAAGAACTACACATTCAGTGAAGCCATTTGGCCTGCACTGTTACCCAGCCAGCAGGTACAAGGAACAGCAGCTGGCAGCACGTGGTACAGAACTCATTACATTCATTACTAACTCCTATATTCCTCCTAAATTCGAAAAAGCCAAGCCGGGTCAGGTACACGAGGTCTGGCACTTCTGGCTGAGATTGCTTTGCAAGTCAAATTCTGCACTGAATGTTACCTTTTCTTTTAGCATCAGGAAATACAGCTGTGTCATTGGTGTTGTAGGTCAGTGTGATGAAGTCTCCCTGGTAAGTTTCATTGGTTTTTGTGATGTTAATGCTCCAAGAATGACCTTCTCCAAACTGCACTGCCACAAGTGCAGCTTGTGTGTCATTGCCACAGACGCTTCCATTGTGTGTCACACTTGATGACAAATTCAGGGTTGTGGTTTTCTAGAAGAAAAGGGTAATTTTAAATGCATTCACATGCAGTTCTTCCCCATAAAAACATTATAAACTTGCTGGAGTTAGCTGAAACCTTGCACGAGATAAGTGAGATTATTTTAGATTATTTTACAAATTTATGATAAAGGGTCCCTGACACATGCCTGAGAAAGGAGCCATATCAGATTCAAGTACAAAAGTACAGCTCTAACTTGGCTGTAAATCTTGATCATGTTGAGCTGCAATTGCATTTACTGCTTGGGCTAAGAACATAACTACACTGACAGTGGTTAGACTTGGTGAGTTTTGTGTATGTCATTTAAGTAAGAGCAACAGGGTACTTTCAGTCATTTGTATGACTGAGAACTTATTCTTTATTTTATAAGGACAATATAGGAATATTATTCTCAACTGATTTAGTACAAAAAAAGTAAGAAATCAAACACCCCAGGTAAAAGAGCTTAAACTTTTATCCAGGTCCAAATCTAGTTGTCAGCAAGAGTTACCCCCAAATACGTACATAATCACCATTGTTTGATTCATATGTTATCAAGAACCTCATCATCCAATCTGCATACAGGCATGTAGCATTAGAGGCGTCCTTTATATCTACTTCCACTGCATAGGACTGGAAAAAACCTGTAAGATATGATTATTAGCTATCAAGACATTGTTTTTACTTCATTTTCTAGAACAACTTAAGAGGACAGCTCATCACAAAGCAGTAAATTATGTCAGGACCATATTAAATTTACCAGATACTGAAAGAATAGCTAGATTTCTAAAAGGTATCAAAAATAGGAAGCACGCCATGAAATTATCAGAGCTGGCAAAGACTGAGAGAATGTTTTATAGTCTGTTTACCTGACATAGACTAATAATCTCAAAGTGTTGACTGCCCAACACTGGACACTTTTAAGATTTGGCTGGAAAGGGTGCTGGGCCATCTTGTCTAGACCGTGCCTTTGCCAAGAAAGGCTGGACCAGCTGATCCTTAAGGTCCTTTCCAACGTGGAATTCTGACTCTCTGAAATAAGGATCAGCTTTCTGGCGACACACTGGGTAAACCAAAGGGCACGGACGGAGCACTTGAACAATGTGCTGCTTGTAGACCATGGGTCTATGATTTTATGTGTTGTATCAGTGATTACGACTTAAGCTGACTCCTNGGCCCCGGCCCTCCCCCCTCACCGGAGACGCCGAGCAGCAGCAGCGGCAGGAGGAGGCGACGGCAGAAGGAAGCGGCGGAGCGGCGTGGGCCCATGGCGGCGGTGCTGCTGCCGCTGCCGGCGGCGAGGACACTGGGGGACGGCGAGCGGCCGGGGCGAGCGGGCGCGACAAAAACCTCGCCAGCGGTCATGTGAGAGGCAGGGCGGGGCCGCCCGTGCGCCGCCAATCGCCNAATGTTTTATAGTCTGTTTACCTGACATAGACTAATAATCTCAAAGTGTTGACTGCCCAACACTGGACACTTTTAAGATTTGGCTGGAAAGGGTGCTGGGCCATCTTGTCTAGACCGTGCCTTTGCCAAGAAAGGCTGGACCAGCTGATCCTTAAGGTCCTTTCCAACGTGGAATTCTGACTCTCTGAAATAAGGATCAGCTTTCTGGCGACACACTGGGTAAACCAAAGGGCACGGACGGAGCACTTGAACAATGTGCTGCTTGTAGACCATGGGTCTATGATTTTATGTGTTGTATCAGTGATTACGACTTAAGCTGACTCCTAAGAGATGGGATCGGCGTGCCTTCATTATGTTTCCACGATTCCCAGCTCGAAAGACCCAGGTGTTAAATTCCCTTTGCGTTTTAAGAGAACTTTTCCCAGCTGTTGTACTCTTAACGCGGTGAATCCCGGCACAGGCGTTGCCGTGCCCGCGGCCCCACGCCGAGGAGCGCTGACAGAACGGCCTGGCCGGGCCGCGCGGGTGGGCCCGCGGTCCCGGCTGCCGGGCCACGGCCCTCGGCTGAAACACCCCGAGGTTCCCGGCCTCCCCGGTACGGTGCCGCTCCGTCCGCCGGGCCCNCAGCGCCGCCGCTCGATTCCGTGGATCGCGGACGCGCCGCTCGTCGCGCGCCGCCTCGGGCGGGCGGATGTGGTCTGCTCTCGTCCCAGTCCCCGTCCGGCGGCAGCACCGGCAGCGGCGAT
Source organism: Dicrurus megarhynchus (assembly GCA_013399195.1). Taxonomy (NCBI): domain Eukaryota; kingdom Metazoa; phylum Chordata; class Aves; order Passeriformes; family Dicruridae; genus Dicrurus; species Dicrurus megarhynchus. The sequence goes on from VXAD01008737.1 coordinate 169,901, forward strand.
AGCAGCGGCGATAGCAGCGGCCGCCGAACCGGGGCTGTGCCGCCGTGGCCTCTGCAGGTGCAGGGTAGCGGCGGCTTGTTCTGGCCCTCGGCAGTGTTAGCGGCTTGCATTGGGGCTGCTCTAGTCTGGGAAGGGGTAGCTTAGAAGAGATGCACATCCGGAGAAGTTTAATATAGAGGCTTTCACTGAGAAAAAAAAAAAAAAAGAATAAAGATATAGCCCGTGTTTGCAATAAATACAAAGGGGGAGAAATGGGTTAGTTTGCTCTCAGTGCACCTCTCCTGACATGGCTGTCGGTGTCCCTGAGCCGGCTGTCGGTGCTGTCCCTGCATCCTCCCACCAGGGACGGTCCCGGGTTCTCCGGTGACTGGGCAGAAACCCCTCCAGGCACGGCCTCTGCGGCGGGGAGGGGATTGACACCAGCACCCGGAGCTTTAATGCCTTTTTTGCTGGTGCTGAAAGGTAGGAAGGGGGGCAGAAAACGGTGGGAGAACACGGGAGCTTGGCGCAAATGAGGGAGAAAAGAGCCTGCGGTGTGAGGTGGGGAGAAGACGGGTGGACAAAAAACTTGGTGGATTTGGGTCCGAAAGGAGGTATAAAATGTGATGGATGTTGGATTGCATCCTGGACACTATTGATTAAGGGGGAAAAAACCCAGAAACCCCACACCCAAACAAAACAAGTCAGAAAGGGTGGCTTGGCAGAGAAAGGGGAAATGGGGAAGAAGGCATTGAGGCTGGGAGACAGCAAGGAAAATGACATGAGGAAACAGGAGCTCTGCGCTCAGCAAGGAAGGGCCTTCTGGAATGACATATTCCAGTTTCTGATACTGTGGGAGAACTGAGGATTTTGAATAATCAGGCTCTAAGAGACATCCCCAGCCATGGAGGAAGAAAATGAAGTCTGAAGAAGACAATAAAACACATTGACATGATATATTGGAGTGTAGATGGTGTTGATAGGAAAGCAGTAAGGCAGTCTTGAGGAAGTGGAAATAATGCAATTTGTTATCAAAGGGCAGTTAATTTCTCTCACTTGTGTGCTTGCAATCCTATACTCTCCCATAGAAAATTTGGTTTTGTGACCAAAACCAAAACAGCCATGTCAGGGCCGCCACGGAAACCAGGGCATCGAAGAAATGAGAGTCCCGCACACGAGGGCTTTTGTGGTCAGACAAGTTCACTGCTTCTTTGCATTTCTTTTTGTGCTTAATAACCACACCTAGAACCCACTCACCATGCATGTCACATACCTGCACAGCCATTTGTCTAAGCCTGGTTGCATGTGACTCTCAAAATTCATGTAGTTTCAAAACACTTAGAGTAAATTTATATTTATCCTTTGGGCTTAATTATAAAAAAATTATTTAAAGAAATAAACTTGATATTTAATAACTGACTTGCTGTAGGCTGTGGGAAATGTCAGTAAAAGCAGCACTGATGAAACCACAGATTCTGAAAGCAACAAGTCTTTCTCAGCTCCACTACAAAGAATGGGGCTAGGGAGAGTCCTGCTCTGGGGATTTTGTATCTCCTCAGGCTTCACTGCTTTAGTGCAGAGTCCTGTTTTTAAGAAGTGATCTCACAAGGAGTTAGGAGCAATTACATTAGGAGGATTTGACTATTAGGAGACAGACATTGAATTAAGCTTTAATTAATTGGAAGAGGAGAAAATTATTGGTCTTTTCAGGTAGTTCATGCAGTGGAATGGCACCTTTTGTATCTGCTGGAATATTTACTTCAGGACTTATGTACAAACATTGATATGTTCCAACACTCCCTTGTTCTGAGTGAAGAATCCTGAATATCTGGATCTCTTGCTTGCACATAGGAAATGGGCTCTGAACTAAGTGGATGTTCTGCAGACATAACGGGAAGGCTGATTAACTTGCTTCCTTTATGCCAATTTAGTGAAGCTTGAAATGAAATCTAATGGTAGCAATCATAACAAGCAAATCTTTTTCTGTTTAATAACACAAGAAAAATAGCAACCAGTGTGGGATTAAAAGAACAGTATAGTTTATATCATTTGGCAGAATGGAAAATATCTTGCTTTGCATCAGAAATATCATCATTAATACCAGAAAACAGATTATTCTTTCTCTGTTTGCACCTGGTTACTTCACCCTCCCTGTACTTCATCCCTGCCCTTCATCCCTGCCATATAACAACCTGTCGCAGGCATGTGGTGGTGTGACATCATTTTACACAATCTTGGTGGACTGAGCTGGTGGTTTATTGTCATTGTCACACAGTCACAGAGGGACTGATGCACCTGCAGGTGCAGGAAGCGATGGGACAACCACAAAGGCTGCCCAAGGGGTTTCTGCCCTTGTGTGGAACCCTTGGGGACACCAAAGGATCAAATTCCATCTCTAAGGAGTTGGTACAAACACCTCGTGTTCATGTACAGGAAGAGGTTTGTCCAACAAAGCTCACATGCTCCAGCCATCTGGATGTGATAAAAGGTTGTTAAAAGCAATGTACTCTTGCATTTTCACAGTGATATTCTTCTCTTGCCCAGCCAGTTGACAGAAGCTGGATTTTGGCACTGTTCTCCCTAAACAGAGAATTTTTTTGGCAGTTCCCAAAGCCTATCTCTTTGTAGCTCTGGAGGGAGCAAAATGAAGCTCTGTTCCTCTCATATTTAACAAATCCTTCAGGTGTTCTTAGAAAAAGGTTTAGTAGTTGGGGTCAGATGTTGTCTGATTCCTCTTTAATTCCATAAGTTATTATATTCAGTACTTGTAGGATTCAACCTCTAACAAATATCCACTGCATATTATTTATCATGAGTAATTTCTTTATTGATTGTGACAGTCTTAACAATAAAATTTACGTGATAGTTGGACTTCAGTAACATAAGCTCAAACACACATTCTCAGCTGTTTTGTTTTAATGAGAGAAGAGTGAATGATTGTTACCATAATGCAGAGAAAATGCCTTACCCTCTTGCTTAGTAGAGAGAAATGGTTTTGCAGTTGGCATGATTTTGGGAGCCACTGATGGATGGCAAGCTGATCCCAGTTTTCTAAGACATTCACATTCCTTATGTTTATTTCTGGATGTGAGAAGGAGGACTGTAATGTTTCTGTACAGCATTACAGTTTTACTGCATGTTATACTGTCTGACATCAGTTGTTTTAAGAAGGTATTGACATGTACTGAGAGCAAATATGCAAAACCTTATAATTTCTTTCTAAAGCTTTAAAGCTTTTAAAAAGTTCATTAAGGAATATAATTTCATGCCTAATTTCATTTGCATAATATGCTTAATCCTTCATGAATCCTTTAGCAGTTTCAGCAGTTTAGATACTATATCTGTAATCAAACTTTTCTTAGCGCTGGGACTTGCCAAAATTGATGGATGTGCGTGGTCAGAAGCAAAGTGTCCACTCTTTACTGAAGCACTGAGTAACTTAATGTTTCTGATTCCTGGTGCAGAAGAGTAGAGGTTGTGATAAAAAGAAGGAAGAGATAATCCCTAGGACATGCAGTAATCATGACTTTATTCTAATGTATTTTTATTTACTCTTTTGGATTTCTCTAAACAAAAAGGCAATTCCTTTATTTTTTCCAGGGAAAAGATTATGGCAGAACCGATTATTCCTTCCCAGAAGGCAGAGGAAAGGTTTGGTTCCATTTCATGTGGAAGGGGTGGAAAGAGGAATGTATTATTGCTGGTCAGAGAGGTCCCAGATTCACTTGGCAGAGGGGGATGAACCACAGGGACCTTCTTGGGACTGTGCCAGCAACGGAGACTTACAGCTGTTCACGAGTTTTCCTTCTCACACAGCTCCAGTCTGTAGCCTGCGGACTGAGGATTTGGGATCCGGACACCGCAATGAAGACCATGGACGGTCCAGCGCGGTGACATCTGCAGCGCCTCAGCTGCGTGTGAGTCTGCTCGGTGGCAGGGCAGGGGGGGCTGCCGGCAGCTCTGCGCTGATAGCTCCGAAAAAACACTTCTTATCTAATCCCTGCGAAGGCTCCGAGCAGATGGCAGCGTTTCTGAGCTGTCGGGTTTCTGGGGGAGGTGGTGGTAGGAAACCAAACCAATAAACGCTGCTGCGAGAAACTGCTGAGTCAAGACTGGGGAAATCACGTGAAAAGCAAAAAAAAAAAAAAA
>VXAD01008737.1:174038-690135 GCA_013399195.1 Dicrurus megarhynchus
AAAAAGGCAAGCTTGGTGGGGAGGTGAAGGGGTCAGAGAGCAGGTTGCAGCAGAGAGCTGCGAAACTTCCTGTAAAAGCGTTCGTGTCGTGACACAGCTGGAAAAACACATTCCCAGCGCAGGCGGCCGGAGCAGAGGCACCGGCGTTTCGTCAGAGCGTGTTATACAAACACAGCTCGCACACAGCTCGGGGGAATCGTGTGCTGGAGGCTCGGGGCTGAAAGGCAGGCAGGGGCTGGGCCTTGACAGCAGCTGCCCCTTTGCTGTCCCAGCGCTGCCCCTCGCCGCTGCGGGGTGCAGGGTGAGGAGTGCCGGTGGTGTCGGGATGTCCCGTGGTGCTCAGAAGCATTTCCAGCTGCTGCTGGATGGGGTCTGTGCTACAGCACTCAGCAGCTGGGTTAACTTGTGGCAGCAGATGAGATTTATGCATTTCGTGAGTCAGACCAAGCTGCTTCTAGATGCAGCTCTGTTTAATGTGAGAAAAAAAACTTGTTTGACTGACAACATGTTCTTTGGGCTTGTTACAGCAAAGTAGAGAAGTGTCAATACTCTTGCTTTTGTGGTTTGATCGACATACAGTGCTAACTTGCTGGAGATACATCTGTCAGCTTCAGAGCAGAAATTATTGCCTGAAAAATGGCTCTGCACAGGAGGCACCTCCCAGTTCCAGCTCTTATGAAAGATGTGTTGGCTGTAACATTTTCTGAGAGATTTCAGCAGGAAAAGAAGTTACATTTAAAATACAAGGCTTGGAGGGAAACTGGATATTATACAGTCATTTTCATAACTGGATATTTTAACTGCAGGACTTCAGTGCTACAGGATCCCTTGTGACTTAGAATAAGATTGCATCCCTTTTACAGAGAACATAATGATATTTGTAGTTAGTCTATAGTTTCCAGCTCTGACAGAGATCAGAAACCAGGTCTGGCAAACACCAGGCTAATGCCTGTTCTGTGCATTGTCCTGAAACACAGGTCTTTGGGGGAATGATCTCTTTCCAGCTTGAGGCTGTGTGTTTGCTTCATGCTTTTGGAGCTAGGATTTGAAGCAGCAACTGCTGCTGTAGGAGTAAAAAGGGAGAAACTGAAGGAATACACGGTGCCAGTTCTGCAAGTGACAGAATCACAGCCCTGTGGTTGCAGAACCAGTTCTGGCCTAGTCCCCAGCCACATCCTACAAACAAGCTTTACCTGTGCAGTGACAAGGTTGCAGCTCACCTCTGCAGAGGCTGTGTTTTGTAATTTTTGTTCCCATCTCATGCCTGAAAGCTGCACCTTCTCCCCAGCATGCACGTGGCAGAACTTGGCCTGTGCAGTGCCCTGCCCAGCCTTCACCAAAAATTAATAAAGCAGCTTTGCCTTGAGCCTCAAACCAGCACCAGCTGAAGGACTTTGTGGATGTAATTAAGGGCCTGCTTTTGACAAAGATATCCGGTTTTGGCCATGGTAATGAATTTTTTTCAGCTATACCTCAAGCTTCAGAGACTACACAAGGGTAAAATAGAACAGGCACTGTGATAATTTCATAGGAAGTTCAGTCCATAAGGGGAAAACAAAGCTATATATTAAGTGAACATGTTGCTAATAATCCAGCACTGTATTTCACACTGTATTAAAACTACTTACTGCTCCAAATAGATACAAGCAATCTATTCCATCTAATTTCAGATGCAATTTACTTGCTTGCTAGCCCCTCTCTGCAAAGTCACAGTGACTAAGCTTTGCAAAGAAGCATAGGAGCCCTTGAGCCCTGCAATGGCCTGGGCAGTGAGCCTCTGCATTCCTTAATTGCATAACACATCTAAATGCTGGATCTACTGGAAAGCAGTTACTACAACTTCCTTGTTACTGCAAATATCATTAGATGGAACAGAATCTGTAGACTTACTTTTTTGAAAAGACAAAATTTCATAGCAAGTTATACTCAGGCATTTTAACTCAGAAGTACCTAGTGACATCCCTGTTTTCCTCCAGCTCTAAAATACAGGTGTTGCAAGCTGACAACTGATTGTTTTAAGGAGTAAGATAAAGAACTATCAACACTTATAGAGAAAATTAGGTTAACTGTATTCTCCTGTCTGAATAGTCTCATTAGGCTGCAAGAGCTGACAAAACTTTTGATCTAACAAATATAACAATGCTGGGAACAAAAGAACTCTTGAAATTCAGCAGATACAAGCAGAAGGGAGATGATAAGGATCAAGGAGACAATTCCAAGAGAAAAAGTAACATCAGAAGGCAGCCAACCCAGCAACAATGGAACCCAGCAAGAAATCAAGAGTCCACTAACCAGAATTTAATGATTGACTTGGATTGGGTGATGAGTGTCAGGGGTATAACTGAGAGGTTTGAATTGGGGTAGGGGTCCCTCTCCAGAGGCTCCAGAGTTCGAGCTGTAACCAAAGAACTAACAAAAGACTCATTGGAAACATTCACTTGGACTTGGCATTCTTAGTGGGATCCTAAGGTCAGATACAGTTACTGTGGCTGGTCTGTGTCAATCTCTAGCAATCAATAAAAATTTAGTATTTGCTGGATGCTAAATACTAAATACTTTTTTTTCAGCTTAAGGGGTTTATTTGCAGTGCTGCAATGTCCTACTGATTTTAGAAAATTCACTTTCAAAATTAATTTTTTTTTCATTTATATCCTAATGCTAATTTTCCATAAGCAGCAGCAAGACAAGCTTGACAATGGGTCATTTGAAAGGTGACCTTGTACCAGGAAACAATTACTTAACCAGAAGAAAAACCTGCTCCTTTGTAGGTTAACCAACGTCCATTGTTTCTCTTCCCAGTTAACTCCATGTATTACAAGATACCCTTTGCACAAAGTTCAATGTCTCTCAACCACTCCAGTAAGTTTTGAGGTGTTCTTTGTTTAAATGCCACAGTATGTCCACAGGCCCTGGCCTCTTTAAGGGAGAAAAAAGAGGCAAATCCAAAGCTACCATCTTAAATTTGATTTGTCATCAGTTTTTCTCAATCAGGAGAAAGTATAGTGGCATATATTACATTTCACACAGAAAAAGAATGAAAGAATTTACTGCTGTTTTTTTTCTCAGAGTAGACAGATAATCTGTCAGTCTCCAAACAGTCATCTGTTGCTGTAGTACATTTTTTTTTGTGAAGAATGTAGGAAATATTCTCTTTGAGAAAGTGTTGGTGGAAAAACCATCCCATGCATTTAGATGCCTCCAAGCTGTAAGACAGGAAGGAAGCACCTGAGCAGGATTCATGGCAGATGCTTCCCAGACCTGTCTAATCCCAGCTGCCCCAGGACTGTTGTGTGGTTCTGGCAGTGCAGGGTCAGCCCCCCTGCAGCCCATGCAAGCCCTCCACAGAGCAGTTCACAGGATCAGCATGTACTCTGCTACAGCTATCCCAGTTTCCAAAATTCAAAAAGGAAGTTCAAAACACTCCATCTCCCCCCTCCACCAAGTCCTCAGTGCTCCTGCACTGGGAAGGGCCAGGCTGGACACAGTCCTTCTGCTCAGATTTAATCCAGCAGTTCAGCGTGAAGAAGAAAAATCAAGAAATGGCCAGCTGGCCATTCTTAGTAAGAGAAGCAAATTCCCTGTCCAGCTCTGTCCTTCATACTTCAATAATCATTCCAGCATCATTAAAAAAAAGATAAACTGGGAGACAAGGAATATTCACACAGCAGGAGAGGTGCCTCCTCTAGGAGGAACAAGCCACCACCTCCAGTACTTTCGTGTATTTCTGCCACTTGTACACATTCTAATCCCGATTCAGAGTCTATGAGGATGCTTATTTCCTTCCCCTCCAAGAACCATAGAAGACTTAGCAAAAAACCCAAAATAATAAAAATTCAGGAATGGAAGCCACTTAGAAAACTCAAGGGATTTTAATGACTGAATGAATAAGGAACTACTTATTATATTTAAGTAGCAAACAAGTATTTTGCTATCAGAGCACAAGCTAAAGAATTTAAAGAAGCCATAAACATTAGTAAGCCCAACATACAGAACTTGGAGTAAGAAGGCATTTTACACACAAGAGTTTATCAACACAAAACTGTTTAATATTTATTAAATGACACAAAATACCTAGATAACAGACTCACTCTCTGAAAGGACATGTATTTACATTATTTACCAACTTAAGAAAGACTCTCTGTACCCATATCAGACTTATGAAACATAAAAAAGGTTTTGCTGCTTTTTGCATCGAAGGATGCAACGGTGATACATGCCCTGTTTGCAAGTCTGCATAAACGATAAGTTTTTGATGCTGTGAAAAAGCACAATTTCATATTCTGGTAGCTGAGGGAAGAGGCTTCTGAAAAGTAACAGGGTTAGTTTTTTCCCCCCACTCCAGACACACTCTCAAGACTGTTATACAAAAAGTATATTACATTTTTGAATGCTGCTGTACTCTTACAATTTTAGTGTAACGTTTCAAAGAAAATGTTCTTCCTACTATATGAGAGCACTAAAAAAAAAGTGGTATTTGAACATTTTTTTAGATGCACTTTTTTTTGTTTTAAAAGAAAGCATTAGGGCAAATGATATGTCTAGGAAAAAATGAAAGGCTGACAGAAAAAAAAAAAAAACAGCTGAGACCAAAATATGAACAGCTAAAGCAACTTAACAATTTGCTAGGGTTTGTTTTTTTTTTTTTTATTAACTATTTACTTTGGCACCTTTGTGTAAACTATAGAACATAACATTTAAAACACATTTGCAATTACAGCATTTAAACAAAATGGTCACTTTTGAAACCAGCCAAGACAAAAAAATAGTCCATTTATGGGTATAAAGATTAAAAAACCTAAAATATATATTTCTAAGAATAAACTGCAATTTCTTATGAACAAGGTGCTATAAACTGCATGCAAGAGTCAAGATTAAAAATGCGTGGCCAAACAGACAAGCTGTGTTCTAGCCAGATGAGTTGTGGTCCAAGCCCACTTCAGTTTTTTCTTACAGAGATATATATGGCTCAATAAGCAGGCACATGATCCCAGCAAGAATTTGCGGAGTTGTACGACGACAAATCTTGGCTGCAGCTTTGTCATTAACCAGGAATGAGCGAGACCTTAGCAGAAGAGATGAACAAGTTCTTGGGGAAAACCCATGAAGCTACAAGGAGAAGCCTTCTCTCCTCCCCTCGCTCACCCCTCTCCTGGCCTAGCCAGGGTTCTCAAAGTCCGTTCTTTGGGTTGCTTTAACTGGATTGCGCTTAGGGTCTGCCTCAGATTGTGAATTCTGATGAGATTTGAGGACATTTTCTGTATTATGTTTTCTGCATTTAAGTTGCTGAAATAGACAGGATAAAAATGAAATAAACCTACAGACCTTCGCAGTTTGTTTGACTGAATGTGACACTTGTGTAATGAGGGAGGGTTTTGCCACAACAGGTGTTCACACATGTAGTGGTGTTAGATTTATATGCTACAACAGACTGAATGGAACCAGCTCAATATATCATCTCCTGTCTCCCAAAGAGTTAAGTCTTATGCTGCTTCTCCAATTCTCTTTAAAAGGAATCTTTTATTGGCTGAAGATACAAAACACATACAAGAAAAAGGAACACTGAATGCAAAACACAGAAGTTTTTTGTTTTTTTATGGTGGGGGGCATTCTTTCCTCCCCAGTGGATCTCTATTTGAACTAATACTTGAAGATTTGCAGGAGGAGTCTTCAAGGTTCTCACCACATAACTCTACTGTCAGTATTTGTCTCACAGAGGCAGGGGTGGCCCTGGATGTCTACCAGTGGTTATGCTGCAATAGTGTCAAGGGGCAAGGTGGATTTTCTGCAGATCACAAAGAGCTGTATGACAGTTAGTTGAGGACGACTGCAAATAATTTAGCAGGAAAAAAACCACCCACATTTGCTTCATATGTCAGCTGAGAACTGCATACAAAAGAGCTTGAGAGAAAACATGGCTGGAGAATATATGGAATTAAACAGTAGATAAAAAAAAGCACTAAGGATGGGATGTATCAGATAGAAAACACACGCACACACTCACACACGCGCACCCCTGAATGCGGGATCACAGTGATAGAAGTTATAGGTCATAGAGAGCTAAGTTACACGGCCATTAAACAAAAGTAACATCTTGCTTTCAAGAGATATCTGGTATTCCCCAGGACTATCAGTGCCTGAAAGAGGATGAGGTTTTTCATTGTGCTCTGCAACACAGCTGATCGTAGGTCTAAAGCCTGGCTGGGTAAGGAAGAACTGGTACATGGAGGAGTTCCTTTTCTGCTGACACCTTTTTTTTCCCATATATTCCTGGCACATGCTGCTATAAGCAATAAAAAATGTATTTTGTTGAAACAAAGCTCTACATTCAAGTGACTTACTCTCCCATGTCTTATAAAGATGCAAAGAATGCTCTCTGGTCATCTAAGAAAATATATTTTAGATGCCTTGTAGCAATACTTAACTTACTATATGAGAGGTAGGCTTCTGGGTTCTAGGAGGCCTGCTAGGCTCTAGGGCTGAGTTCTTAAAGCTTTAAGTTAAAGCAATCCAAAGCAGGGCAGTCTTAGAAGAGCTGCCCTGTCTAAACCTTGAGGTTAGTTCAAGTTTAGAATGTTGCAAAGCAAAACAAGTATTAAAATCCATTTGCAATTTTTGTTCTTACAGCTTTACCACAAAAACAGTGTGGCTTTTCATCTGTAAATAGATTCTCTTTATTCTAGAGTATTGCTGCCAAGAGGTGAAGGCCTCCTACCCATGACTAGTAAAAACTGTCACTTCTTCCATTATGGCTGTTTTATACTTAAAATTCCCAAAGGTGAACACCAAGTCTCACAGGCAAGCCATATAAATCTAATCTGAACTTGTTTTGTTGTAGCAGTTATTTAAGAATGGTGTTTGTATATACAGCATATATGCCCACACTGCAAACTTTGTACATCATTTTATACTGGTACCATTTTGTCTTAATTGCAACCAAGAATATTTTCCATTAGATCAGCAATAAGCATAGCTTGGCTTATTCTCCATTTCCCCCCTCAAGAGAAAAAAATCCAAGTGTGGGCATCAACCAAACCAATGGTATGTATAACTGAAACGCATTCTGTACAGTAAATTAAAAGTTTGCATGCAGTTTAAGCATTTTAAAGGCTATTTTCTTATATTAATTAACCTTCTGTTTCCATTTAAAGATGTGAAAGATATCTGTCATGTATCAAGGGACTCCTCTTCAGACCCAGAGACAAATGGAATCAGAAAGACCAGGTACTTTCTTTCAGCTTTCTGCACATCTTACTAAATAACATGCAAAGAGTTCAACAGCATTCTTCTTAAAATGTAAATAGTACTCTTTAAATGGGCATGTTAACCACTGAAAGAAGTCCACTCTACTATACTTTTCCATTACACTGCTTTCATTCAATCATCGGTAGTATAAAAAGTCAATTAACAGGATCAACAGGCTAGTTTATCCACTGGCAACTGTGTAGGACACCAAGTGTGCAGTAAAACAAAGGCCAACATATGTTTATGCAATATAGTTGTACTGATTCGGGTTTTCTTTATCTCTTTCCATGTAGTCCCTGTCAATTAAGGATTCTATTCTCTTCTTAAGGTCAGCAGGCTGTAAAATAAAGCACATGTCAGCATTATTACTTTGCAGTCAATGCTTCTTGGTTCTTTCTTTCCACTTAGCCAAATATTTATATTGTTCAAGATGGCTAAGGAAACAGAAATCCCAGTTTAAAAAAAAACCTTTAAAGTATCAGAACTTCTAAAGTCTGCAATGTGTAACTGATGGAAGAGAAAGTTACAAAACTGGCTCATCACCTGCAGCTAAACAGACTTTTTACAGAAAGGAAAGATATTTGCTGTTGTTTGAACTGAACTCTAAAGAAGTGCAGTTTGTGCATCATGTACCAAAGTGTTTCTATTTCTGACTTTTAGCCAGTAAAAGATGGTTTCATTTCCTCTTGAAGCAAATGAGTTTTGCAACGGTTTGGGTGCCCTGTAATTTTGTTGGATGAGGAACTTTATAAAATTGCCTCATGATAATGGGTGAGGAAAATTATTTAAATACTCTGCTATAATCTTACGAAGCCCAACTGCAGTTTATGCAATACTTACAGGTCTGCAGACACTCAACGTGGTAATACAATGGAATGAGATAGAGGACCTTTTATTTTACATTTCCATTGATAGAAAGCACCATATATTTGAATTCCAACAATGCATCGCTGTTTGAAAGCCCAGTTCCATTTGTACACAATAGCCAGTCATTTTATATTGCAACTGTGAGCTTCTTCAGCTTTGAGACATTCACCAATATTTTATTTTTATTCCTGTATATGTGTGTATATATATATATTAACCAGTATAATCCATCCAGAAAAACCGCTGTACTTCAGAAGTATCAACCAAGTTAAGATTGTAATGAAGAATTGGTTTTGAGATCTGAAGCATTTTCTCCTTTGCCCAAGAATGCCTTGCCAGAACACTGCAAACTGTGAAACAGCAGCATACAAGCAGTAGCTGCTCCCTTACTGCTAACAAACTCCAGGGCTGAAATCCTTTGGAAATAGGTTTTAGTAACAACGGGCACTTCAAAAATTCCTGAAAGTGAGTATTTGCCCTTTCTAATACTAAAAAGATATATATTTTAGGTATAACTGAGGGCAGGCCAGGGAAGATAAAAAGAACTAATGAAGTTTTAGAAGTAGAAAAATTAGTACACCACCTTGACTGGGAATTTCAGCTGGTTGTAGACCTCTGACACAAGCAGGTTATGACTCAGCGTCTTGCGCATCTTCATGATCCGCACAATGGCGGCATCGATCTGGTACTGCCGGTCCTGGAATACTCTCTCTGTAGTGCTTGCCTGTTCCTCCACCTGAAGGATCCATTTAGAAAAGTTTTAATGAGAATACCAGCACTGTCAAAACAATTCTTTCTATCTCTATGACAATTCTCAGTGTAAGACAGTGAAATGTCTGTTGTCAAAAATCTGACATAAACCCTTTACAAATACGAAGGCTGATTATTAAAAAAACAATTTGTACAAAGAATTAAAACCTTGGCACAGATTTTACATTGGATGGCTGTCAGAGAAACAAGTCCACAGTGAATTTTCCATGTTCACAGTCAGTAAAGCTCCATGGAATGATTAAGGACGAAAAGAGCATTTCATAATTGGAACTTCTCTTAACCTTACTTAGAGATATCCAGCATCACTACTGTCTGTAGTACAGACGCACACATTTAAATCACCATTGTTAGGTATGTGCTGTCATCCAAATTACACATGTAACTCTGACAGAGATATCACTATGTACATGACAACCAGGAGTAAAAAAGCTTGTAAAAGGGCAGGCAACAAGGTTCTTAACCCAAGGATCTAAACCCCAGAGGATTAAAAAAAATATACCGTTTCTTTCATCTGAATTTGGTTGATTTTTATCCTGAAGAGCTTATGTCTGAAATCATCATTACATGTGAATTTATCACCATCTTCCACATCTTTGCCTTTGGGGCTTTTAGTCAGTACTCTGGCTTTGCCACAAGCCAGAGATTGAAGTGTCCTTCTCAGCTCTCCATCCTCTAAAGCAGAAACAAGTTGTTTAGGTTTTTTTAGTAAGAACACTTGGAAGTACTCGGTTGTTTTTGATACCAACCTATCCCAGTGGCTTGCTTTATCTCCTCTAAACTGAACTCCTCTCCTTCATTAAACATGAGCAGCACCAGTGTCTGGAACAAGGAGACCTGAAGTTCTTTTTTGCCCTGTAACAAGGGAAATAAACAGACATCACCAGGCTGTTTTTTCTGGGGGGAAAGGGATGAGGGGAACATGAGAAACAACTCACTCTTGCATGTCAATTATTTCAGTAACAGGATATTATTTTATAATATCTTGAGAATATGAAAAAAGAGAAGTTACTGGTCCCTTGTGTTTACTATGAAATGCAGCACAAGCTTGAGGCCACAAGGCTGGACTATTCTATCCAGTGACAAACCTCACCCAAGACATGCATCAGATTACTCCAGACAAGTCTCAAAGCACTGAGTGCTTAAAATTACAGTTTGGAAGACCTTTAAGTCAAAATCTTACACAAACATTAGTTTAAGGAACACAGCATAAGGAACCATAGAATCTTTGAAACAATCAGGTTTGACAATACTTGTTTTACCATTAACATTTTTCTGAAAATTTAAGCGGTAAGCATTCCTATTTCATGAGAATTTTGTGTCATGAAGAAATGCTGAAGGGGAGTAACTGGAAAGCCTTTTAAAACAATTGTGTTCCTGTACAATCCAGAATTTTTCTTTATTTCAGTAGTGAAAAGCTTACTGTAAAGATGCTTGATGCTATCAGATGAAGTAAGGCCATCAAAGAAACATGGCCCCTTTATTCCCCTCCCCACTATAAAAATCAAGGCCATTTTTAATCTGGAGCTAAACCCACTGGATATTTTCCCCAACAGGCTTTTCTTTCCCCACCAATACAGAAATTGGGTGCATGTTCTTAGACATTAACACATCTGTTTCAGAAACTATCAACTCTGGAAAAGATAGCAGGAGATTAAAAGTAATTGCAAAAACCGTGTTAAGTTTTCCATCACAGCACAAAATAGCTTCCCCATATATCCCTAAGGTATATCCCAGACTTGGAATTGGCAAAACAACAGGAGTAATAGAAACAATAGACTCACCTCTTTAAATTCTGCTTTTAGTACACAGTGTCCTAGTGTTGACTGCCACTGAAGTTTCCTACCACTGTGTTTTCCTAAATAAAAGGTCTTGAAAATCTCCTGCAGTTTTACCATCTAAAGAAAGAAAAAATCCCAAACCACTAAAACACAATTTCTACTTTAAAAGCATCCTTCCCTCCTCCACAATCAATTACACCTTAAATCAAGGCTTAGAATGATAAAAGAAATTGCAAGAAAACAAATTTCATTTAAAAAAAGATAGTTCTGCATTTCTTTCTCTATGCATATTGAAAACCAAGTGTCAGTGGACCCCAAGATGCATTTCAGACAGGCCAATACTTGTATAACCCATGATGTTCATTACCTCTGGGGGCAGGTGGACCTCCATAGGCACGTAGGTTGGCCAATAACCCATAGTCAGAATATTCACTGTTAGTTCAATGTTGCCAGGGACATTCTGATTTTGCATATACTGCAAAGAGAAACAAGATAAATTGAAATAGAGCTATGTTTATTATACATATTTCAGGTAGAACAGAAAAGTTAGAACAGGCATTGTGAGAGCAGAGAAGACAAGTGACCACATGATGTGTTTGTTGTATAAACTACAAGTTACATACAAGGAAATTAAAGTAAGAAAAAGCACTTTTCTGAAGTTCAAAAGGCACTTCCATACAGGAAGAAAACAGCAAAAGTAATGTTTTAGCAGGCTGAGGTGAAGATCCAATTAAGTGTGAATGGAGGAAAGAATGTTAAAAATTATTTGTAATCAAAACATTACAAAATCATCAGAACTAAATGTGCAAAAACTTCCAAGCCAGGCATCAGAATATAGTGGTGTTAAAAATGTCTTAGAGTTGGTGTTAAAACGTTTGGTAAGTTTACAATTCTCTTATTGCTGTGGGTGATGTTTTGTTTGTTTGAAGAAGCTTGTCTCAGTTTTTTTTTGTTGTGTTGCTCAGAAAAAACCTTTAATAAATTTAATAAAATTTTCAAAAGCACAGACAGGACAGACAGCAGACTTTCCCTCAGTACCTGTTTGAATTGTATCATTATGTCTTTTGAAAGCTCCATATCTTTAAACATTCCTTCAAGTTTGCTGGTGAAAGCAGCTCCACATTCTATAAAAGAAAAAATATAAGTATTAGAAGTTTATCTGTTTATTTTCAACACCTCAGAATAGTTATTCTAAGTATCAGAATGTACTTTTATGCAAGATGACCTTTTTCAGCAGATTTTCTTACATAAAGACCTGGATTCTAGTTAAGGTACAGAGTAAGTTTATAAACAAGAAAGAGGAAAATGTTTTAATGTGGTAGCTATTTTGCAACCCAGTTGTTTTTCCACACGGACCTGGCTGTTCATGCGTTGACTATGGTAGCCACCAGTCATTCAGATGACAATTCTAATCCCTATCAGCTGCCTTACAAACTGTCTCCTGATGGCAGAACAAGGTCAAGCTCTAACAATCTTACCCTTACCACCCAAAGGCTACATCCAATGAAGCAATGAAGACCAGGCTAGAGAACCCCTAGCTGGCTGTGAATAACAAGTGGAAGTCATCCTTAAGTTGTCTGAGCACATCACTGATTTACTCAGCGGGGAACCTCAACTCTATCCCACAGGCCAAGATATACTGTGCACTTCAAGTTCCTGGGTTTTTGCCTTTCCTGTTATAATTACAAAACTAAAAGCAAAGGAATCTCCTCAAAACCCACCAGTCATTCAGGACTTGCACAGAGGCTTTTGCCCTCATGGAAAGGGGAAATACCAACAGCACTTCCGTGAAGGCTGGTTAAAACAACTATTTTTAAAAGAAAGCTGATAGACAGAAATGATAGATAGACAGACAGACAGACAGACATATTTACTTACCATGTTTGAGTTTGGAAAGCATAGATTTTTCAGCATCTACTGATGCACTCTTCCCAACTAATAGTCTCTTTGCTAGATCTTTTTTATAAAAGGCCTCAAAGACATCTTTTCCTGTAAGAGATGAGATTTGAAAGTGATCACAAAGTACTGTTGGTTTTAAACAAACATTACCGACAAAGAGGCCCAATTCAAAGCTCAGGAAAGCAAAAAGGGCCTTCATATGAAGATTTCCACAGGTTTTATTATTTGCAATTTGGCAGGCAAAGCATTTAAACAGCACTACACCAACAAACCACATCCACAAACACTTGAAAATGTAGCCAGACTGCAAAAATAATTTCAGAGTACCTTTATGTTACTGGTTAAACAACTCCACAAAAAAACCACCAACACTTACCATATATGAATCTAAATATGATCATAATTTTATCCAGCATTTTTTCAAGTTCTTCATCGGTAGCTTCTTTGTTGCCTGCACGAAGCTTTGAATCTACATATTTAGCTAAAAGAGTGTTGAAGAATGAAGTTTAGCACTTGTTTAATACCACAGTGAAACAAAAATTTCTAAATCTAATATTATGAAATCTCAAAAATGTAAAGGATCCTGAAATTACTTTCTATCAGCCTCATAACAGCTACCTTGATACATTTTCATAGAGGGTATGAAGTTATAAAAACATTATAGCCTAGTATCTTTTTTCAGATAAGCAATGACTGTATCCTAGCTTTATTATCATACACAATGTTAAAAACATTTTGCCTATGAAAAAAATATCTTGGTTTATGTTGTGATCTCAAAATAAAAAGTCACTGCTGTTGCACATTGACATGGCTGTAATAGAAGCAAAAAGATCAGAAGAAAAATATGTAAATCAGTTATTTAAATGTGTTGACTATACTGCTGAATTTCTCTAGCAGATCACTATTTTGTTTTAATTTCTAGTTTCAATCATACTAGATTGTTTGTTTTCATTTCAAATGGTCTGGTAAGCACATTACAGTTAGGGAATTAATGCAAAAAAGGAGGGCAGAAAGTATCACTCCACAAGCCTAACAGCATAACCAATTGTAATACAGGTATTATTCACTGTGTGAGGAAATGGTTCAAATTGCAGAGTACCAGGCATGTAATGCACAAATCTGTAAATAATGTTCTTTGCAAAGCAGAGACTGTCCCCACACCATGAGAGGTTCAGTGCATCCTCAGCTTTCTTCACATATTAAACCATAGATATCTCTGTGTAACCCCCCTAACAGCTCTGTGCACATGTGCTGGTGGCACAGTTATGTAAGCTTCTGAATAAATCTAATTATTAGCAGTATTCTCATGTGTGGACATCAGCCAATTGCTGGAATGCCCATATTCTGATGTTCTGCACTTTTCTATAGCCTAGTCAGTAAAGTGATGAACAGTTTGCTTTTAATGTTTGATGCTACCCTCCCAAACAATTCCCTTGCATCAGGTGGCAGAGCAGATCCCCAGTTTGATGTGCACTGTGCATGTACTAACACACAATTCCAGCATATCCCATCTGTAAGTGCACCAGCAACACAGCACCCAAATTCTCACATGAAAGAAATTGAAGAAAAATACCTATGAGTTCAGCTGGCTTATTTGGTCTTTTGTTAATGAATGTTTCAAAGGCTTCTTTCATGGCATTTACAAACTTCTCATTCTTGAGAAAGCACACATCAATAATATGGTCAACTTTGTCTTTAAAATCAAGAAGCTCTTGGACCATTGTTTTGTCTTTTTCAGGATTAATTACTATGGTGCTACCAAATGCCTGCAAAATAAAACATATCTTTCAATTAGCCTGAATAATTAATTTAAACAACAAGACTTCTAAAACCTTAAGTTACCTTTGTAATGTGTTGTTTCTGGTACTCATATTAGTTCCACTAACAACAAAAGTATTACTTTATTATGTATTACTGTATTATGAAGTACTTACTATATAATCATCCCTAGGACTTGCATATTAATTCAAAACCTACTGATGAAAAAGTGAACAGATTCAGAACTTCTGTCTACAGAAATAAAGTTTTGCATGACAAAATTACCACACCCTTTAAAATCATCTATATCCTCAGGTTTTACACAGGTAATGCTCTCCCTAAACTCTGTTTTATTTAACAGTACTCCTATGCCATTCCAAAGCCTTCCTTCACAACAACCATATTTTCTGTGACATTTTCACCGAGAAATAAAATGAATCATCCTAACTGATATTCAAGTGCTTTTTGAACTTCATCTGGTTGGTAACTTAAACTACCACTCATTCTCACAGGAAATTTTATCAGGAAGAAGACAAACATTCTGCCTTTACTAAAATAACTACTGAAGAAATACAGCTGTCCCCCAAAGTAACTATAAGCAAGATTATAAATTCCAAATTTATTTGGAGTTCAATAATTCAACTGAATGTTCAATGTTTTCTTCAACAGGGCTAGAACAGTTACTGTACTTTTCCTGGGATGTTTCAAAAGCTGTCTATTAAATACATGTTTATAAGTAGGTATCTTCAATTTTTAGAAAAACGCAATAGCTTACAGAGATGACTCAAGTATCTGTGTATAAACCCCACTGATACAACAGCGGTATCTGTTCCAGAGTTCTAGGAACAGTACCTTTATGTATTCAATCCAGTGCTGCAAGAGAACCTGTACTCCACCTCTCACACGACTGAATAACTGATATAGAAGAGACAGGTCTTGAATTCGGTTTTCATCAAGAAGGTGATTTAAACCTGAAAATGTGAGAATTTCAATAGAAATTAAAACCAGAGTAACCCAAAGAAAGCACAGCTTATTAATACAGTAAGAGGCCTCTTCAAAACAAGTACTTTTTAACCAAACTATTAGTGGTGGTGTTTTTTGGTTTTGCTTTTTTTTTTTATTTTAAAGTGCCTAATTTAACAGTGAAACACAAAATATCTGCCTGAACTGGCTGAAACCTTAAAAATCTTATTATTGCACATGATTTTATTGCACTTAGGCTACATGTACTTTACATAACATTATCACAACATCTTTGCTTACTTCTGCTTTACTATTCCCTAAAGATTTGAGAAGTTTACACTGTACTGATCTGTAAGAAAAGTTCCTTGGCAAGACAGCTCTGAGTCTCAACTCCAGCTGTAAAATAAATTTACAGATGCTTGAAGGCAAGCAGCTTCAAGAAGTATCTTCACCATCACTTTTTAACTTTCTGGAGAAGGCCTGATGCTCTACAGCAAGGTGCTAAGAAAGTACATGGGTAAAGACTGATACTCTCCTCAATGAAGAGCTTGTTACAGATGTGCAGGAAGATGCTCACATCCCTGTTTCATTCAGAATCTGGCTATTAAGGACTTGATTGCTTTATTATTCAACTCTTGCTGCACCCGTTTCTATTTCCAGATTATCTCTCAGATCAACAGAAGGTTACTTGATTCCACAGAGACCATTGTAGAACTGAGGCAATGTATTCCATAGCTCAAATTATACCACATTTTTAAAACAAGCTGCTTTTTGTTAGCAGCCAGTACTCAGTATTTCCCTTTTCTGTTACAGCCATAATTCAAAGGCTACTCCTTTCTTTACCTCCAAGTCTTCAAAATGTTACTTAACACACTAAACTTGAGCTCCCTGTTCTAATTTTCCTTTTGCTTTGCTGTGTATCAGAAGACAGCAGTGTCTCCTTATCTCCTACAAGGAGAATAGTCAGTGCTACTCCGGGAACTGAGGAGCAAAGGGAGTTAAAGAATGATGTAGCTTGTCCTCCCCCAGCACCCGAATCCATCGCTTTCTTTCAGCACAGGAACTGAAAGCCCCAAAGCAGTAATTAGAAACATTTCTAAAAAGAAGAAAGATTACCTTTCTGAAGAATGGCTGTTAAATGTTCACCTAGAAGTTGCTTTTCTACAGTAGCAATTAGTGGCTTCCTACAGAAGAAATGTTCAGAATTACTTTCCCTTTTTCCATTACTGACAGTTTTAAATCCTTCTTTTGTGATTATGTTAATTACATTATCATTGGGAGTGCTCTAATTATCTGTGGCCAAGGACCTAAAATGATTAGACACATATTTATCTTTTTTCTCCCCAGTAAACAATCTTTTTTTTTCTGTTTGCTGACGATGATTTTAATTCACACAATAAGCCTGTTGTACATGACCTGTGGGGCGGCTGGACAATGATTCCATCAGTGAAGAAGTTGGGGAGAATTCATCAAATAATGTGCCTAATCCTGTGTTGTGGGAGGACATTCATGTCTTGGGAGACAAACCAAGGAGAAATAAAAACAGACCTCAAGTCAAGAGGTATTAAAACAAAATAGGGAATTGGCCACTAATGCTGGCATGGAAGAAGGAAGCCACTAAACAAGCTAAACGCTCTTAACAGCTGAAGGAGGAAGGAAATCAAAATGTATGACAGTAGCAGTAGAACACCTCTCTCTCAGAATGGTCTTGATATTAGTGACCTACATTTTCTCTCAGACCCAACAGCTGTAGCTTTATGTTAGAAGACCTCCACCTGACTGTGTTGGAGGAAATCCTGCCTCTAAGTAGAAAAGATTGAAGAATGACATTATTCAATAATTTCGCAGACTCCATATGCAAATATTTTTTGTAAATATTCAGAAGACTTAGCTTTAGAATTTTCTATGCCAAGTCCTATCTTTTTCAGGTAGGACAACAGTTGATTAATTACATTTCAGCAGGAAAGAGACATCTGGGCTGGGAGTGGCAGCCTATTTTTCTTCAAGCAAATACTTAACAACATTTATGCCAAAATAACCAGTGACTTAGAAGAAAAGGCTATTAGCTGTGTGAGCCAAGACAGTGCTTCATTGTAAACATGGAACCGTGGGAAGTGAAAAGCATTTGATGGTCAGTCAATAACAGAAATAAATTGCAGCTACTTAAATGGCCCTCAACAGAAGAGGAGCCAAACGGCTCATACCACCAGGCAAAGAGACTACACTTACTGTGTGCTCTGATCTAAATAAGTGATTATTCTGTCTGCTTCTTCTTCCAAGCGCTTGTTGACATGGTGAAGATATTCTGGAACCTGAAAATGCCAAAGTAGTTTTGTATGTTAAAAAAACAACAAGAAGGGAAAAAGAGAGACAGTACTGGTCTGACAAAAGTAGCAGCTCCAGTTTTAAGCAGAAATCATTAGCACCGTGACTGAAGGCAACCGCATGTGCATTTCCTTTTTCAGAGTACTACAAAACAAAGGTCACATTATTGCCTTGTACACTAAGGCAGCAGAATATTTCTACTCCCTGACACATGCTTTGACACTTGGCACAACAAATACTGTTACACAGCCGAAATACCTCTCGTTCCTGCATAAGCCTCTGTCCCTCTGCTGCATACAGGCGATTAGTCTCTTCCAAGAATCTATGTTCGAAAGAGTCCTGATAAATCTGGGGAAACAACATGACAGCAATCCAGGGTAAAGCTTACTGAGCACTAAGTAAGAATTTGAGCTATTTAGCGGTTTAAAGGTGAAACAAGTTTACTCACCTGCAAGTCAGAAAGCATGCTCAGAAGGCTTCGCAGTAAACTCCTGTCAATAGCCTCACCATTTCTTTCCCTCTCGATCAGCAGAAGAATGCCATCAATAGTTTTGTTCTGAACCTTCTGATCACTGATTATATGAGTTCTGAACAATTCTAGCCCCATATCCCTAAAAAGAAAACAAAGACTGCTCAATAAATTGTTTAAGAATAAATCCCAGACATCTCTTATTACAACATGATCTAGATCTAATAAAGAGGCCAATACTAGCATTCTTCCAATTCCTCATTCCTCTGCCTCCAAATTACTCAAGCTGAACAAATAGATGAACACTGAAATAAACCATGACACTGCACCAACATGGAAGCTACAGATTTTAAACACCAATGCAGATATTTTTTCCTAAATAACCACATAACTTTTGCAACATCTTTATTTTCCAGTTGGTTGACAGGATGTTGGAACACCAACCTTCATGAGAAAAGAAAAATATCATCCTGGGTTCCAATTCCACAGTTATGGTGTTGGACAATATTCCTTTTCTGTCCATCCCTTACTAATCTCTAATAGGCACGGCTTAGAAGAACTCAGTGATGTGAATGACAAGGATCTCCACTTTGACTGTCCCAGTTAAAACCTTCCATGAATTTGAAACTATGGGTATGGTCCCTCTTAGGAATCAGGCCCTCCATCAATCTCTGGCAAAGTAATTCAGGTACCAAAGAACAATAAGGCATATACTAATTATTAGTAATACAAGGAGCAGAAGTTGAAGTCCAAAAAAAAGAGTAATTTTTTCCTTCAAAGTACTTACAGAACTTGAAATAGTGGGCATGCTAAGGCAGTTACTGGGCACCAGCAACTGCACTTCAGTTGCTGACCAGGCCCCTTCCTTTAACTGTGCAAACTGGAGGCTGATACCTACTTCACTGAGATTTGGGATCACAGCTATTCTAGAACAATCCTATAATTTATGGCAAATAAGTTGTAAGTCTCCCTTTGCAACAAGCACTCGTGCATTCACCATGTAATTTACAGGTCACTGTGAGGTTTATATTAAAAAAATCCACCTGAAAATGAGCAAGATACAAGCAATAGTTTGAAATGCACCCCCAAAAATTTTATTTCTGCACCCCCAAATAATTTAATTCTTTGTGCCCTTACCAAATAGATGGCAGCATTGAATTCTGAAGTACGTAAGTTCGATCCAAGAACAAAAAGATACTTCTAATCATGATCTGTCACGAGAAGGAATAAAACAGCCACAATCATTTTACTCTGAAAACTGAAGAGCAACACCAACTATGCTCAACAACAACAACAAGAAATCCCACCAACGGGTTTCAGGCAGTGCTTTCTTGGACACTGCTGATTTAGTTAACATCTTCTGCCAATCCCTGCAAGGTGATCAATGTGACACTTTGCATATTTCTGTATAACAGAACAGCTCCTTTAATAAAGGAGGAAGGCTTGCATAAAACTGACAATGAGGAGTTAGGGGGGTGTGTGTGTCCAAGATCAGACTCATATGCTAAGAAACACATTACAGGCAAGTATTGATTTCTAACAAACTAGATACAGCTGTATATCACAAAGAAACCTTACATAAATTTAAGACATTTCAGAAGTTTGAAAAGGAACAAAGTTAAGCAAAACAGGCTGACAAAGCAACTGGTTTTCCTTAAAAAGATAAACTTACCATTTGTCTGCAGTGATCTTGCCAACATTTGTCTATCTTCTTTAGAAAAAGGACACTATCCAATGAATCCATGAAGAAATCATTAAGAAAATCATTAATAGGTGGTGAAAGCAATGAAATGAACCAACTTTATTATTTCTTAAAGACACTTAACAGAGAACACAACAAACTCAACCTACTCTCAGAATGAACCAGTTAATTTCTTGGAACACATTTATTTTTATTTTTTAATGAGGGCCTTTGTGTTAATAATGAGAAATCAAAATTCTGAACAAATATCTGAACAAATTAAAAAAAATTATCTAAATAGTTCTGAATGTTTTGTTTAATCTGCCATCCCTGGGGAATGGAACAAACGTACACATCCCCATACCTCAAAGCCCAACAATATCCAATACATGTAAGAGCTCACAACTACACTAATTTCAGCTCTTGTTAAGAGTTAACCTTAAGAAATAAACTTTGTCCTTCAAATTTATCTTTTATTCAGATTACTGCATATCTTTTATTCAGCTCTGGTACTAATTAATATCCACTTAACAGGATCTCAGCCTGATGAAACCCCAAACTTCTGAAAATAAAACATTTTGATCCTCAGAACCTGACATGCTGCCAGACCACCACTGCTTTTCCAAAAAAACCCAACAGCTACTTGTTGGAAGACTCTTCACTTTATCTAAGCTTGGCAAGTTTAATATAAAAAAGCCTGACATGATACAGTCAATAAAGGCTTTTTAAGCCTTGCTGCAAATCTAACACGAGCTTCTGTAAGATGTCAAAGTATTTCAAAAATACCAGTGAAACTTTCTCATAAACTTTTCAATGGTTACAGACATAAAGGAGCAAGTAGTGTTCTCCTAGGTCCCACAAAGAAATTAAAGCAAAACCAATTACACAAATCCTGGGAATTCAGATTACCATGGCCTAATGTCATGAACTAGTCAAAGAAATCCATCACCATATACTTGCAGGTAAAACAATTTTGGCTTGTCAACAGATAAAGAAAGGATATTCTCTGAATTGGTGAATTTGTGCTTTAATGTGGTCTTCACAGATCTGCCTCAATTGTTTGTACAAATTTGCAGAGATCTTGTAGGAGCAGAGATTTTCAACAGCCTGAGGTAAAGAGAAAGAGAAACAAAAACTAAAAAACCTTGCTATATTCTTACACTTGGTTTTACAAGAAAGGGGGACATCTCCTCCCAGACAAGAATTCTGCTTCTCACAGCTTTTAACACAGTTAACTGCTGCATGCAAAACACCACAGACATGGCACTGCAATGGTAACAGGAGACAAAGGCAGGCTGTGCCCTGAACAGCTCACAGATTATCAATTGAGCTGGAATGTCGATCTTTCACATGGAACTGCAGGACTGGCATCTCTGAAACCAAGGATGGTATTTTAATATGTTCCAGTATCTTGCTAGGCTTCATACCTCAAAGCAGTCACTTAAGGTCTTAATTTTATTAACTGCTGTGCTCTGCAAGTCACACCGTTGTTAGTGGAAAAGCACTGCCAGCTTAATTTCCTTTTGCAGTCCTTTCCTCGTCCTCAAAAGTACGTATATATACTTATGTAATCCATCTTATCTATCCATCCACCAACTCCATGCCTGAATAAGTTTAATTACAATCCTGAACATTAGTAGCATGACCACATTCCAGATGTTTACAATGGCAATCCCAGATTTCTAGATCTCATCAAGTATTAGAAGAATTATCGCTGTGCTCACAGTAAGAAGTGAGAAGTTTAATGGGGCCACGTCTTGGAGACTTATCAAGCAAACAGTCATTCTTAAGTCCATTAGGGTATCTCAAGACTTCTAAAATTCATACCCGTTGTCCAGAATTTGAAAGCAACTAAAAAACTTTAACTCTTTGCAGGCTGGTGAAAGACACAGTAAGCAATTATTCTGTAAAATACCTGTAGAAGCTAGAGCAGAGGCATATATGATTTTCAATTAATGATTTGTGCTATTATTTACTTATTGGAAAAGACTTCATTTGCTAGCATGACCAGCTCCTTGGAAAAAAAAAAGGACTAGAAGGTAAAGTTTGTTTCCCAGTACCTGCAGGCAACCACGGAGGGACTGCATAGCTCAGAAGTGCACAGAGCAGATCTATGCCATTACACTGAAATTCCCCCAGAATATTTCCCAACAGTCCAAATAGAAGCAGACAGTGAGCAGTCACCACTAAAAGCACAGCAACAATCAAAATAGCTAAAAAAGAGTTCCTTGGTTCATTCCAGGATATCAACAGGAACCATTCTGAGTGCAAGTGCACTACATCTAATACTGGCTCTAGCACACAAAGGAGTTAAAAAAACTCCAACCACAAACCAAACCTCCATGAAAACCAAAACCCCACAACAAAACCATCCCACACAACAATAACTGCAAAAAACCCCAAACCTCCATGAGCTTAGTGTCGGAAGTAAACAGGTATAGCAAGAGAGTGAATGTGCCAATTAAGACCAAAACAGGTCTGAATGAAGACCCTAAGGAAAGCCAAAATTATCACCCAAGTATACATATTCTTATGTTTGGAAATAGCAAGAGGTTTAACTCTCAGCCTCAACACTTAAGAAACACCAAAAAATACAATAAAGTAACAGGACAATGTGTTCTATAGTTCACTGTTCAGAGCAGGTTATGGACACTGCTCAACTCTATTCTGCTACTGTACAATCAGGTTCAGGCAGCAAACCAGGATATAACCTGATACTTGATTCAGAAGAACAAGGGGATGGAAAACACTGAGCTTGAAGAGCCTGATTAGAACTTCAGCAAATGCAATCTTCCTAGGTTTCTTATTTTCTTCCACTTACTTTGGAGAAGCCAACTGAGAGCTGGGAAGGTGAATGTTTTGGATGGAACTCGCCTGTCACCTACAGAACCACCGTTACTCTGGCTTCAACCCACCAGCCCAGGACACCAGCAGCCTCTTTCCTGGACTTCTGGTCACCTCATCCCAACAGTGTTACAGCTGCTGTCTATCAAACAAGTACTCTTTAACCATGCTGCTCTAAATCCTTAAAAGAATTAACCTCTGCATTGTAGACGGACAAATGCACACAATTAACTTTCAGTGAAATAAAGGCACATGTATGAATATACACCTACTTTTATGGAGTGTTCATATAAAGCTGAGCTTTTACATTTGTCTATCAGAAATTCCAGAGTGTTAAATATGTCTGCTAGGATTGAGTGTTTGAACATAAAGTGCAAAACTTCTGCATCTTTGTTGATGATGACATGCACAGAAATGCTTTAATTTTATGAATTTTGCTTATTTTTAAGAGATTAACCCCCACTACAATATTATGCTTTGCTTAATTACCAGTGCTAGACAATGCTGATTGTATCTAAAATGTATCAACATTGATAGATGTAAAAACTTTAGGGCCTTTAGTTCACAAAATTATCTTGTTCTGAATTAGTGGAAAAAATGTTTCTGATCAGGGAATCTGTGCCCCAATGATGGTCAGAAAATCTGAAGAAGAGCCCTATTTCCTTTGTGTAACATATATGCAGTCGGACGTGGTTTTCTGTTTGTTTTTTTTTTAACTGCAGCATCTGGGTTTTCACCTGGGTTTGTGCAGTAAGGAAAAAGAACTGAACACAACTGTGATGAGAGAAAATCGGAACTTTCCGGAAGTACTTAACTCTGATTTAAAAAAATAGCTATGTGCCAGGTACCAAAGATCTAGACCTCTACTTTCAGGTACTAATATAAGGAGAATTATTCTATGAAAGAAGCATTCGATTCTGTAGCACTTCAGCTACTCAAGGATAGGAATCATTTTGCTTTCTGAGAAAGAACAAAGCAAGTATGAAGCTTGGGTCCTGCAAAGAAATAAAGCTTCAAAACGTTTGCCCAGTGGGATTTTTCTAACACAGATGAGTTAAATCAAATGCAAGAAGTTTAACTCCATTTAAAAAGGAATTATCTTCTTTGGAGGTGTGCAGGAGAACTTTTGCAGACTCTTTTGTAATTCCCCTCTATGTTGGATAATGGTGTCTGCCAAGGCATATTTGGGATCAGATCCATTTACCAAGCAGCTGTTCAGAAATGACATTAGTTTAGTTAGCATCTAAAAACACTAGTGATTCCTACTACTATTTTTAAATCAAGACATTTATTTTTAGATTTATATAAAAAAAAATCATACTCGATTGCACTCTGTTTCACTGAGAAGTATCTAATAATAACAATGTTGAACCACTGAGATTTAAAACAAAAAAAGCTTATTTTTTGTTTTCTGACCACAAGCAACATTAAATTAAGCT
Source organism: Dicrurus megarhynchus (assembly GCA_013399195.1). NCBI lineage: Eukaryota > Metazoa > Chordata > Aves > Passeriformes > Dicruridae > Dicrurus > Dicrurus megarhynchus. The sequence goes on from VXAD01008737.1 coordinate 198,075, forward strand.
TGTGGTAAGACTGAGCAGAAATTTAAGCAACACTGTTAAATAGAAGCAAGGATTTCAATAGAACTTTGTCTTTTTTAACCATTTTGGATAGCCCTCAAGCATTTAATTAACAGTTATTTGCACTGTTATTCAGCCTAGATTAAGTAATTTACAACACCAGCCAGTACAGTTGGTTGTAATTTGCTATCACTTTTACCAAGTTTTGCAAAAATAACAATACTATCTATTATTTTGACAAACTGTTAAAAAAGCAGCATTTTTAGTTAATTAATTGAACACTATAAAAGATTATAGTGATCTCAAGAATGCCCTGGACTGAGGAGCAGCAATTTATTCTTCCTTAAATCTGTCCCCAAGACTTGTACAAACAGGATTTTTTTCTCCATATACAAATGCAGCTTTTGTTGAAAAGAGGAGGGCAGGGGAAGAAGAGACACTAAAAAGAGATGGTGAGAAGGCTATACACACATACAGAGGAACAAATTAAACAACTAACCAAGTTATAGAGGCTTTAAAAGTAGAGTAAAAAGTTCAAGTGCTTCTTAATACCCAGCTAAAGCAGCACTGTTGCTATGCTGCTAAAACCGCAAGTGACGTTAGTGGGGAAAAGGTAAGCAGGGGGAAATCTCTCCAACACATTCAGATGAAAAAGCAGAAGTGGAGCTTATAAAAAAAGCATTAGGAAATGCAGTTCAATCTGATCACTTCCTAGAGTATTTAAGAAAAAACAATCAGAGCTGTTGCTGGCAATAAAGTTTGATTCTCAGTTGTTGGAATAGAGAGAATGCTGCAATGCCCAAAAATTACAATCTAACAAAAATAACACAATTCATGAAGGAAAAATGGTGTTCTATTTACCTACGAGAAGTCAATAAAAGTTTCAGTTTTTAAGTGATTTGTGATGCTTGATCATGAACAGATACTTTCTTCAGAAAATAAATGGTATTTTAATATAAATCATCTTTTTCTTACCTAAACATCAATATTTGAGGATTCCACATTTCTCCTTTAGCAGATAAATACCACAACCCCCTAAACACAAAAGGGAATATAGCTCCTCGCCTTATTTAATTCTCGTCAACTGCCACAAGGGAAACCATACCTTGGATTTTGTTGTGGCAAGTAAAAAAATAATATGAGTTTGATGCTAGGTCTTGTGAAATTTTTACTCATTTTTTTAAAATGAAAAAACTATTTTGTGATAAGTTTTTCAATGACAAAAGCAGCCATCAAGCAAAATGCCATATTCTTACCACCATATCAAGAGTTTTAAGCAAAAAAATCTGAGAACAAAACAAAAAAGCCATACCCCATTGCTTTTACTTAATGCACTTACCTGATAGAGCTCTTCTAAATTGTACTTAATTGAAGTACTGTTCTGGATAGCTTCTACAGCTTCTTTCAGTTTTTGCCAGGTTTCATCTGTGTAGTTTTCAGGCAATTTGGGTTTATCTTTAAAAGAAATTATATAAAGTTTGAGAAAGTATTTAGATAAAGCAGAATCTTTTACAGAAATGAAAAGGATGCAGATTTGAGGGGAAAGAGGTATGGGCTGATGGTCCAGCTTTTAATTTATACTTACATGAAAAGAAAGCATTTGTGTAAAAGCAGTATCTTATTTACATTTGAAAGAGTAACACATTGTAGAAATTCAGCATTGCTCTTCACATACACATCACAGCACCTGTAGCCCAAACAGTGTGTGTGTTTTACAAAAATCACAGTTCTGTGCCTGAGCAGCTCAAGAAGGGCTAAAACCAGCAAGAGTGATCTGCACCTTCATTACAATCTTTTGTTACTGGGACAGCAGAGCCAAAAGAAAGAGAATATAAAAGGCAAAAATGATGGATTAAAAGATACACAGTTGTATGTATCTTAGTTTTTAATTTACTGCTCATTAATTCTACTCTGTCTTAAGTGTTGGAAAGAAGTCCTCAAGAAACACTAATGGAAAAACTGTAATTATTATACAGGCTTTATGGTCCCAAAGAAAACCTTCCAATTTTAAAGGAATCTACTTATGTCTCTCTTGGGTTTGACCAATGGATAATTTTTAGAGTTAAGCCCCTTTTAATGTTCAAACAGCTTCAGCTTCCCAGATCTGACCCTCTCCATTATTTTTTCTGGCTCTTTTCTAGCGATGCCCCTGCTCTGCAGCACCTTCAACACGACTAAAGCATTTACAACATACTAAGATATTCCCCAAGTCACATCCTCAGAATATAAGAACTATTTTAAAATTTTATATTCTCATAACTACCAAAAGTGACCATTTTTGTTCTAATAAGCACATTCCCAAATGGAGAAGAAAGAAGAAGAAAATCTGGGGAGGAAGATGACACATGCACATTCATGCTACCAACAGGTGAAACTGGCCCAGAGTTTATACTCCATTATAATTGACTTTTACACACCTAAAAGTAAAAAACAGATTTTAAAGCTTTATGATTTCCTTAGAAATAACTAACAGAGAGAAGTAATTATTTTGTTCTTTCAAGCATTTGCCTACAATATTGGGAATATCCCAACATCAGCTGCATCATATGGATCTAGGGAGACAACTGACTGTGGACTTGCCTGTTTTCACTAGCAACTCCCGAGTAGGCTGCTCAGCAGTTAACACCAAGGTTATGGATTTTAGGAAGTTATTTAAGTTGTAAAGGATGTTACTGCTATCACACTAAGATAAAGACAATTTTCAGATTATTATTCAGTTTAGCATCTGAGAGTAAATAAAAAGCAAGGCTGTCAGAAGCCTGAGATATCCTTTTCAAGGAAGTGGTTCAAACACCAATTCATAAGCAATGATGATCACAGCACCATGCAATCCATGACATTTGACAGGTATTTGAAATGCGAAAAGTTAACTTCCCTTAAAGATAACAGTGCACAAGCAACTGACGAGCAGCCTATGATGCATCATAGGTTTGTATTTTAAAATAATCAGTCAAACTAAATTATGATGCTGGGATGGGTGGAGAACATTTTTGAGAACTGGAACCTTAAAGCAAAGAGTTACAGTGTGATCATAAATTCCGGCAAAACATTACGGTAGGTCAAGTAATCCTAATGCAATATCTCTACAGAACATTTGTGTCAATTATGTACTTGGAAATTAATTTTAATGTCGGTAATATCTTTTACCCCTCCCCAAACCCAAGCACATGAGGAGAAGGAAACAACCCAAGAAAGCAAGGTGGACTATTCTGGAAGACAGCAAGAGGCAGGAAATAAAAAAAGCCCGTGATTTCCTCATCTTTATAGGGAAAAAATGGCAGCATTTTAGCTAAGCTTTCTGCCTACCTATTTGTATTTTTGTTTACTAGAAAATGAAGCAGCATCACATCAGAAAACTTTAATTTCTCTACTTCACCTTGGCCTCTAGTAACACTACTCAAAAATTTCAAGTGCATGATTTGAGAGAATTTATAAAACAACGTAAACTTGTAAAGTAAGAACAAGCTAAGACAGAGAAAAGATACTACAATTAAAAATTACAGTGAGGATATTACATGGAAAAAAGTCCGCAAAAATCTGAACTACCTACTTTGAAGGCAAGTGGGGAAACCAGAAAGGAAATCCACCATAATAGCCTGATAATCACCTTAGTTTCAACATTTAAAACTAAGCACAGGCAGATTATCCTATAAACAGGCAACACGGATAGAGGCAAGACATGTAAATTCAAGGCCAGTTTAAAAAAACACATTCTGTGCAAAGACGTATCACAAACTGGGCTAAAATATACACTAAGCCCTGAATCAGGATTACTAGAAAAGAGGTATCAAATGTTAAAAGTTTAAACAAAGGCACACTTAACCTTTCACCTAACATACAAATTAAGGCCTTCCCAAGAGAGAGAGAGTGAAGGGAGTCTGAAAAATAATTCCAAGCAGCAAAGTGTAGCTCAGGATGTGTACATGACCAGGCAAGCACACATCAGAAATCATTATTCCCCTTTACATAAGTGTAGAAATGTTCACCACAGAAAAGCAATTCCCGCAAAACCTGGAGCTATTTGAAAGGAACCGGTTTCCAGGCTGAAAACAAAACACAAAGTCGAGTGTCAGCTCCCCACAGGTTGTGACAAATTATTGCCTGTTACCTTTAAAGTTCTTGATCACTAATTTCTTGGCAGAGCCAGGTTTACTGTTGGCGAAACTGGAAACAGTAGAGGAGGCAGCTTTAGTCAGGCCATTTGCATGGTGCCCCACAGCCACTGACGAAATTAAAAGGCTTTTATTTTTGAGCTGTTGTTGGTGCTGCTGCTGAGAAGAGGCAGCAGGAGAGGAGGAGGAAGAAGACTCTTCAGCCATCTTCACATCGAGTCCAATAAAATCCACGGAGTCCTCAAAGCGCAGCTTCTTCTGGAGGTGATGGTTGGAGGAAGCTACCCCTGAGGAGGAGCACGAGGAAGTGGTGATGACAGAGGAAGATGATGAGGAGGTGTTTTTGGAAGGAGAAGAGGTGCAGGAGGAAATGGAATCAAATTCTTCTTTTTCGGAATTACTGTTGCTGCTGTTATTTAACTTTCTCTTCTTGCAGGAGGAGCTGCTGCTAGTGTTACCATCAGTGGCAGGTCTGACCTCCTGGGCTGCAGCTGGGGGGTTGGGGGAAGAGAAACCTGTGGGAAACATGAACACACAGAAGTGAACAGGCTGAGGGGCATCAAATCCTTGTGGGGTGACAAAAAGAGGGGGAGAGTTTTAGAGTCAGTCTCTGTTTGCTGTCTCTCGGGGGGGTCTTTCAACTCCTCCTTCTCATCAGTGGAGTCCTTCCGTATTCCCTCTCCTTCGCGTTCTTCTTTCTCGGAGGAATCACTTTATCTCCTCTTCCCCTTTTCTTTATTACTTTGGTTCTTCTCGTAGTTTGCCTCTGCCTTCCTGCTTTTACTCCTTTCCCAGCGGGGCGTCTCCGTTCCTGCCTCTCGCCACCCACCAGCTCCTTTCAATTCTCCTCTCCAGCAGCAGAATTCCCCACGGCTGCCCGCTCCCCCGGCTTCTCCTTGCGCTCCCGTCCTGCTCCAGCCGCCTCGTCTCCGCCGAGCAGCAGCGGGGAGGGCTGAGCGCGGCTCCCTCTCGCCTCGGCTCCAGCCCCTCGCCCCACACGCCTCCCGCTGTGCCCCGCGGCCGCTCCGCTCGGGCCCCGCTCCCCCCTCTCCGCCTGTGCCCGCGCTCGCTGAGGGGGGACGGCCCGGCCGGGTTGTTATTGTCACTGCACGGCAGAGGGAGCGCAAAAATCCCGGCGCCCTCGGCCCCGCCGGAACTGATCGCGGCTCGGTGCATGGCGGGGCCGCCCCCTGTGGCGGGAGTGCGGGGCCGGGCAGTTCCGTACCGGGGTCCCGCCTTGCCTCACCCGGCCCGTCCCCCCCTCGGGCTCGCCGCAGGTTCCGGCCGCGGTCAGTGCGGTGCACGGCGGGGTTCGCGGGGGCTCGGGCCCCCGGAGTCTGCGGCCGAGGCCTGTTGGCTTGGTTTGGAAATGATTTTTCTTACACTTATTTATAAACAATCGTTTAGCGCCAGCTTTTTGATGTAATTTTAATACATACGAACTTGCACTGGGCTACAGTCTACGGTTTGCTTTTGTTTTTTGGTTTTTTTCTTTTTGTAGCTTCTGGAAGCAAGAACAGAAGTCGTAGGCCTTTAGAGTCTCTTTTTTTGATGTTGGTGTATCTGTTACCAAAAAGTGTAAACTCCCCAGGAATGTTAGGATTCAAACACTGTTGAGAAATGGCTGTGGAAAAAGTAACAAACGAAGTGATGAGGTTTTGTTTCAGGAGGTTCTCCGTGGACTTCGGCCAAGAGCGCACACCTGCCTGCCTGACAGCAGAGCTCCTCAGGGGAAGCCTAGTGTCACTTGTATGTTTGATAGGAAAAGACAGACTAACTTGTCTTGGCAGAAACTGTGGTACATAGAGATAGGAATGTAATGTTACTGAGGCTGTTCTGGAGAATGTTTTATGACTGAGTCATCATCAGACAACTCCTGAGGCCTGGAACATCATGCTTGTGCTGTGTAGAAAAGTATTTTTTCCAGTTTAAAATAAACCCCAGCAAAATAAAGCTTCAGTCTGGTTTTGACTGGCTTTAAAACAGGTTGTATGGTTCCCAAGGCTACTAAATTACATTCCAAGTCATGTAACAGAAATAAACAGGTTTGCTAAGTAAATAAAACTTACATGAGTATGCTGTAAAGTTTTCCTCTGTTCCCAGTAACTGTCATGTTCACTTAAGCCAAATTAGATAAGAGGTGTAGAGATGTAAGAGATGCCAAATTTCTACACATTCTTGGTTCATTGAAAGGATTTGATTTATAAAAAAGACATGACTAAGTGTCCCTTTTCCTGAAGTTGCTGTCTATGCAATCATTCAGGGGCAGAACAGTCAATGACTTTGTCCCATCAGTTAGAATATTCTGCTTTTGGATATGAGAGAGCAGGTGGAGACAAGGTGAAGTTCTGGGGATCCAGGAAGAAGCCAGGTGTGATGAATTTTCCCCTTTTTTTACGGAAACTTATGGGGGGTGAAATCCTAAGTCCTTTCTATTTAACATGTGACCCTGAGGGGTGGTTTCTGACAGGGCTGTAGGGGTTATAATGGCAGTTGCTGGATGGGCCTCTTGCTTTGTCAGTCTTGTCCAGGTACCATGCTTTTAAATTTTTGGTACTTAAAAGTGACCCTGCAACCAGAGCAAATGTCTCCAGCTTTTTGGTGGTGAAGCTGAACAGTAACACTGAGAGCCTAGGTCCTTGGAGCCTTCTTCAAAAATCCTCTGTACAAGCCTCTGTTTAGATTGGCTGAGCAGTTACCTGGCCCTGAAGTCTGCAGCTACCCCAGCAAAAACCATTTAGAAGAGAAGATGGAGAAGTTGAGACCAGACTCAAGGTTAGCTCAGCCCTGAAGGGAACTAGTGGTCCAACTGCTTTAAGGTAGTAGAAGTATAGAGGTAAGACGTTCCTTGTGACAAAGGCAATTTTTGAAAATTCAGGCCAAATCATGCTGTTTTAGGCAGGCATGAAAACAGTGGCTCAGGTGGCTTCAGTGAGATGTGCTGTCTTTCTCAAGAAGTGTAGAAGTTTACCTTGCATTTCAATCATTTGAGGTAGAATATGATGAATTTTTCATTACAGTTTTTAAAAACGTAGTTGTTTGCATGGTGAAGTATTATTTGATGAAAGTTTTTCTGAGGAGCACCAGAATGTCTGGAATACTTTGTCAGTGTGATAAACTCCCATTCTCACTTTCTAATCTGGGCATGAGCAGTGTCACCATGTTTCAGTTAAAATTGAATTCTTGATTATGACTCAGTATTTTTAGTGATGCTACAAAGTAGGCGAAGGTGGTGTTCATGAGTGAAATGCTTGACTATTTATGTAATGCCATAGTTCATTCCTATCCTTTAAAAATATTATTAGTGTGTATTAGTACAGTTCCTGACACTGTACTGGGCGATTTGAATGATACCATGTATAAAGCTTGATTTTACTTTGTTTGACTGATGTAATTTTTAAGTATTAGGTTTTAAATACTTGTTATAGTATCAAAGGTGATTAAATTGTTTTGTATGGAAAAAAGAACTTGGTTGTTGGCATAATGATAACCTGGTCTTTCATGTCCTCTCCTCCCTCACCTTTATGCCAGTGGTAGCATTTCCATGACTCCAAAAAGAAACTCGGTGGTCACCTGTATGGCTGTTTATATAGCAGCCACCAGCCTAAAGAACAAACACAGGTCTGCTTCTCAAAGAGTGAAAAAGCACTGTGGTAAATTCTGTCTGCCTACGGTTTTCTATTCACAATTGCTGCAGCCATCACCAAGCAAAATCTAATTCGATTCTAATAATCACTATGGATGGTCCTCTCCACCAGAATCCATCTCTCTGCCTGGCAGCTGAGATCTTCTCTGCAAGCCAGGCTTCTTCTTCTCCCTCCCCACCTTGAAGGATGTGGCACTGTCACCTGGGACTGATTCCCTGGCCGGCTCCAGTATCTGCTGTTTGACAAGAACCCCATTTTTCCACCCAGAATGCTGTTGACAGGATCTTGTGTCCTGCGCTGAAGCTAGCGGGAGGATAGCTTCTGCTCTGCCAGTTTGAAGATAGCTGTGTTTTTTCCTGTTAAACGTATTTTGTGTTTAAATGATGTCACTAGCTATTAGCGCTTTGTTCTTCTTACTTTACCGAAAAGCGATATATTGCCTGGGAAAACAGCGCCGTGTCCGTAAGTAACCGAGCACCTGGTTGTTGAGAAAGCCTAATAACGCCGCTGTTGTGCCAGGGGCAGCGGGTGGGCAGGAGATGATGCCAAAGTTACTGGCACAGGCACCGCCTTGCCGCACGCTGTGCTGCCGGCTGGCCCCGCCCGTTCCGCGGTGATGGAGCGGCGCTTCCGGCGGGCGCGGAGGGAGGGACGGCCCGGCCGGAGCCGCGTGTGAGCAGCGCCGAGGCTGTGGGTGCCCGCCCGCCGGCCCTGGCCCGCCGGCCCTGCGCCCTCCGCACGCAGGATGTTCAAGAAGTGAGTGTGGCCGGGCTGGGGGCGGTGGGAGGCGCGGGGGAAGGGAAGGGGCCGGGCGGGCCCGGCGCCCCCTCAGCCCCGGACTCGGCGCTGCGCTGGCGGGAGCGGCACCGCGGCAGCGCCGCCCGAAGCCCTCGGCTTTGCCTTGGGCACTCGCTCGTTAAGTGGAGCTGAGTCATTAACTCGCCCCAACTTCGGGTGGTAGAAAGCGCCGTTCATATTTACGTGGTGGAGGTGAAGGATTCGCGTCGGAACAGGACTGTGGGTGTGTTACCAGCAAAGTGCTCTTGCAGCTCAGTGAAATAGCATTGTGTGCCGAGGCTTGTCTGTGAGACTAAACACGTGTTTTGTGGCCATACAAAAAGTTTAAGGATAAAGACAGGCTACTAAGGGGGGACCCCCTGCCTTCCCCCAGCCCAGTGTTCCCAGGGGACAAATTTAAGCCTCATGAAATCCTGCATTTTAAAGTTGGACAGTCGGTCTGCTATTAAACTTTCATAGTGAATTTATAAGCATTTCTGAAGACAGCTGCTGAGAAATGCATCTTTTGTGCATCAAACTGTGCATTTCTAAAATACTGTCGCTCACTTGACAGATTTGATGAAAAGGAGAATGTATCAAACTGCATTCAGCTGAAGACTTCAGTTATTAAAGGTATCAAGAATCAACTGATAGACCAATTTCCTGTTATTGAACCATGGCTAAACCAAATCATGCCAAAGAAAGACCCAGTCAAAATAGTAAGATGGTAAGTATCTTTTCTCTTAAACTTTGCTTTCAAGGTGCTAGGATTGCTTCCTTTGTGCGTTTACTTTGTACAGTAGATAAACCTACCACTTTTGAAAGGCATCCGTCATTTCTTAATAGCAAATAGTCCATGTTATGGCCAAACTAGAAAGTTGGCATGTGGTCATTGTGCTTTAAAGGCACATGCTAGTAGGATGCTTGAGGAACTTAAAAATGCTGCCTAGTAGTTAATGTGCAGTGTATTCAGGGTCTCTCCAAGGATCAGCCTGTTGTTGAAGGGAAGCATTCAGGTTTATGGACATGGAAGCTCAGAGTTGTTTGGATTCCTGTCAGTAACATTTTGTATTACTTTTGGGCTTCCATATATTATCTTGAGTATCTTCTCTTTTTCTAAATAGAGGGTAGTACATTTTTGCTGAGTTCTTCTCCTCATTCACTCTTTGTATGGCATTCAAAAAGCAACGCTGAAGAAATGCAGTTTGTGTATTTTGTCTGTAGATTTCTTTTTTATCAAAGGGGAAAGAAGTGAACAGGAGACCACTGCTGAAGAACAAGTCATAAAAAAAGATAATATTTTTAGTTTTAAATTTTGTTGCTAATTGACTGTTTTTATTCTCAGGTGCTAAAACAGACCAGACTCCATAAAGTAAAATACTGTATTTAAACTATAGAACGGTTAAATAGCTCTTGGAATTTTTTTTTTAATCTTGCAGTCATGAACATATAGAAATCCTCACTGTGAATGGGGAGTTGCTGTTCTTCAGGCAAAGAGAAGGGATTTTTTACCCGACGCTAAGGTTGCTTCACAAATGTAAGTTTCCTGAGGGTGGTAGTGCTGGGAAGAGAAGGATGACAGTGTGATTCCATAGGCCATCTGTAGAACTAAATTAAAAAGAGTTTCCATTGCATATATTCCATGCATATGCATATTCCAGAATAGATCTTAAAGATACTGCATACTTTCTTAACTGGAATTTATTAATTTTCTATTTCACATGTCTGTGTGAATTGTTTCTATATGTTAAGCAATCTGAACTTGGATAAGTAAGAATTAAATTGTGCAAAGCTCTGTAAAAAAATCTTGAGAGGTTCCCCTAGGACAGAGATATTTTAACAAATTTATAACAAATTTATAACAAATTTGCTATTGTTGGTCCCTATCTTTTTTCTTTCAAGTCTCGTTGTTATACAAATACTTGTAAGTTCTTACTAGAAAAATATTCTGTCTTCCTGAGTTTAATGATGTAATGTATATCTGTCTCCTGTAGGAACTTAGGCTGCATGCTTTTTACTTTTTACAATTTACTCTTGAAATTTTTTTCTTGCTGTTCTGCTTGACTGTGTTACTCTGTTTTGGATCCCAGAAAACGTTATTCAGTCAGATCTCAGTGTTGGAAATACTTCAAGAGGGTGCCTTCACTTGAAGGATGGCTTGGAGAGCTGACAGCTTTCATGAATTTTGTCCATCTTTGCCTTTTTTGTTCTGTTAATGTTAAACTGTTTTTCCTTCATGTTGGAGTAATTTGTTAGAGTACATGGAGTTTGAGGGATTTAAGACCCCTTGGTTTTAAGATCTCTTGGGATGAGCACTTGGGTGGTTGTTTTCCCTAGGGGAAAATTGTTGCTCAGTCTATGGGTCTGAGAGTGTGCAGGAGTCATAGCCTGAAGTGCTGGGTTACCTTTGGTTCTCAAATAAAAGATGTAGTCTGGGAGGACAGTACCTGTGTCCTTTTGGGGTAGTACCGTCCAGCAGGAACTCTGGTAATGGTTTCTCAAATTTCCTACCCTTGCAACACACTCTATATCTAATTGCCCCATTTAAACTGACTTGATAATGAGCAATTCATGTTGTCATGGTGCTGAATTAATTGCAATGCTGTATCTTTCCCCTCCTAGACCCATTTATTCTCCCGCATCAGCAGGTTGATAAAGGCGCCATTAAATTTGTCCTGAGTGGAGCTAATATAATGTGCCCTGGCCTGACGTCTCCTGGAGCAAAGCTTTACCCTGCTGCTGTTGACACTGTCGTCGTATCCTTCTTAACTATGAATTATTGCTTACTGTGAGATGAGTTAAATTTCTGTTCTTGTGTTCTCAGTTGATCATTATCTGTGTTACTTTGGATTTTAATTGGATTTCATGAAATAACTAGTAATCAGAAAGGAGCTGCAGAGGCTTAGATATTGCTTGGCAAGGTTAAAATTGTTCATATTTTTTTGCTTACTGTATATTCCAAACCAAATAACTATTCCTGCTGTACTGTTGTGATGCCTTAAGAGGCCTCCTAGACACAGAGACTAGACAGAATAAGGGAATAAAGGTAGGTATTTATTTGAAAGGCCTTCAAAGGTACACCCTGGGGAGCCAGAGGCTACTGCCAAGATGGACCCCAAGATGGATGACAGGTCACGAGTTCTTCACACTTTTATAGGTTTAGTTCATTTGCATATCAGGGTTAATTCTCCAATTAAAGCCCCAGTTTAATGATGTAATTTCCCCAAGTTTGCCCCCCCTTTTAGAGTCTTTGGTTTGCACATTTTGGGCCTAGGACTATCTGAGTGTCCTTGGAAGGCAGGCCTGGAGAGGCTTTGTTATGTCTAACTAGCATGAGAGAGCAGAAATTAACAGGATACAAGAAACCTCAGAGTTACACACTAAGCAGTACAGGATTTGAAAAATATAAAAGTCGAAACCTAAGGCATCAGTTGGGTGGGCTGCTGTTCCATTAATCTCATTGGTAAGTGGAGCTCCTTAGTGATTTTATGCAGAGTGGTAAAAGTAGATGAGGGGCAGTGTAATTTGTTCCCTGCCTCCTTAGTCAGTCTTGTATTCCCTTTAGATAAAGAAAAATTCTCTCCTGTTCCTAGGGAATTAGGAAAGATGTTTAGGATCAGCTTTATAGCAGTAAGGACTTGCTCTATGTGTCTGATGAAGTTAGAGGAATGTGTGCTAATTCACTCATTATATTACTGAGAAAAGAACCCTGAACAAATACAGCATTTATAACACCAAGCTGTGCTACTTTTGTTGTTTGTTAGATGCTGTAGGAAAAGATCAGCAGTTAACATCACGTGTTGCTAAGCTCTGAAAAGGACACATCTGATTTCAGTACTTGTGGTTTTTAAATTGGTGTCTCAGTTCTTCTGTGCCTTGGAATCTAAAATGGCCCCGCAAACATGTGCTGTTTTGTTCCAGAAAGGGAGAGACTGTCATCTCTGTGTTAGGCACAAAGGAAGAAATGGAGTGTAGCACTGGGAGATTTTTTTCTGTAATTGCTGTTCCAAGTTCATAAATACATGCTTTGTTCTACACACTGTGATTCAATTGTTAAATTCAGTGCATTGTTTTGCTTATCTTTAAGAGCTGGAGCTCTAGAATTACTAAAAGGTTAAAAGTTCAACACTGGCTTTTCAAAGTGTTTTTGGAAGTAATTTCTTCATATTGCTTTTACTTTTCTGAAATAGTTTCAAAAGAAATCTGTTTTCCTTAGCAGTAGTTTGTAGGCAATAATGGCAGAGGGAAAACAACATGCATTATGTGTGGGAGTAATGAAGATGTCAGCTGAGGACATGTGAGTGTTTTAAAAATTGAAATATAATCTGTGCCATGTTATTATTCTTATGTTAATTTGGAGTATAAGCACCACTGTCAAGGTTACTGCATTGGTGTTGCAGCACGTGTTGTTCAAGTACAGAGTTTTGTAAGATTTCATTTTGTTGATGGGTATTCAGGGAAAGATGAGGAGGCAGGGAATGTCTTCCATCCTTATTGGCAGTCAAAATAGTTCTTTTCATGTGAATGTGGATTTGAAGACACAAAACATTAGTACTACTACTGAATGTTAATATTTCTAGTGCTCTGATCATACTTTCTCAAAGATCTTGTTGAACAAAAAAATACTTCTATCAAGTACTTACTACCTGGGCTAGGCAAGAGATGTAATTTGGATTTGAGAAGATTGAAAACACTGAAGAGATTTTTGTCTGCAGGGACAGCAGAGACTCAAGTCCTGCTGGAGCTTGGTTGCCTGTCTAGTGTGGCTTTCTGTGGCCTGCTCTTTTTCTTTAGGGTGTACCCACATGCAGCATTCCTGCTTGATGTGCCGACTAACTTAGCTGAGCCTCTTGTGAAATTTAGAGGTTTGCTCAGGGGATAAACTGAAAGCTATTTGAGAAGGAAAAGAGATACAGAAAATGGAAATGGATGTTAGTTGTTCTTGGCTTTCAGATAGTGCTAAATTATAAGCAGCTAAATAACCTTGTCATTTTAAGTTCTGTTAACATCTTGCAGGATGTGAGGTGCACCCAGCAGGTTTGGGCTGTGTTGGTTCTAGCCCCGTCTGCCACTTGTGGCAGTGAGGAAGCTGTTTTGCTGAAAACAAGTCACTCTTTTTTGTGTGGTAGATTCTCAGCAGGATCATCTCCTGTACTGGGTGACTGCTGTCCTAAGCTGTAATAGTAGCACGAGGCAGAGAGGTGGGAATGTGTTAGAGGGCAGGGATGGAGTGGGACTGCAGAAACCTGGATTTGGACCTGCTGTAGCTGTTGAGGAATTATATTCCTCAGGATTCTTTGTGGAGCTTCGAAAGACTCCAGCAGTAAGTGGAAAGAAAAGCTACTCGTGTCCCTGTTCTAAGTGTGCGGTGATACGCTGTGACTGTTGCAAACCAAGGTTCCCTGTATTCCCAACTTCAAATCCACCAGCCTTGCAGCTGAATATCCTGTTCCTGTGAGAAGCAACATGAACTGGAGAGGAAAATGAAATGATACTCCTCTCTGCAGCCTGTTAGCTGCTTTTTTGTGTGACGTTCCACAATTTTCTGGTTTAGCCAGTGGGATTTCAATCTCTTGGTGTGATTACTACACATAATGTGTTAATATTGTGTTAGTAGCATTTTCCTTCCTGGTTACTTTGGGACAAGTTGTGTAAGTAATAGAACACTTGGTGTAAATAGAGTAAATTATATTCTCCAGGGGAATGAAACTTGTTCTCACACCCAGAAAGAGATTTGTCTTGTTATTGTGGCAAAACTATTTTTTTTTTTTTTACTGGAAAAATAAACACATTCAATGCAGACACAAACCAGTAATTTTTAAAAGATGACATGACTGAAAAGATAGTACTACAGAGGATAGCATGTCTGTAACAGGCTGCAAGTCCTTGGCACATAGATTTGACATTTTTAATTCTTCATTAAGTAGGTAGATGACCTGCAACTAGAAGCGAGGCAGCTCACCTGCATTTGATTGTATCAGTGGCACACTTGGAACCAGAACTTGTTAGGTTCCACAATCCAGTCGTCTTGTACCATGTCCTGTGCTGGGAGGGGAAGGCTCACAAGTGCTGTGCTACTTTGATAGAGAAAAGGTAAAATTAAGAAAAGTAGCAAAGTAGCAGAAGTGCTGCAGAAGTTCAGCAGCAGTGTCTGAAGAACTGTTTCCCACAAAGAAGTAGTAAAAATACTGTGGAAAGCTGTTGAAAAAATGTGGAAGGCAAATATTGTCCTCTTATCAGTCAGCAATGTGGGCATGTGTAATAACAAGTATTTTTTCTTGTCCACCTGCTATGGAAGATAATGACTTTGTGGTTGATAGCTTTCCCCTTCCAGTTGACAAATGTTGCAGTTTCTACTTGAAATAATATATTTTGTAGTGCTTGCCTATTTAACCTACCTAATACTTCTGTATGTTTTTCTTCCTGCAGTGAGAAGGTCAACAAAGGGATTGGTATTGAAAATATCCACTATTTAAATGATGGCCTTTGGCATATGAAGACATACAAGTGAAACAACAGGAACTGTTACTCCAAAGGAATGCACTTAGATTAAATGTGGACTGCTTTGTAATTCCTTGTTTTTAATGTGACTGAATGTACAAATTATTTTGTTCTGTGGCTATGCTAAATAAATCAATTGAATGCAAAAGTACTGTTAGGCTACAATAGTTTTCTAGATTTCTTTTTATTACAGTTGTTTTGTCTTAAATCTGAGTTCAGTGACTGAAGATACTTGATGAAAGATTCTGCATGGACCGTGAGTAGACTATTTCAAATGGAAAGGAGGAAAAAGCCAAGAAATGTTTACATTTTTATGCTCTTCTGAAAGAGTAATATAAAGTGTGTGTGAAATATAAATATGGTTTTATAAAACATCTGAAACATTTCAGATTTTTTCTTCTGATTGACATCTTGTTAATCTACCTGTTTCTTGAATGTGGAGAAATCAGTTTTTTTGACATTATTTTTTAACTTATTAACAGCATTAACTTCATTTTACTTAAGGATTTTCTCTTTTAATATGCATTTATCTGCATAGGATATATGAACTCAGACTGATAAGTGGATTAGAAATTCTTTTATGCTGGCTCATATCTGAAGACTGTATGTACGTTCAGATTTCTACCTGCCAACACTTTGGTATTGCTCTCCTTCTAGTGGAGTTTATAGTAATGGTGGGCACACTCCTAGTGAAGTGTGTGCCACCCTGGTGCCTGACACTCTCTACTCCCTGTATGCCACCTTATTTTAGAAGCAGAAACAAAATCACTGTTAAATAAAGGCATGATAGCAAAACATGTTTTTCAGTGTAGCCAGGAGCAACTTTTTCAGGTGGAACTTCAAGAGCTCTCAGCTTGTGCACACTGCCACATGTCCGTACAGCTACAGAATGGGTTCAGGAGCACTGTGTGTCTGTCTGGATAACCCAATCCTTTGTTCAGCATACCCAAAGCTATGCCTATGGAAAAATGGAATAATGTAATAAAATAAGGAAACTTTTAAGGTCTACCACTCATAACTGTGTCTGGAAGCATTTGTTAATATTTCAGGTCTTTTTCTAACACATGCGTTTTACAACAGCAGAATGTAACTTGTGCCAGGGCCTTGTCTTGGTGCTGTTCTGCAGGCTTGGTTCCTCCACCCTGGGACCTTTACACAGAAGACAGTAGCTAAGGTGTTCTCCATCTAAATCTAAAGCCAAGTTAAGACATGGGAGAAGGAACGTATTGCCTAATATGTGCTGCTTTTAAAATTCTGTAAAATTATCTACAAGACTGTACTTCTGAAAATGACAAGGTAAATCTGAAACTATCAATGTAGGAAGACAAAATTTAGGCAGTATTGCAGAAAAAGTTCTGATGAAACCTCAGACCTTCAGAATGCTGGTGAACATTTCTGTGCATCTTAAAGATTTCATTGCAAATGTACTGATTTCTGGTTAGTACTATGGGAAATCAGTTTATGCTTCAGTGTTGGGGTTTTTCTTGTGTGTAAAATGAGCTAATCTTGCATTTTGTGGTTTGCTTTTTACCATTCCCTCTTACCTCCTCCTGTTGTCCTACAGTACCTCAAATCTGTGACAAATGAGATTTTTTCTCATTGGAATTGTTCACTCTCGTTCTTTCTCCTATGACTGTTGTTGCTGCAGGGGTGTCAGAACTGTTTTTAATAATCAGAAACACTGAAATCAAAGTTTTACTTTCTTTATCTGGTTTTGTCAAAGTTTTCCTGGCTGTATTATTCTGTAAGAAGATACAAGCCAAATCAGGCCTAATTTATATACCAGTTTAGCAAAACATCAAAAGCACAAGTTTTACCTAGGTTTTGGCAGCAATCATGTACATGTTTGTCTTGCTGTCAGCTGAGCTCTGACTGAGGGAGGATGAGAAGGTGCACTTGTCTCACCTTTCAGAAAACAGCTGGGCTGTGGGAGCTTGTATGGGCGTCTGAGGAGTTGCCCTACCTTTCTTGTCAAAAACCTGATGCTTAAAACAAAAAAACCCAAGACGGATACTCTCATCAGGTCTGAAGCAGCTGTTTCACTTCCCCCCATGCCCCCTTGCAGCTCAGGGTAGGGTGTTACAACTGGTTGGTTAAAGGTGAGATAACACAGTCTGCTCCCATGTTTTATGAGTATCGTTGGTCCAGCAAAGCCTATGATAGTCCTAGATGTAACAGATGGATGTACCTTCCTTAAGTCTTGAAACACCCATGTTGGGTCAGTGAATTCTAAATGGAGCAAATACTGAAGTGCTGTTTGTTTGCACATGCTGTGAGTGGATGGGAGCGTGATCCAGGAACTCATGTAAAACTGAGTGTGCTCTATTGTTAAAAAAATAAAAAGGCATCAAAAAACCCCAAACCAAGCACCAAATTGTACTGACAATTAACCAACTTCTTCCTTGTAAACACTATTAGCACCCACTAACAGGAGTGAAAATAATACTGAACCTTTGTTCTAACATGCTTATAGATGAAGTGAAATTTTAAATGAGCAATTAATCTTGTGCTAACAGACTCCCTGACCATGTTAATACCTATTCAAATACAGTTTATCTTTTTCTTTTGTCTGCTTAGAAACAGTAGTCCAAAGGGCACTTGATATTACTCTGCTGCAACTTCCTAAAAGATTTCTTGTCACCGTGCTTCCTGCTAATTCCTTACTGTTAGAAGGCTGTACATGAAGTGGCAGGTGCTGTATAAACTAAAGTTATTGTTTAGTTCAGTGTAAAAGAAATAGCTTAAAGTTACAGTCTTTGAGACTGAATCTGTAGTGAGTTTTATTGGTACAACTTAGAAAGATATAAAGACATTCTAGAAATGCCTGGAAGAACTGAAATAATCAAAGTCTTGCAAAAATATATTTGTAAGAGTAGACTAAAATTCATTTGCGTTTTCATTAATAAATATTTACATGTACAAACCCCCCCTATAAACTTAATTTCCTTTTATAATAAACATTACAACTTCTTTTTATCATTTCATTCCAGCACTGTCAAAAGCCAGAAGCATTTCTCTAAAAAAGATTTAGAAAAAAATTATTCTTCCACTTCTAAAATTAAGAGCTTTACCAACCCTCAATGTGCAAAAAAACCTGTACACCAGTACCAGAATGTGTCAGTACAACTGTGTGTTGTGAGAAGAGCCAACTCCACGGTTCCAGGCCTTCCCTGAGGACACATCAGTCATTGTCCGAGCCCGGCGGGGGCAGGAAGACCAGGGCATCACTGTATGAGTGGCCGTAGGGCCTGAGCCTGTACACCCCATACATCATCACGTGCATGTGGTTGGGAGCCAGCCCACTGAAGGTGATGGCCATGTCAGAGCAGCAGCCATCCACCACCTGCTGCGGGTGAGTGGACATGGCCTCCTTAATGAGGGCCCCGACAGATTTAGTGTTAAAGACGTCTTTTCCTTCCGAATCTTCGGCGTTTTCGGCAAACACGCCGGTGTACTTCAGGCAGATTGCCAGCTGTTTGTCCTCTGCGAGTTTCCAAATCATACCTCCCTGCTCTGGACACTTGTCCGGGTCTTCGAGAACGCGGGCGAGTCGTCTTAGTGACTCAATGCTTAAGACGATTCCTCCCTCGCCATCTACATACTCAAGGTCACCAGATTTCACAGTGTGGCCTATGTAAAAAGGCTGCGAAGGGTCTTTTTTCAGTAAGAAATACTTGAGATTTTCAATTATAGCAAATGTTGTTGGATATGCAAGGAAGAACCAGCTGAATTCATCTTTATAGTGTTCATATGTTATCTTGTAAGCTTTTCGCATCATCACCCACATATCATTTGTGTTGAGGGCTACAGAATCAAACACTCTGACATTTTCTGAGCTGTAGAATTCAGCCTTGTCGCAGTGCTTGCTCCAGGTCTCCCTTGCTGCAGCCCAGTGCCCCAGATCTTTTGGTTTGACAAGGATGATACAGTAAACACGGATGCTTTTACTAAGCTCCACACGTTCACCTTCTGAAAGGTTTAAGACATCTTCCTTGTTGGGAGCCTGGATGTGATGATGCTCGTGGTGATGCGCTTTGGTCCCGTGGCCCACCTTAATGTGTCCGAGGAGTGTGACCAACATGCAGAAGGCTCCTCCAAGCACCACACCCTTCATGAAGGAGCTGCTTTCAGAAATCATTTTTCCTAAAAAAGAGACGCACTGTAAGAACTTAAAGGAATAAGTGCACTAGCGCGGGTTCCGTATGGTTCTAACGCAGTCCTAAATTTCTAAAGCCAGCTGCAGTTCCCTTATCTCCCGCACCAGGACAAGGCTGGTGAAAGCGGTGGCAATACCCAGGTTCTCGGTCGCGGCTCACGGCAACGATACGACACAAGCCCTGTGCCCCGGCCCCTCTCCGCTGCCGTGACCACACGGCACCGGCCCCGCCGCCTCCTCCCCCGCAGCACCGAATGGCCGCGGAACCGGCTCGGGCGCTGACGCGGCCACCCTCACGGCTCCGCCGGCCCTGCGCGCTCCCCTCAGGGGACCCCGGTGCCCCCGCGCCGGTCCTGAGCCGCTCACAGGGCTGCGGGGACACCCGCGGGCCCTGCTGTGCCAGCGTAGTTGTGAAAGAGCCTTCCCAGTCTGACCGTTCACGAGACCCTCGCCAGTCACGCTCCCACCGCCAGAGACAGTCACTGCTGCGACAGAAGCCTCTTCACGGCGGCTCCAGTGACACGCTTGGCTCCCCAGACACCCCACTCACACAGTCAGACCAGGTTTCCTCACCGGTCCCACCCCAAGTTTCCTGTAGCTGAGTCTCAGATGTCCTATAAAGGTATTTATTCCCGGCACAGCAACACAGAAACAGCTCGAGCTAGTGCCTCTGAGGAGGATCCCAACTAAGGAACCCCTGGGCTTTTATCCCCTCACAGTGTCCCCTCCCACAAGTCTCACTCTCCCTCCTCAGTCCTGTGCTCCTGCCCCCGTCTCTTTGTCCATCCACCTCACTGGCACCCGTCTTCGTCTCCTTTGTTATCAAAAAAGGTCGGCAGTTTCCGGCTCCTGCTATGTCTCTGTTTCCATTCACCTGGCTGGCATCACCCATCTTTGTGCCCTTTGTTATCCCAAAGGTTGGCAGTTCAGCCCTCGCCTCGGGCTTCCACCCAGAGCTCGATTTGCATCTCAACCTGTATCTTGCAAGAAAAGTTCAAGTTTTCATCACAAACTCTGTTTTTAAATGAGAAGGTATATGAATGGGGACAGAATAGTAAAGGAAATGCAGAACTGGCCCTAAACCGTATACAGGAACAAATAAAATATATCCAAGTATATCTAGGGTCAATTATCTATCAAGTATATCAATATCTCAAGTACATCCAGGGTCAAATCCTGGATAAATTTCCTAACCAATACAATAAACTGTGCTTGAAGCATGGTATATTTCACCTGTTCCCCTGCCTCCCCGGCAGAGAGCACAACACACACAGTTAGTTAAACTAGAATAAACCAAAACCATTATTTTCAACTAATATAACTTTTTCTTTCCTTCAGTGATAATTGTTCTGATCTCCAGATTGTCAGAATCTCTTTGTACACATCACCTGTCAAGAACTTGGAGTTGACATCTAATTTGAAGGAGCATCACAGAACAACAATTTGCTCCCTTTTTCCACCTGCCTCTTGGGAAAAAAAAACGTTGTACATGTTTTATCTCTTTATTAGCTCATGAAACTGTACCCTTAGGCCAGCACAGTGATTAGGATAAAGTCCTATATAGGTTTTCCCTATATTGTAAGGTATGTCCTGGTTGGATGGATTTAGCTGGTTTTATATTAGTCAATTTACAACTGAAGTGCTGAGGTGCTCTGGATTTTATGGCATCTGTCTGGGTGCCTCAGATGCCTCAGTTATTCAGTAAAATTTTTTTTTTTTGGCTCCTGGCTGTACTGTAGATTTCAAGGCTCAATAATGCTATATTTGGCAAAAAGACCTGTAAGACCATTGATTGCTTAGCTCTTCTGGGCCTGGGGAACCATTGGTTGAGGTTCAGGTAAAAATGTTACAAAATAATTACTTTGGTTGGGTCAGTGCATGTCCAGAATGGCTCCGTTCAGTGGAACTAAATGCCAATTACACACAGTGGTAGGAGAGTGCTGTCAGCTTGTACGGGTAGCTCTGTTGCTGCATTAGGGGAATGTCACTCATCCCACATTTTCCCACCTGACTGCTTTAAAGGAATAAATATGTGGACAGTCGGGTTGTTATTACATACCAGAGACTGGAGGTGAGTTCAAAGCTTTTTTTAGTATCTCCTGTTTGCAGAACCAATTGGGCTTTCAGGGCTTCAGCAGTTGCTTGATCATGTACTTTAGAGAGATTTGAATGAGTTGCAACTCACTGCTTCAGCGGGTGTTTCAACAAATTGTTTTCCTGCTTAACTTCTGTGAGGTTCTTTTCAGGTCTCTGACAGAATGACTAATGTAGCTACAGATCCTGACTGTTGCTTTAATGTCTTTTCAACATTGCTTTTATCCAGCAGCAGATCGGTGAAGTGGAAGCAGTATGTAAAGCATACTATAAACCCAAAGAGACTCTCTGGCTTCTGAAATTGTTGCTTGGTGTTAAAAAGACTAAAATGGCATTGTAATGCATAAGGTCTCACAACAGCGATTGTTAAGTATTTTGGAGCTCATTTAGACACACATGTACTCCTGTAAACTCTCCATCTCAAATTACTACAAGAAACTGTTCTTCAGAACTTCAGGGGACAAGTATTTGAAGTCATTCTGCCATCACCTGGGGACTGACCAAATCTTGTAACCGAGAAAGGGCCAGCCCTAAGATGGAAGTTAAGTGAGGAAAATCAAAGAAATGCTCAGTCACATGGAATGAACCAGGAGAACTGATTCCTCTAAGATCACTGCAAATGGCTTTGCATTAGATTTGTATTAAAACATGTATTCGTAGAGAGTATTGCCAGATTTCAGCTTTGACTACTGACTTGCTGTCCATGGAGATGTTCGTAGCTGCATCTTCATCCCTTACTTCCTACTGATCCTTCCAGTGTCTCTGGAACAACAGGAGCCTTTGGACCCTACAGACCTGTGTCAGGACCTCCACTGCTGACAGAGCTGGTAAGCTCCATGGTTTGTTGCTTATCTCCACAGAACTGTTTCTCTGCTGTTTTCTGTTTGTCTTTCTTCACTGGCTGTAGCTTCATTTGCCTTCTGGCTCTCTTCCTTGCCTCCAAGGAAAGACATCAAACATTACGTTCTCACTGCGTGGTGCAAAATATCCTTGAGAGATTGGCTATTATCAAAATATATTTGATAGGAACCTTGTTCCAATTAACGTGAAATGTTTCAGCTGACACATGAGTTGTCATCTTTTACAGGCACTGCTTGTTAATGATCACAAATGAGTGTCCACTCTCTCGGAAGCAGACCCATCTGTCTCCCTGTTATGTATGTGTGCATACATATGCTCTGGGCTGGAGCCTGCAGTTGCACTCAGAACAGGTAACTGAAGCCAGGGGAGAGCTATTGCAGGTGTTTCTGAGCAGTTAAAATACCAGCTGAGCTACATGTCATATAGAAAGAACCCCTAATTAGGAGATACTGTTGGAATTAAGAGAAATGCAAAGGTGAGGTTGAACTGGAACAGCTGACATTGTTGTCACATCATCCATATATTTATAATGCTGAAGCTACTGGAAAATGCATAAATTCTACCTGTCCATTTGTCTGCATCAGAAGAGGCGGGGTTGTTACGAATGAGAGGGGAGAGCTTAGACAAGTCCCTGCCTTTGTTCAGGTCTCTGGCAGTAGGCAGTAGCTTTATTGAGGCAGCCAGCACCCCAAAACACACTCTTGCTCGCAAGTCCTTAACAGTGACCGATCAGGCCTATTACAACATGAATTATTTATTGAATAGACACAAGGAAAATAGACATAAGACTTTAACAGGCTTACTTACTACACAGGATAAATAAAAGAATGACGAGTAGATAAAAATACAGTGCACAATAATAAAGTTACCTATGTTACAGCGAAGAAATAGTATCCATTAGGAGCCAATGTCACTTACCAACGAATGATGGTGGTGTGCAAAGAATCTCCTGATTCCTCTCAGTCCCAGGGAAGTATCTTGATGTGAATGTCGCCATGTCGAGGAGAACTCTCTACACACTCAGGGAGTGTATAAGAGATTTCTGATTTCATGAAAGTCATAGTGGTCTTTTATAGTTGTAAAAAGTGCTTGTCTGTCAGTCACTTATTTCTGTCTCATCCTTTCCCACCATTCAAGGAAGGACATTTAGTGCTGGCTAAGGTTGTTTTCAGCTGAGATAATTCATCACAAGACAAACCATTCTGGCCTAGCTTAGCCATGGGGGAAGTAGAGATAAGCTTTTGCTGTATCAGGGGGTGAAAGGTCCTGTCACAGCGGTCAAGTGTAGTTATGGTCTGAAGGTTGCAAACTCACCTTGAATAGCTGAACATGAATTTGAGCCAACAGAGATGGTGCAGGAAAAGGACTTTTAAGAAGAGGCCAACAATGTTCTGTCATGGTACGGTCCTTCCAATCGTTTCAGGCAGCCCATAAAGTGTATAATTGAACAAACGTATCTGCTGAGGTCTTCAGTCCTACTGTTGAAAAGTTTGGGAATCCCTGTTCTGAAGTCATAAAATAGTGAGGTGGAGATTCTAGTTTGCAGGAAAATAAAGCCATATTTCTTCATTCAGTTCACATGCACCTGCCCAGTTCAGCATTTCTTTCGGAGGCAAATGGATTCCTGAGACAAACTTTAGCCACCTCTTCTGAAAATATTGCCCTGCATTCTCTTCTTCACTTCAGTTTTACATTCAGGAATCTGGAATCTGAAAAGACATGAATTCTTTGAAGGTCATGTGCATCTTGATTCACATACAACACCAGAACCTTGTCATAGGGATAGGCACTAGACAAGGGAAGAAAGTTTTAAAGCCATCAAGCGTTCTATTTTTAATACTTATTTCAGAACTCAGATTGAAGTATTTACCTTTGAAAAAGTGTTCTCTCCAATTGTTGGACAAAATGCGGAAATTACAGGTGAAATTCTCCTATACTTATAGGAGGTAATGCATAATATGATCTTTTAGCCTTGAAATCTGTTAAATTGATGAACTATATTAAACAATAGTTTTAAATCACTATTTTCTCCTCTTTCTTCCATGTCAAGGAAGGGCTTGGCATTGAAATGGCCATTATTTAGATGGTGCCCTCAAGCACAGGAAGATATGTGAGAAGGAAAAGATATGTGGCTCCAAAAGAACTTTGGGCTGCTTTATAATTTCTTCAGTTTTTCATGTGTGTCGCTGAATACAAAACCCATCTTATTCTCTGAGTATGCTAAATCAATCAAGTGAATGCTAATGTCCTGCTGGCTCCAGCAATTCAGCTGGAATTGAACTATCAGAGACAATGCCTAGAGCTGAGCCGACATCATTGTGAATGCACAAATACAACAGAAAGAGAATAGAAACTAGACATTTTAATGTCAACTCTCTTAGAAGCTCAGGAAGAAAAGAATCATCATTGGTCAAATAGAAACAGACAAGAAAAAAAGAGGCAGAGATAGGAAAATCCTATTTTCAAGATCCCAAAGGAAAAAAAAAGTTGAGATGAAAATAGCATTCTACTAGAAAGAATGGGTTCTTAATAGGCTTTTAAAATAAAATGCATGAAACAGTGATGAAGTGGTTTTGCTGCATCTTTAAGGAGCTTGGTTTTGTCAGTCTGGCATTATTTGAAAAAGGCCCTCTGCATAAAATTATGGTCCCAAATTATGATTTTGCAGGCTTACATTGCATAGGTAAGAAGCATCATTGTGAGCAGCAGTGATGTAGACAAAGAAGCCAGAAGGGGAACCTTGCTCTTCTGGAGCTGCCTTGATGTGATTTATGGACAGTTTATGGAGCCTGAGCACAGGACTAGGCTTGTGTTTTGGTTAACATGGATTCTGTTCCAGTGTCTGAGAAAATCTATTTTAGACATTGCCTTGGTTTGGCTACTTGCAACCTGCAGAGACACAAAAGCTTCTGGCATAGTATTTTTTGTAAAAGGACTTATGGTGAATAAGTGGCTATTGTTACTAGATGGAAAGACCTGTGAATTTATGTTGACATTAACCCACTAAGGGAAGAGAAGAAAGAGGAAGGATGGAAATAGAGCATATGACAGGCCTGAATGTTAGTAGTTTCCACAAGATGTTTTCTTGTACCAAATACTGATATCTCTTAATTTTGCTTAGGAAATCAAGGCTTTGAAGTATCAGATTCTCCAAGCTTTCTTATAGCAGTGTTGAAATAGGAGCCTCCTGATCTGTATGTGCAGAGGTGGAAATGTCTGCTAGACGCGTGTTTGCAACAAACTGGAATTACTAATGATGTTAGAGCAGAACTCAGAGCCCTGTGCTGCAACTGTAGATCTGTGATGGAGAGGAGACAGACTGTAGACATCAAATGCCTGGTCCTGGGCTGTGGGAGGAACTGTTTAATTTTTCCCTGCCAGCTGAGGACCTGTGAAAGAGAGAGCTTGTTCCATGTAAGAGGGGATGCTGTCACTCCGGGGCTGTGATCAGATGTAGAAGCTGTTTAGTTTCTGGGGAAGCAGGGATGCAAGCAGTGCCAATAGCAGGCACATGGGAGCAGGGAGTGGCACAGACTGCAGTCAAGAGAGAAGAGTGGGCAAGGTCTGAGTTTGCTGTGTCTGAGATCAGCACTGTGTCAAATTTGAGCCTATTTATCTTTAAAACAGGTGTTGACAGTGCTGTGTTGCCTCACAAGGGCTCAGCCTGGCCAGACCAAGCCTGCTGCCTGGTTTCTTTCAGTTTGCTTTGGAAATAGTGGGCTGTATTTAGACTTGTCACTTGCACAGCTGCTGTGCTGCAGCTTTTTGCAGAAGCTGTGCTGTTGACAACTAAACCACAAGCACTCCTGTGCTCTGCCTTTTACTGGCCTTTGCGGAGTCCTTTAGCAAATATATAAAAATGCAAAGGTGCCACTGCTCCTTAGCTCGATGGTAGTATCTCCAGTGTGACAGAGGGACAATTGTATGGGAGGGGACACCAAGAGAAAGGCATCTGGAGATCCCTGAGCCAACAATACTCAGTACTACTCCTGGCTCCCTGCAGGGCTGGCACCAAGGATGGCAGTGGTGGGAAGTGAATTTTGGTTTGTTTACACCAGCACCACCTCCCAGCAGTCCTGTGAGGGCAGGGAGCAAGCCATTGCCACTGCTGCATGGGGCTGCAGGTACAAATGTGTCACACTTCCTAATTCCCAAGAAAAGGAGGTCCCAAGGCAGTAAACAGAGGGTTGTTTTGAGAGGCAAGGGAGGGATGTTACGTGCTGCATAGTCTTCTCTCTTCTCCCCTAATTTCTATAGAGCTTCTATACTTTATACTCTCTATGTGGGACTTTTGTTTTTAATATGTGCAATATCTAACATATTCGTAATTTGGAGAGTACGCTCACGGTTTAAGATGCTGATATGCTCGTACATGGGTAATTGTGCCCTAGTTCCTGCTTATATCTAAACATCTATCTTAAGGTAAATAAAGGAGTAGCTGATTGCTACACCTCTGGGTTTAAATTTGCTATGTCATTAATCTGAGGAATTTTTCTTGAGGAAAAAATTATACATGCTTGGATCAGTTATATTGGTACAAAAGGAGGTGAAGCTGCTATGACAGAATAGAAAAATCTCTTTAGAAATGTGAATTGTCAGTGATGTACAGTATCTATTCACACGCTAAAAGATTGAATTAAAAGTGATAATTATGTGCTGGTTTTGCTGCTTAAGTAGTTTCATGCCATTATGACTGTGCTACTTAATGGAAAAGCTTTGAATCAGACTAGCATGGGAATACTAAAAAATTTAATGGATTTCTGCTCAAGTCATTCTTTCTATTATGAAAAAACCCCACCAAATATATATAACTAAGTCTTTGGATTCAATTATTAATCCTCTCTCCTAATTTGAAGAGCAGAATTATCACTTAACAGCAGTTCTCTGAAATAGAATTTTAATGATTCTAGTAATCTCATAGTTGAACATGTTTTTTCCCGATCAGTACAAAGTTAGACAATTCTCAGTGCTGAATCAGTTTTAATTATTCAATCTCAACCACATAAAAATATAGTGTCAACAGCATGTCTTGAGCATCTGTCAAAGAAGCTGTCAGAAGTGTTCTCCATGAGTTGTCATGTGTTCCCTGGCTTCTCTGCATGAGGAAAAGGCTTTGGTACATGGTATTGGAACAAGACTATAGATATAATGCATAGGAAGATAAATACACCGTATACCTGGAGGGATTCTTTTGGCCCGATCCCAGCATTTTATAGTTCTGAAACAAATTTCATGGGCTTCATCATAATGTGATCCTGTCTCCCCAAGGAAATTTGCAGTAGTTTAGGCGAAATGCTTGTTTTATCTTGGAAGGAAGAAAAGGAAGCAAGTAGCAGACTGAACAGTTGTGCATCATCCTTTTACAGGTTGGTGCTAAAGCAAATGGATTGAAGTATTGTGGTGGTGTAACTTGTGCTCCTTGGATGTGTATTCGTGGTTTATAGGGAGGTGTTATTGGGGACAACTGCTGTTGCAAATTCAAAATCAGAAATAATCTCTTGCAGAAGCTCTGCAAAACTTTTCTAGGAGGAATACAGATAAAGGTGGGAAGAACAAGTTCAAAAAACCCTTCTGTTTTTATTATTAGCCACATATTTTCATCTGTTCATGCATCTGGTTATTCCCTGGCATTTTTTCATATCCCCTCTGAAGACTCTATAACTCAGGGGAGAATCTTCTCCTTGGTGTTAACTACCAAAGCTGCTTTGTTCCCAGTGTCTCATGGCAACTATCTCTGCTTTTTGATTCTGATGCTAGAGAACTAAAGTTAGCATTTATTCTACAGGGTGCATGTTATTTGACACAACAGTAATTTAC
Source organism: Dicrurus megarhynchus (assembly GCA_013399195.1). Taxonomy (NCBI): domain Eukaryota; kingdom Metazoa; phylum Chordata; class Aves; order Passeriformes; family Dicruridae; genus Dicrurus; species Dicrurus megarhynchus. The sequence continues at coordinate 226,037 of VXAD01008737.1, forward strand.
CATCAGCAACTTCCTGGCACATCTGAAAATCAAGTCACCTCTTTAGGCCAGCAAGATGTCAGTCCTTCCTCACTGCTGGTGTTTTGGTATTTTATACAACGTAAGTCAAGCTGAGACTGACCAAGGTGTTTGTTTGGCCTGTTAGTAAGTAGTAAACTTCTGGGCATTCTACAGAGAATACCCAGTGTTACAGCTTGCCAATCTAGATTATTACATACTTTTCCTTTCCCATGTATTTGTATTTTGTTTTGGCTCTTTCCATACTTTAATAACAAAAAAGGTGTAATAGATTCATATTGTATGTTCCCAAGGTCTTTCTGATGGAAGTTTTGGGACTTCTTTACAGTTGTACTCAGTTTTGCTGACTTACATCAGGAAAACAGAGCAGTCTTACAGCAATGGACAAGTATTGTGAGGTTAAATGTATTTCCCTTTGAAAATGAGAAATTGATACAAGTTGGCAGAAACACTCATATGCAAACAAGAGTCTTGAAAGGCTGACTCTGAGGTTCTCTGATGCTACTGGTATCAGCGGAAATATTGCTGCTTCATTTTCTGCTGTGGTCCCAAATTGTCTGTCTGCAGTAGCTAGGCTAATTGTGGGAGTTTTCTTTTCTGGTGATTTTTCTGGATGGATGTCCATCAGGAATGACACCATGATCAACATTAATATAGGTCTTAATACCATTCTCCCTCCTCAGCTTGAAGTGAAAGGGAACTGGGAGTGTAGGATCAAGCCCTTAATTTGTTACTTACACTTGATTTGAGGCTTATTGTCCAAGGTCAAGCTAAAAGGGTAACGGAATAACTCAGGCCCGTGAACAACTCATCATGTTAGACAGAAAGCAATTGGGTCCAAGGCGCAGCATGTTGGAACTTTGCCACTTCCTTTCTCTTTCAGTACTGTTCTGCCTTCTCAGTCCTGTAAACAGTCTATTCATCCCTTTCTGTGGGTAACTGGGCTTCCTTCCTGAAACCTTCCCAAATTCAAACTGCATTTGGCAATAATTTTGTGTTTGTGCTTGATACAAAAGTTTTCAAAGGAGCTTCACAGACACTAATCAGGGTAAAAATGCAAATATAAAATCTGTCTTATTCTGAAGTTTCCTTTGGAAACCATTTAATTTCTTACAAGCACACTTTGGCAGATGATGTGGCCCTTATAGTAATAAATCACAGGAACATGAGACACTTCACTGCAGCTGTGACATGGCTAGTTAGGATCCTATTCAAGAAAAAGGCTTAGGCAATGTATTTTCTTTCCTATACTTTGCTGTACCATTTCTCCCCCATATAGTCCAAGTGAAAAGACTGTCAGAATGCTCTTATAATTGTCTCCTTAGAGTTATAATCTGCAAATGCTTTTTTCTAAAAGATAAAAATATCCACATCTTAATGGAGCCTTTTTAAATGGCACATCAGTAACTCTCCAACCTCCTTCATGGTTTTGTAAATCTCTTTAATAAGGGTGAGAAGTAGCTTACAGAGGTCTCTCTGATTAAAGGTTTGACCTGGAATTACTTTGAATTTGTATTATGGAGTCAGCAGGTTTACGGTGGTAAGTCTTAACAGAGAATCTTTTCAAGTGCTTTGCAGGTAGAGCTGTAAAGACAGTAAGTATTCTATAAAACTTGCTAAAACCACAACAGAACCAGTTAAGTATCAGGATACTATGATGGAAAGCCATATCCACAGAGCACAGGGAACAGGATGCCTTGCTAGTTTAAAACCTGGGTTGGCAAGTGTTCTGAGTGGGATTATATGGCACTATTTCAAGAAGAGGAGGCTGGATTCAGTCATCCATGAGGTCCCTTCTACCCTGTGGCCAGGGTTCCTGCAAGATTATAATCACTATAAGAATAACAGTTCTAAGAAATTACTCAAATCAATAAGAAACATAGCCAGGACAGTGAGTTTCATGGAAATTTATATGCTCAGTGCTTCATCTCCATTAATGACTTGGCTCAAAGGAAGCAATCAATGATACAAAAGCCTGTGAGGCCTTTTAACCCCACTAATTTTGAGTTTTATGTCTATAAGTTCCTTAGAAAGTGATGTTCTCCTGAAGGTCACCTAACTCTCTGCTAACAGATTTGTTTTATTTGTCTGTGGTGGTCCTGTAATTCTGCTGAATGGAAATACTTCTCTGTAGGATGGGTGGCCTCTAAGGCTTGGGCAAAACTTTCAGTATGGGGCAGTTTTATTGCACAATATTTAATGGTTGACTTCAGGTGTATTTAGGAGCAGAGCCATCCAACATCTACAGTACTTATCAGTCTCAAAATGGTCAGATTTTCATTGGCAATGTCCTTTCTCTTTAATTTTTTGCTTTTGTGGTTGTACTTTTTGGCATGAATACACTGACAGCATTCCTGTAACTACCAGCCAAGGACAGGAAATTGCAGCTTACAGAAGTCAGCTTGCAGTATTGGTGGTGTTTGCTTTGGAGAGTCTGTTTGCTGGGTCTGTGTGTCAAATATCAGCACAAAGGCAACACCATCTCCCTAATAGTAACGATATTTTTCATCCTTTTAGACAGGGTGTCAGGACCTTCCCTCCTTGCTGCATCCAGCTCCTGCTGTTCTGCTTTTTGCAAGGTGTCAGGATGTGCCTTTGGAGACCTGCTTTGTACTGGAGGCAAGCATATGAAGCAGCCCGAGGGAGCCTGGTTCTCTTGTTATCTCTTTCCAAGGTCCAGGACGTGCCACCCAGAGCAGTTCTTCCCCAACACAGAGGGACACTCCACATGTGGAGAAGGGAATCAGGGAGAACCCTCAGATAGAGTGGGCAGAACAGAGATGGTGGAAAACAGGACATGAAAGTGGCACAGCAGAAAGCTCTTTTAACTTTAAAGAAAAGTGAAAAGTTTTGCAGCTCATGAAGGAAAGCCTTTTCAGGGGCTGTGGCTAGGGCTTTTTACCAGTTTTCAGGCGATATTAAAACCCCAGACTTCTGTTGCTCTGATAATTTTTTTTTTTTGCAATGATAGCATTAAAGACATTGTAAGTGAATTATTAGGCTCTTGTGTATGGCACATGCACATCCTACCTTAGAACTTGGCTGAATGTAGACAGAATTTTCTGCAAGATGATCAATGGTTTTAATCCAGTTTATCAGAAGCCCTTAGCATTCTCTTAGAAAAAAAACCATTTCTACAGACTCAGGGAAACTGAATGCTGATCTGTTTAGTCTGACTAGGTGACAGCAAAGCTGAAATACTGTTGAGGAAGGTATTGCTGCTGCAGAGTTGCTTGAACAAGAAAACTACCGAAGGTGATCCGAGAAGTCACTGATGTTCACAGTACAGCTCAGGTGAGTACACGCAAGATGTCTGATGGGACAGGGTAGAGGACAAAAAGCACTAACACTGCTGCGTTCAGACAGCAGTGCCAGGTGCACTGTAGGCTTCCTGAATGCCTTAGAGCTTTTGGGTATTTAAGTTTTCTTACTGTTCTTTTTGAAGAAAGACTGTAAATATAAATTCCTTAAAGAGCAGTAGTACAGTACCTGCCTCCATATGTGACCAAATAGGATGGTTCAACAGCGAGCTGAACAAAGTAAAGCATTTCACTCATTTTGCTGTTCTGGGATGCAATTTCGTTTATGACTCCCCAGCAATCTGCATACATCCTCCTGGAGAGAGAGAAGTGATCATTCCTGCCTGTGACAGCCTAGGCTTTTTTGGAAATGATACTGCAGTATTTAAGTTTACTCAAATGCTGGATTAACAGGAACCAGGACAAAACCTCAGCCTCTGTTCAGTCCTGGTGCAATTGGTGGGCTGGTCTGATGGTAATAAGATGAAAGGGCTCCAGGTCACTGTTGCCCTTTGTGTCAGTAGAGAATACTGTCCTTCATCCTGGGTTTGATCCAGCTCCAATTAATATGATACAAAAACACCCCAAAACTTTTCTATTATATTAGTTTCAAAACAGTAGCAGATTATGAGGCAAGTCCAGCTGCCTTTCAGGTGAAGCGGATTAACCAACCCTTCCCTTTTAGACATATAATCTTTTAGTCCTCTGACCACCTGTGTTGGAAACACCCCCCTCAACACCTTGTGTACTTCTGAGGGGAACACAAGCCCTTATATTTAGATACTGTGTTGAAAACCAAAGCAGGCTCTGTGTGTGCGCCTTCATGCACAGAAAGCTGGAACAGGAAAAATAAAAATGCTACTTTCTGTTCTTTGTAACTCTGACATCTCTCTTCTATTCTCTGATTTTCATACTATGCCATTTCCTCATCTATTCTACTGGGTGCGTAGGAGCCTTTATTGCTTCCAGCATTCAGGTAGAATGAAACTATTGCTTAAATGAATAGCTTCTGGAATTTTTTCCTTGCTGAGAATCATTAATATACCATGTGGATTCAACTCATGTATCCAAACTAATATTGCACCCCAAATTGCTAAAGTTGCTGTTTCTTTTCAATCCTTTGACCTTTATTGGATAGGAAGGGATGATTTTTTTTCTTTTAGTAGCCAAGGTTTCAAATATATATATGCTGCAGTCATCTAAGATGTCACATTTAGGCATCTCCTCTTATTCCCTTACCAAGGACGTCAGAGTGTTTTGTGTTATCAATCCAGATGTGATGAAAAGGAGGCATAGGAAATGTTAAAATGTCTCTCCCAGATCTGAGGATAGAGCTGCCCTCTGGCTTCCTAGCACACCAGGCAAGCCTCTTCACTTTCCAGTGCTGGTGATCTAGAAGCCTCTGTTGCTCAGGAACACATCTCTGTCCAGCACTCAGAGGCCAGTGGGGATTTCAGCAGCAACTGGCTGGAGTAGCAAGTGTTGGGAGAGTTGGAAAAGGCTGAAGTGAAAATGTAGAGTAAGGACAAGAGATTGCAATTGGTGGAGATTTGGAGGTAAGTGGTTGAGAGTGTCTCCTGCAAATGCAGAATTAAACATACTGCCTTTAATCACCATCCTCAAGCCTTTCTGATGTTTTCCTGCTACATTCAAGGAAATAGTAACCCTGGCTCAGCTGACAAATAGTAGTTCATTAGGATATGGTAATTTGATTGCTTTTGATTATCTTTCTCTGCTCTTAATACCTGAGAAAGAAGAGTATTCTAATTTGTAAGGGAAATAATTTGTTCTGATTTATGCCATCAGACAAAAAAAAAACCCAGAGGAAGATTAATTCCAAGGAACAAAAATGTCTATTAACATACATGACTCTTAGCCATAGTGAGCATTAAACTTAAACTATCTATTCTCTCCATGTGGCACCAGTGTTTTTAGCGTAGAGGCTTGAGTGCTACATGAAATGAAAGAGGAATAGTGGAAGGTTGATAGCTCAGCTAGGCATTGAATTGGTACCACTCCAGAAAGCTTGACAGATGAGACAGTCTTGAGAAAAATAGGTGAATCAAAGCTGTAGTTAGAAAACCAACTCAGTCCCACTGCACCGGTTTCTCCTGTGCTTTAGTAACCATACCTCTGTTGATTAACTTGCCTCACCTTGTCTCAGGAGATGAGGTCTGGAATAATGATAGAGAACTCCCTTTTGAACTTAGGTAAATTCACTCTGCAAAAGGATTAAAATTGGATTTCAGCTTAGTGGCTCTGATGTTGTTTAGCAACAGGAACTGCATTGCTAACAGGAGAGCTATCTTGCCTGGTGCCTGTTGAGTAATGTGCTACGTAGATGCTTCCAATTTTTAGGGCAGGGCTGCTCAGACTGCCACATGGAGGCCTGTTGTGGCTTAGACTCTCCCTCAGTGAGCTGTCCTCAGACCAAGTGGGCTGTGCTGGTACCAGCCCTCCCCTGGCTCTCTGCCTTCGCAGTGTCACTCTGCCATCTCTGCTGTGCATTTGCAGTCACCATTCTATGTGCTGGCAGGCATCCACAGGATTTGCACCTGTCTGCACTTCTTTGTCTCTACAGCAAACCCAGCACATTTTCCTCAGCTGAAGAAGCTGATGTTTTGCACTTGCAGAACAAAGCACATTTGCTTAAGAGGTGTCAGGGCTGTGTGTGCACATGGTCAACTGAGCATGGTGGGAGATGTCACTGTGCTTTCTGACCCTCCCCAGGCTGAAACTGGGGAACGGATCTGGCTAACCAAAGACAGGTACTTGTGTCCATGCTGCATGGTGGGGCAGTCTTGCAAAGAGCCTTTGCATGCTGAGCTCTGTTCCCTCCATTTACAGTGCTCCAAAATACTGTGCTCAGGCTGGGTTGATGAGTACTCCGAGTCAGGAATTGGGGAACATCCTCACGAGTGTGGCAGTACGGAAAGCAGAAAAAGCCTTGGCTCTGTGTAAGCCCTGCTGGGCAATAACAAAAGCATCTCTGTATTATCAGCCCTGTGTTCAGCAAATCCAAAACACAGCCCTGTACCAGCCACTGTGAAGAAAATTAACTCTACCCCAGGCAAAACCAGTACATGTTCCTTCAGGATTAACTTTGTGGAGACAAGTTTGTGCTGGACCTTCTTGTAAATAGACTTAGAACGTAAACAAAATGAAACTTTTCTAGAACATTGTCAGTATAGCTGAATTGCATCCCGTCTCGCCATACATTCAGTGGGCTGTTATATGGCAGTTTAGTTTGCCACAACCACAAACCTTATACTGCATCCCCTGCCCTGGTGGTCTAACACCAATGCTTGACTTCTCACTCCGTGGTTGGGGTGAGCACCCATAAACCCCCAGTTCTGTGTTTTGCATACTTTTTTGTCGTTGGTTCACGTTTTCCCCTCCCAGTTTTATGTATATTGTTGTAAATGTTCATTTTCCTTAGTTAATATGCATAGATTCTAGAAAGTTCTGCGGTACTCGACACCCCATTGGTTCCTTCCCCAAGTAGCTCCTATGTGTTATTCCCATTGGTTTCCTCAGCCTTAACCCCGCCTCTGTACTCCTATCCTATTGGCAGTATCCCTTGTCCCCGCCTTTGCCTCGCCAGTATGAAATGCCCTGGACCCTACTCAGATATGGCTTTGTGGTAGAAGCTCCTACATGGATCACCATACGAAGAGTTCTCTCTCTGTCTCACCCTCTCACCCTCTCACCTCCACGCCCTGGCTAACTCGGGTGAGGAGCTTGTCCTCAATTTTATGAGCCACCCCCAAGGGCTGGATTAGTACGCTGTTAGAAGCCTTTATAACAGAGGCAAAGCAGACCCCAGAGGAGCTGACTGTGTTTGGGGAGAGAAAGAACTGTCTGAAAGCTTCATGCTTGGTTAAGGTTACTCTGCTGCCTGTCATATTTTAACTCCAGTTACCTTTCAAGCACACATCTAAACTCTTGCCAGTAAGAGATGTTGTCAGCCATTTTGTTCTGCTTGATATCTGCAATTGAAAGACTGGTGATGAAATCCCATACCTTACATTACAGTGGAAAACTAGCAGCATGATAGAGAATGAACTGCAGTGTTGTATGCATAAGACTTGTTGCACAGTATTAGTCTTGGTGAGGAGGATTCCCACAAAGTACGTTAAAAAAATTGCACAATTCCTTATTCAAAGCCCTTAATTCTATCTCTGTCAGCTCTGCAGTGTCTTCGAAAAGACTTCAAAAAGGATCTGTACGTGGCAGAGCTGAACAAAAGCAACTTGGGTGAGACCTCTTGTTAATGAACAAACTGGCTATTGCTTTAAAGTCTTTGCTTTGGAGCTTGACTGCAGAATAGATAAAAGATTTGGGAATAACAGGAGAATTGATGTTTTCCCATTTTTCTGCTTTTTTCCTCTATGATCAGTAGAGGTAGAAGTGTGTGCTGGATCCACCTCAGCATGGTAAGGCACAAATAGGTGACTGCTAACTCCTAGTTAGTGCCTGTGTGCTTTCTGAAGGAGAAGATGACAGTACTGCTGTACTGCAGGAAGGGACAAACTCCTCCTGCTCTGAAGGATTGGTGCTACTCCTCCCATTTCCTGGCCATGCAATTAGAAAGATCTAGTATTTGACTACAGTCCCTGAGCCTGACTACTTCTGCATCTTAAAATAATGTCTTGAAAGTAGAAAGGACCAGGGCTGACTTTCTTGCTGTAAAACATTTCTCTTAACTTGAGCAGCTGAGTTGCAAGTTGCATGGATAGAGGGGCTGTGAATGACAAAAGATGACTGTGTTGGTGGGGCTGTACAGGAATTTGGTAGGCAGCTCCTACAGTTGTTAACCCAGGGCTCTGCTGGCTCCCACTGGTCTGGTTTACTCTGGGTGGGTGGTGGACATTATCTCCACTCACAATACACAGTGGAGCACAGTAGCCTATTTCAAGAACAAAAGTCAATTTTTTTTAAGTACAGCTCATGGACTGAATGTTGGATATAGAGCCCACACAGGTCACTCAGTGAAGCTGAAGTAGTGTAATGAACCTTAAACCCCGACAGCTTCCTGGTTCAATAGTGGCCCTAGAAATAAAAATCTGGTTTTTTGAGTTCTAGTGAGTGCCAGGCTGCAAGCTGACTGTGCTCTTTGACGATGAGATGAAGTGTTAGGCAGTGAAAAGAATGGGCAGGAAAGCTCTCTTGGCCCTTGCTTCCTTTCTTCTTTCCAGATCAAACAAGTGACCCTGAGGCTTGAGAACACTGCACAGAAAACAGCAGGTGTATATGGGTCAAGCCTAACTATTCTAGATGGAGTAGGGACTAACCTGTTTGACTAATTATTTTTATTTTTCTCTTTTTTTTTTCTTCCTACAGATGGGTTATTTTGTTTCTACTTCAGTTATAGTCACATCTGTTTCTCAACAGAAATGTTTGTTTTTATACCTGGGAACTGAGGCTTTTTGTAGAAGATGAGTTATAAAGTACTTAATTGGAAGGATGGAGAGCAGCTTGAAATGAAACCTACACCTTCCAGCGAGAGTGACATTGTAGTTCTCAGCTGTACAGGCTGTATTGATTAATTCATGCTGCTTTGAAATTCTATTGTGCTACTTACCTTAGCTCTAGCAAATGGTGTTCTTATAATGAAGTGGAAAGGGTTTGAAATAATGAGGCACAAAAATGATCTCTCTGCTGGAGCAATAGAAAACTCTGTCTTCTTAAAAAATGTACAAAGTGGTCAGCACAATGGCAGAGCAGCACATCACAGAGACTCTGCTTTCTTCCATCTGAGATGATGGGGAAGGCAATGTCTGAAATGAAAATGAGAACACAATGAGGGTACTTAAAGCATTCCAGACTCCTTGGTCAATGTGATGAGTAAACTTAGACAAGGAGCAGTATATCAGAAAACCATATTGATTATGCTCTGCTTGAAGAGGAGTGAGAAGGGAGCTCTTCCTCATTCTCCCCAAACCCACCAAAACCAAGCCCCCAAACAGTCTGTCATGCATCTAGCTCTAATCAGCTAGTTTTTGAGAGAAAAGAAACCAAATTTCTTAATATTATTGGAATAGTGCCATGGGTATCTGTCTTCTGGCATATTCATTGTAGGAAGAAACTGGAGGTGGAGAGGAGAAGGAGAAAGGAGACTCTTGTCAATATTCTTGTTGTCTATATAAAATAAGTTTGAAAATATTTATTTGAACTGAGAGGATCACACTCTTTGAATAAAGGGGATGAAAAAAGGGTGTGTAGGTACAAAGACAGTATTTCCTAGCAGCAGAAAGTGTCAGCTACTAGCCAGAATTCTTAATTTCTTTTATGTAAAACAGACAAAACAACTAAAACCAAAACCGACTTTCATGGTTTTCAATTTTTATATATCATTCTCTATTTCATACCCACAAAGTAATTCTGCAAGCTCGAAGTGACTTCAGCTGGCAAACCACCAAAAAGTAGTTATTAATATTTGCCCCTTACAAATGGGAGGGTCTCAAGCTCAGTTAATTTTGAATTGTAATCATCAGAGCTGTTGCCTTCTTACATTCCAGTTGAAGACAAGGGTAGCTGGAGAAGTTTCTTGTAAGAGAGGATTCAGCTGGGTTAGGTTGGGTATGGTGCTATGCTGACACAAGTAACCCAGCTGAGTGTAGGAATAGGAGACTTTGCCTCTGTCTGCACCTGCATTTCTCAGAAAGCCCTAAATGACCTGCTAGGAATAGCAACCAGGTCTTTGCTGTGGTAATGATGTTTCAGTTCTCTGCGTGTATTTTTGAGATGAATATATGTTAAAACTTACCTAGTAGCCATAAAAATCAGTAAAGATTACGTTTTTGAAATAAAAATGTCAGCCCCACTTGTGATTATTTAAAAGGAAATAGTCACCGTGTGCTGTGTTAGTGATGAGGCCTGTGCAGCAGAGAGTTTTAGGAGATTCTCTGTATTCCCAGGCCAACACTGATTGCTACTCTGGAGGATGGTGTGTAAAATAGTAGTTTCACTTCATTAAACTGTAAGTTTCTCCCATACTAAATATAGTCTAGAGAGAAGTTTTTTTTGGTATACTCTTAAGAAGTCAACACTCCATCGCTTCCTGATGTATATTGACTGTGGAGACAAATGGTGCTGTAACTACTCTGAGTCCCATCCTTGCACAAAGTGGCCAAGTATCTCTCTAATTTAAAAATATTGGGATTATTTGTCTAAATTTTTCTGAATTCGAGAACTGTGAATTTGGGTCCCAGTGTAATATGGATGCAATTGCAAAAATCAATGCATAAAACAGAGCCCAAAAGAGAATTATATTTAACAGGAGACAGAAAATCAAAAAAGATTCCAAACAAATTAGAAATCAAGACTGCAGCAGCTTGAGAGCTGAGTTTGCTTTATAGGGAAAGCTTATTAATGTAACTAAGGTGATTTTTTTTTGCCAGAACTCCCCATCAGTACTATTTGCCCATGTCACATATCTGTTCTGTAACTTAATACAGTGACATATGTAGCAGATAACAGTGGTAAAATGGCAAGAAGATAATTAAAGCTTTACAACATGCTGGAACTTTAAAGATATTGGAAGGTGCTAATACAAATTCTGAGCACCTGAGCTATACCAATATCACCCAACATAGGCAATATAGCTTTTAGTCTAGAGAAATATCATGAATTTCCCAGATCTAATAAAGTATATTGGATCCTTAATTTGTTTTAGAAAATGATGCAAGTGCTTTGCATTTGTTTAACCTAATCCAATCTTAACCATTGCTAAAATGAAAGTACTTTGTCTTACATGTTGCACAGAGAAAGATCTACCGAATATGTCACTTTTGGAAGAGAATGGTCACCTGTGCTTACAATACAATGGAGTTCGGAAGTAAAGAAACAACAGAGGGACTGTTTCTCTATTTCCCTATGTCAACATAGTTGAAAGTAATGGGAGTTAGAATGCTGACTTACGATGCTGAAAAATGATAATTGGAAAGATAAACCTGTTCTAAAAAAAAAAAAAAAACAACAAAAAGAAGAAGAAAAAGAAATTAATTCAGCATATTGCAGCACATTTTGAAGTTGTTTGTGTGTCTATGCTATGCTAAGAGCAGGAATATCTTCAGTGTTACAGACTGAGAGTGGAATATATTTTACCCTGACTTTAAATGGATTCCAGCACAGATTCAGGTGTTTCCCCAGGGCTTTCCTTCAGGTAACCTGTGTTGCAGTGGCAAATGTTTTATGTACTGCTCTGTTTCTATGCCCAGTTTTTCTGCTTGTGTTCCTGATCCCATACCATTCCTTTGTGCTAGCATTGATTACTCAGCTGCATGTGTGTTTTTTATCTTTACTGGCTGAGATTTTTTTCTGTCTGAAGCAGGTGAAGGAGCTCGCACAAGGTCAGCTGGTTGTTTACAGCTATCCAACAGTCCATTAAATGTCTGCTCTGGGTACATGAGATCTGTGGGTCCATTTGGATAGACATCTTAGAATGTATTTAGTGCATTTAAGCACCATGGCTCCTTTTCTCCCTTGAGTTACTGCATAATTTTCTCATTTTAATTAATTTTGAAAAAAAAAAAAAGTTTAATGAGCCCCACTTGTGATTTTCCAACTGTTTGTCTGGCTAAAAACTGTCATTTCCAAAAGGATATATTAATGGTGTTGTTATCTCTTGGTCATGTATGTACTGTTTCTGCCTCATTTCCACATAATTACAAGGCTGCATCTGGCAAATGAGGGTGTTTGCTTTCTTGATTACGAAGGTTCTAGGAAATCTTTGTATGCTTGGTAAGACATACCTTATGAAAAGAGCTAGTGTAGAAGAGAAACTCAGCAGCGGAGATTCTTAATATTTCCCTAATACTTTCCTCTGCTGGGAAGAAAGAAGTTAGTGAATGCTAATGAAATCAGCTTTGCATTACCCCAATGAAGCAGCTGTGCATTATTCCTATGAGAAGATGGAGGCACAGCATGATTAAGTTGATGGAGGCACAGCATGATTAAGTTATTTGTCTTGATTCATATGGCCTCTCAGATTGCAGCATTTACTCAGGTGTTGGCTTTCAGCACTAGGTCCAAGGACCAATCTGGGACACAGTACAGTCTTGGTTAAGTCGTTTTTTTCTTTCTTCTGGAAGCTACTATTTTGTGTCCTAAAAGCTATACTCTTGTTTAAATTTAAATGTCTCTGCTCTTTATGGCTTGGAAGTTAATGTCCAAATCCTGAAGTGCATATAATAAAAGCCTTATTTCTGACATAAAATATTAGAGAGGATTGGACTGAAGGTGTTTCTCCCATGATGGGTTGGTTCAAAACATTGTCATGAAACCTTGGATGGTGCCTATGAAATGTTTCTCCTCCAGTGAAATGAGGCAAGAAAAGAGCAGTGTGGGCACATAAATGTGCTAGAAGAGACTGTACCCATCACATCTCTTCCATCAGAGGGAATGGATATTGGTTGTATACCAATTTCCATTTCTTTCCGTGCTGATCCTTGCCTGGGTCACAAAGGGAAGAGCTTTCTCTTGCAGCTGATCAGTGGTGTCCCATCATTCAGTCACCTGGTGGAGGCCATGATTTAATGATATTTTTTTCCCATGAGCCTTCCAATGTCCCCTCGTAGCTCTGGCTTTGTCAGGATTGCATGTTTCAGATTGGCTTCTACTGTAGCATTGGAAAGGAGCACTCTTACTATATTCTCGCTTGTTGTATACTGCTGATTATGTCTTAGGAAGTTTGTTTGAGTAGCTATTGTAGTTTTGCTTTGGTACTATTATAATAACATTTGTCTGTATGGTCTTCAGAATTTTCAAAGTTCTCTGAGGAACTGGGAAAGTTGAAAAGAGTTGGCTACAGAGGGCCTAAGCTTTCTTGATGTACTTATGCACTCCAATATTTAAACTGAAATAAAGTCAGTGAATCTGGTCAGGCAGATTTGTTGACATGTGGGGATGGGAATATGTACTGGGATCTGTTGGACAGGTCCATGTTCAGCTCAGGAAAGCGGCTGAGATCATCCACCGAGTGACACAGATCCAGGCTCTTGGAATCAGTGGTGCTGCAGCTGCTCCAGCAGTGCAGAGTCCCTGACAGCTTCAGAGCTGATACTCCTTTATATGCTACCCTGCAGAGAATGGCATAAATTAGAGCCCATGCAAAAAGGCAATAAACAGTTTAATTGAGTGGATGGTACGTACTGCTGATTTCTCTGATCCTTCTGAGATCTAATTCTCTAAGCACCTGTGTTAGTGAAATTACTATTAAACCTCAGTTCACTGGCAGTGTTGCTGTACCTGGTAACAAAGAGATACTTGTGATCTCAGGTAATTTTGTAGTGGACAGCAGCAATCAGGTGAATGAGAGGCCGGATTGTAATGCAGAATGGTCTGTTGTGTGCTAAGCCTGGTGTGAGAAATGAAAGCATACTTAAAAGAAGCAGGATGACAGCAAGCAGCAACAGGAGTGTGTCCAATGCTGGATGGCCTACCGTGGGAGGAGGAGACACCAGAGATCGTCTCTTTCATCTGATGCTGTTGTTTCCTGTATGATAGCAGGGTCCCTGCAACTAAAATCTGAAACAGTTAACTTCTGATGCTTTGGGAAGGATTTCTGTTTACCTAGAGAAGGGGAAAGTGAGCAACTTTTGTCAGAGTTAATAAAGGAGCTCTCTGAGATCGTGGAAGAGCAGCTGATGGGGTTGTCTGGGGAGTGATCTGCAGTTCCTTCCCTCTGGGTGGGAATGCAGGCTGTAATCAGAGCCTGTGACCCAGTGGCTGGCATGCCAGCTTCATCCCTCCTGGATCTTGGTTTTCCAGGTGGCTGCACAGTCCTTCCACCTTATTAAATTCAGTACTTTTTGCATGAGACTGTGTTTATCTAAAACTGGTATTAGCAGGCAAACCTGTGTGTGTGCGCACGTACGTGCTGGGAACTGGAGAGTAAAGAGTCTAACACCAGTTTTAGATTTAGGCTTTGTGGATGTAAAAGCCTCCACAAAATGTGCTTTTTGTGACAGATAAGCAGTGAGATGCATTTCTATGGCAACTATTATGGTACATGATACAGCCTGGGGCAGTACTAAATTTTTTCCTTGAAAGACAGCAAGCTCTAAGTTGCACAGAAAGGGCTGGGAAACTTGTCAATAATCTTTTGTGGATGCGAGTTTGTTTGTGGCATAAACCGCTCCTTGTATTGCCTAGTCTGCTGACCTTAACATTTTTGTTCATGTATTGAAGCCTCAATAACATGTGCACATGCAAGAATTTGGCAGAAAGTGGGTCCTGTCATGTCAGTCTTCTCACTATTGTGAAAAATATCTTAATAGTAGTATTGAAATTTAGCACTTTTTTTTTTTTTATTTTTTTTTTTTCTTTTTTGGCAAAGTACTTTGTTGTCTTAACAGCCTCATCCCTGGCAGAATCAGTTAAAATGGAAAGTTATGGCAGCATGAAGATCAGAGCAAAGACTCTGACAGAGTGCAGCTGGTTCAAATCAGTCTTCATTAATCCATCACCTGTGACTGGTGGTGTAAAGTTGTCAAGGTCACTGCATACAAGACAGGGCTGATGGTGGTTATTCCTTGAGAGTCTGGGCTTTCACCCCCATTGACACCAAGCCCTAAATGAATACTACTTAAAGGAAGGCAGTGGTGCCTAGCAAAGGTTTATTCCCTTCTTTCTAAATTTACTTGGGCTTAGATCCTCAAGAAGGCAGTTATGGGACAAGGTACTACTTTTGCAACCTGGAAGTCCAAAGCTAAAATCCTTATAGCTATTAACCCTGGAGGAGATCATGTCTTCAGGTGTATCTGGTTTTTGTTGCTGAAGTGCCACAGGTACCCTAAATTCTGCTGTTTGTCTCAGAGAGAGATCAATTCCACATATGCTGGGTGCCTTTATTGGGGCCACTGATCTAATAGGTATTTGTTAGGGCCTGGGTAGGGGAATAGGTTCTCTACTGCCCTGTAGAAAGGGAAAGTAGTATCAAGAGAGGATTAACGTTAATGAATTGACCCAGCTTGTGGGTGAGTGTTTTGAGTGCTGAACCATATCCCCTTTGGAGAAGGGAATAGATGGTTGCTGACAGAAGTCAGAGTGAGAACAATGTTTTCACTTTGGGATTTTGGCATATTGGGAGAGGGAGAAACTGGGAACCTTAAGCTATATATAAAATAGAAATAAATTGAGGGAGTGAGGGAGGAAGGAAAGAAGGACTGCAATTCAAGTTTGTTTCCTCTGCTAGTGTATTGTGGGTATTGTGCTCCTCTCTGGTTGCTGAATGTCTAACTACTCAACTGAGATCTGCCTCAGTTTGTAAGAGAGAAAGCAATGCTTTTTCTTCTTTGCCCCAAGCAGCCTGTTGCTAAAACATCATCCTTGAAACAGTGTGCTTGAGTTTCCTTTGGCAGAGAAGAATCTGAACCTATGACTTTCTCTGTACTTGATCACAGGGTTAGTTGAGCTTAAAGTTCCCAATGACTCTGTAATAGCTCTTTCCTGGCCAGGTCAACAGCTTTTTGTGTGTTAGTAGAAAACATTGCAGGTTGCAACAATAGCTAGGGGAAAGGTGTTCAGAGAACAACCAAAAAGGAAGGAGTGGTGCTTCAAAAAAAAGTTTCTTTTCATTGAAGAAGTTAGTGAGACCTTTTGACTTATGTAGAAAGGTCCATGTATGCACCTGAAAAAGAAAGCACTTTGGAGAAATGGACTTTCTGTGCTCTTAGCCCTTTCCCACTGCCAGCCTTAGGAAACTCCTGTTGTGCTCTTGGGAGTTCCCATTGCTTACCAGAGGAGTCATGATGTAATGATAGAGAACCCTGAACATCACAGATAACACCACCACTCCCTCCCAGGTTCCTCCTGCTGTGATTTTTAGCTATTTTGCTTCTGGACTCTGTAGTGAGTGGTGGCCCTGGTCCTAGTGTGCATTACAACAGTTGGGGTATGCTTCAGCTGAAACCTCACCAAGGGCTCTGTGTTCAGTGAGTGAGCTGTTGTGCTTCCCCTTCTGCAGGACACCAAGGTTTGTGTGGTATGTAGGGACCCTGGGAGTGTTGTTCAGGTGCCACATGCTCTTTCACAAAGCAAAACACTAAAATGAGGGGAACTACAAAACTCTGTGGCGATGTTTTGTGGCTGCAGCTTTTATTTCTTTTGAATTGGTGCATTTTAATGCTGTGCTGAAAGAACACAGCATTGTAATTAGTTGAGCCTTATTTTTTGATAACTGCTTAAGCCTTAATATCCTGCAAAGCATGGTATTTTTCTATCAAAAGGGAAGGTTTATGATCTGTATTTCCATAGAACCTCATCCTTAAGGAGAAACAGTCCATTACATAGAATAAATTTCCTGCATGTTTCTCAATGTTATTTGCTTAATAGAATCATTAGTACCACAATTATAAAGAAAAGTGCCAACTAACCAGAAAAATGCTCTGTGGGTCTCAGGCTGCAGTACGTATAATGCTGCTATGTACTTATAAGAAAGAGATCCCTCTGTATTTATTTTGAAAACTGGTATCGTGTTAATAAGCTGAAGGCTTCCTTAAAGCAAGGCTTTAGGACAGTCAGACCCTACTGAACTTTTAATTGCTATTTGCTGGCAAGGTCAACAACTTTCAGATCTCAGTAGAATACTGAATGGTTGCAAACTATGCTATCCAAATACAGCTGCAAATACATCACCCTCTACCTCTGCTCCACCCATGCATCACAAATAGCTGCAGGAGGAAAACATCTACTGCTGAGCAGGAAGTTTCCTAAATGATAGACATCAATAATTTAATCAATTATAATTTATTCCTTTATTACGCATTGCACTATGGCTAAAATGAATGGTTTTTTTTCTTTGCTATTTTCTAGCAGTATTACTGTAAGTAGAGGTTCCTTTTTTTTTTTTTTTTCTTCTTGCAGATTTAGTGCATCTACAGGTAACAATTTATCACAGCAGCGTGAGCTAGTGTAGGCAAAGAATGGCAGGCTGAGGATTGCTCTGCTCACAAAACCCATGGGCAGGCAATCTCTAGAGCACTCAGGACCTGGAGAGGAAGGGGGAACATGCTTTTGGTTAGATAAGTAGTTACTTACACTGGCCGTTAGAAGTTTTATTGTGCATTATTTTTCTTTTTAATCTATAAAGTAGCTGACCTAAGGTTTGTACCTCATTCTGAGGAGAATCTGTGTAGTTTGCATAACTTGCCCTGAAAGTGGCTGCTGAATGCAAAATGTGCCATTGTAAAAATTGCCATCAAGGAGAGGCAACGCGGCTTGAGGGTGTCTGTACCCACTAGACAGTCTGTTCGTTGCAGCTTAGTATTGAGTAAAATCTAATTTAGTTTGTGTCAGAAGCCGGATGCTTCAGCCAAAAGGAAGCCTGAAGATAGGGTGTTGCTCTGGATGTCCAGTATTCCATAACCCATTGTAATAATACTGCTTTATAGAGTATGTGAAAGCACAGGGCCTATCCAGTTGAGTTTTAGAATCTCCAAGAATAGAGCTTCCCTGCCCACTCTGTCCCCTGTTCTGGTGTGGGGGGGTGGGGGAAGAAACAACCAAACATGCACATATCTGATCAGAATTTCAAGCACTAGTCTTAATTTGTTGTTGTCTGCAAACTTGTGGAGAGTGTTGTCTAGCTCATTTAAAAAAGACCTTAAATAGCATTGACTCTAATATCTGTCTCAGGAATGTTACTAGTAGCACCAGCTGGATGTGGTGCTGTTGATCACGAGGCTGGGGCTTTTCAATTAAGCCAGTTTGATGTGTTTATAGGAATAAAGCAGTAAGTGATGACTTAGATGTTTTACCCTGTTGCGTGTAGCGTGCGTGGAGGTATTTCCTCCTGTTGTTGACTGACATCCATTGTGCCCTCCTCTCTGGAAAACAAAGCAAGTCGAGTCATGTGACCAGTGTGTCACTTTGTGAGGCACACAGTCATAACTGACATTGAGATATATCTTGGTGAGCAGCCTCTGGAGTTCAGCACTACTGGCCCCAGGGTCTCTTTTCCTTTTTTTTTCTTCCCCTCTTCTTTTGAAGACCACCTATGAGAACAGACTGTTCTGTGTGTTGTATGGCTTGTAATTTGGGAGCAACAGATCCTCAACAACTCCAGCTTTTATGGGTTTGGGAGCAAAGGGTCACTAGGCTGGTGCTTTGTGGTATGTAGAGGACCTAGTGGGTCAGGATGAGGGTTGGACAGATCTGAGGAAGGTAACATGCCCAGAATATCAGCAGTAATATCCACCATAGCTCTCTTTGTTTGGACTCATTGCTTTGACTGTCTCATGCCTGTGTTGAGTTATTGATGATGGCCCAAGGGTCAGGGTTGCTTATAGAGCAGGGCTTGGGAATGGTTTGCTTTGGCAGTAATGTAGTTTAGTACAAACAAATGGAAGTTACTTAGCTCCTGTTAATTGCTTTGGATAGCAGGTGGTCTACCCCAGTGGTGGGTAAACAAGTGAGATGTCAGGGAGCAGTGAGGTCAGACTGCTCTGCAGGGGCAGGTGAGTTGGGGAGCCAAGGGTGATGCTGAGCCTGGCAGTGAAGTGACCTTCCAAACCAAGGGTGAGTGGCCCCAGACAAGACCTCTCCTGTATCTTTTCCCCAGATGGCTTTTACCCTGAGATCTGGCTGCTGGGATCACTGTGCCATGTCAGAGCAGGACTTGAGCAGCCAAACCCTGCCAGGGAGAGGTTGCAGAACATTTTGATGCCTTACATTACAGGAGAAGATGTGAATCTCTCTAACATGTGAAACTTTGTAGGTGCTACAGAAGATTAACCGTAAGACTTGTTATTTTATCATGTGGAGTGTTTTCTTATGGTTGAAAAAAGGAATTAGGACTTGAAATTTAGTGTGTTTTATCTAGGAACCTATATCAGCTGTGAGACTGGCTGTGCAAAAAACAGATCATAGGCTGTTAATATTGATTTCTCTGATACGTGTAAGACCTGAGGTATGTTCACAGCAGACAGAAATCAAAGGACAATTTGTGTATTTCAGCTACATGCTTGACAGAAGGTGAATTTGAGAGCAGTAAACCCAGCTTGAGCATGATGGCTAGACTATATTATGGGAAACTTATTTCCAGATTAATATAATGCAAAAGAAAGGGGAGACTGTTTACAGGTCAAGAGACCAAGTCCATAGCCTGGTCTCCCTGACTGAGCACAGGACCATCTGTTTCTTGCCTACTGTTGGCAAGCGTCAGCTTTTATTGCATTCTGTCTTCCTTGCTGGTCAGGGAAAATGGCTTGTTAATTAACAAGAAAAATCT
Organism: Dicrurus megarhynchus; assembly: GCA_013399195.1. Lineage (NCBI taxonomy): Eukaryota > Metazoa > Chordata > Aves > Passeriformes > Dicruridae > Dicrurus > Dicrurus megarhynchus. The sequence goes on from VXAD01008737.1 coordinate 245,588, forward strand.
CCCAACACGTAGTCAACATAGAGAACTTTCTTTAAAACTTTTCAGCTTTACTGAGAGGTGTCTAGTCTTCAGATATTATCAAGTGATGGCACATCTCATAAACAGCTGTGTCCCAGTTTGAGACAAGTTAAGGGGAACGCTCTGGAAGGAATGTCTCCTCCAAAGAAGGCAGGTTTCAGCCACCCCTCCCCGACAGGTTCAGGAAGAAATTCTTTGGAGGAAAGTGAAAAAGAAGTTACTTATTTAACAAGCAGAGTGCACGGAGGCACAGAAAAAGTATGATGCTAAATAAAACCTCTCACTGTGGAGAGAACCTGGTGAAATTCAAAGTCCTTTGTAGGCATGGCTCTGCTCTCTCTCCGGAGCTGGGGTTCGGTGTGGGCCCCTCTGGGTCACGTTGTTGGGCCTCCCGGTGATGTTCTGGTGTTGCTGAACAGTCCAGAAGAGTAGAAGAAGAAGCCAAAGTTCCAGGAAAACCTCTTTCCTCAGGTAATGAACGAGAAGCTAGCTAAAAAGCAAGAGAATGCCGCTCTCTTCCCTGCTGCAGAAGCCGAGAAACGAGCAAACAAGTTATCTGTGTTTTTGAACACAGCGCCAAAGGAATTCCACTGCCTTCACCTCCCCCCTTCCCCTCGCCTCGGGTTTGCCTCAAAGACACAGAAAGGTGAAGGATTCATGTCTGGCATAGAGCAGGCAATAGGGGATACAGTGTCATAAAGTCACCCCAAGACAAGTTGTCATGTCTGCTGTGACCTGATCTACTCTGCTCAGGAAAATGGCAGCATATTTGGAAAACAGATGGCCTTAGTCATGGTTCTGCCACTCTGCTGGCCAAATGGCAAGGCATCTCTTGCTTTTACTGCTTTTGTGCTATTTTTCTTGCCGTAATGTTTTCACGCTTGTTAAAATAGTATGGTTTTGTTGCATTGTAAGTAGTTGTGTGTTCATACTTTCAATTCAAAATGGCTTCTCTTTGTTCTATGCACTTACTATTCAGAAATTTAATATGCTACTTGTTTGTTTTTCCAGATACTTCAGTAGAAATGTTATATAAAATGGAGTCTAATGTCAGTCTTTGTGGAAGCACACTTTTAAATGCCATTCTTGCTCAAAACACTTGCTGCCTAATGTTGCTCACTGCTTATGATTTCCAGTTAACTTTCCAGCCATCTGACAATGCTTCTGTCCAAACCAATTTGATTCAAGCACTGTGAGGTACTGTAGTGAATGTTTGATGAAAGTCAAGATACAACATCTCCTGAATTCCCTTCAGCTACTGGTTTGGTTTTTTTTTTTTTTTGGTAATTTGATCACAAAAAGCACTCAATCTTCCTTGTCCCATATTGTTTTATTGGCCATTGTGCCATTGCAAGCAACAGTGAGTGTGGGATCTTCTGGATTGAAGCAGGAAAGTTTTGGTGATGTTTTCCAGGGTTGCTGTCATTTCTGCCTACAGAGAGACATTACTCTGCAGGTGATGGAGATGGAAAAGACCCACAGATGACAAATACAGCGGTGCACTGTGTCAGGAGGAACAGCTCTGTGTTGGTTCTATTCCAAAGTTGCTGTGTAGGTGGTAAGGAGGTGGTAACAGTGTAGCTTAGCTTGTGCCCTCAAACCCCCTCTTTGTTGGACTTGGCTGTATAGGTTTTTTATGGCCATTTCTTTCCTGTGGGTGTTTTGTATGCCAGTCTTTGGTCTCTGCTGACTCAACTCTAGCTGCTGCAGTAATGTGTGTATTTTAAGCACTTTTCCTCTGTAAATGGGGCCATGGGGGCTCTTCAGAATTGTCTGAAGGAGCTGCACTTCTCCAAGACTAACAGGAATTGCTCTGGCTGAAAACTAACAGCATAATGATCTGGTGACTGAAACTCAAGATGCAGCAACTTTGCAAAACATAGTCAAGGGAGTTTGTTCTTCCTGGTTGGAATACAGTCAGAATTATAACAAACATTGGCAAATAAAAATTCTCTAGTGCTCCTGCTCCTGGTCAGCACAGTAACCTACTGCAGTCAGCTCTGTACAGCAACAGCTGACTCTGCTACTGCCTGTGTAGCTTTGTATCTTCCCAAAAAGCCTGCCAGCCTCTTTTCAGAGAAACATGTAGCTCTGAAAGTGCCCCTTAGACCTGCTATATGTTCTTCATGTCTACATGCTTCAGTGTTAGCACAAGAGAATCAGACAAAATGGGTTTATAGTTAGAAAAGTGCTCAGTTAAGAAAAGTCTTCATGTATGGAAATACCACAACAGGAAAACTTTCCAAGGTTATCTGCAGCTCCTGAACTGAGAAGGGGTGAGAGGGGAATGGGGTTGAGCCCAGCAGCCTTCTGGTGTGCAGCTGGAGTGTGCAGGGTACAGCTAGTGTCCAGCTGGCACTCTGTTCCACTGTGATCTCTGCTTGCTTGGCAGAAATCCTGTGCTGACCAGGCCTCCCTTAAGGCCTCTTGCATTTGGAAATTTGTCTAAAAGCAGTTGCTGTTGGAGCTGTTCAGTGTGCAGCTTTGCAGGAGGAACTCTGTGCATGTGTCTGAAAGGTTTCCTGCTGGGGCACAAAGCGGGTTGCTTTTAGTGGTGTCATGTCCTGACGTTGTGGGGAATCACGGCACCGCTGAGGTGGTGTGCTGAAAGAGTATGTGTGTGTTTTTTTTCCCCCAGTGTCTCTTGAAAGACAGGAATTCCTGCCTGTATCTTGAGTTTGTACTGCACAACTAGCTGTCTGTTTGCAGTTGGCAATTTGCACAGGACCTATATCCCATGCAGAATTTGTGAATGTGGTTGGGGAGAGTATTGATTTAATGTACTGTACATGAAATGTACATCATCTCTTTGGGGGTCAGGATCACTACATCTGTGTTGGGAGCATTTTATGTCTCCCCCCTGTACCTTTACTGGCTAAAACAACCCAATATGCAGATTTTTCTGGAAAACTTGGGAAGAAGAGTGGAAAAAACAGCATATAACTCGAATGAAATGGGTAATGTTCCCCTGAGCAAATAGGATATACAGTATTTCAATATGTGTGTGCATGGGGAAAAAATACCGACAAGTGTAATAAAAGAAATATTGGTGTTTTTTTCAAGCAATCACTGTGTAAAATATTGTCCTTGGGACAGAAAATTTACCTTGATGCTGAAATAATGCATTGGGCCTCTGCCTGTCAGCATTATATCAAAGCCTCAGTACATTTTTCACTCCCCCAGGCGTTATTTTCCAGCTATTGTCCTCAGTACCAAGCTCCATTCATAACATGTATTTATAGCTGGAGATTTTTCATAATATATAAAAATGAGGAAGCTGCCACAAAATGGCTTTTGGTTTCCTCTGAGACTTGCAAAATAGATGTTAAAAGCAAGTGATTTAAAACAGCAATTTTATTAAAAATGTATTATTGCCATTTGTAGCTTTCACAGCTATTCTCCAGAACTATCTCAGGCTTCCAAGGATGAAGTATGAAGCTTTGAATCTGCAGCTTTGTTTTCAGTTTATTTTAAACTTTGAGGCAACAAATCTGCTGGACCAAGTTTATGCCAAATAAATGTGTGCCAGATATATGCCAGCAGAGCTTCTGATTCAGTCTCTCTCATTTCAGTGGGAGACTGTCAAGAGGGAAACTAAGGCTTAGCTATATTCAGATACTTAGTTATGCAGATCAATACCCATGTGGATTTACAAATGTCTAAGGAGGCTGTGTTTCCTTGCCATGGGCTTTGGGAGTGAGCTACCTGTCTGAAATCTGTGATAAGTACTTAGGTACCATTTGGGAAAATTAGTTATGGGCCAGATGCATTTTTCCAAATTACACAGAAGCTGGAATGGAGCAGGAATTTCCACCTAGATTTCTGTGTTCTAGCTGGTGACTTACTTCATTTGGAGGCCAGGCTATGCCAGCTCTGGCTTGCTGATTTGGGGTCATAATTTGCTTATTGATCAAGGTATTTTTTAGCCTTTTATTTGCTTCCAAGAGATCAGCATGTGCCAGGCTGTATTTCACTGGTCAGTCTGTTAAAGTGGTAAAAGTGATGGTGTTTAATGAAGATTGATTACATAGGCTGAGTAATGCTGTTAGTGAGTAAGATACCTAATTCAATATGAAGATCACAAATACCTGAAAGAAGTAGAAATCCACCCATTGTTACTGGTGAGAGGAATGGTCAGTACTTGTACTGGGAAGATTCTGAAGTGGCAGGAGAAGACTGACTCTTAGGACAAGACATTCCCATTTGTGATGTAGGATACCTGGCAACTGGGGTATATGAATAATAGTTTTGAAAGTTTAAAGATGTCAGTGCTTTCTATGTACTTGTTTTGGTCCAAATGCACCTGTGAATTACTTCATACAGACACCTTGTGAGCCAGAGATGAAACAGGCTGTTGTGATAGAGGAAGGATTTCCTTAGTGCAAGACATAACATTGTGTCCAGCTTTTGCTGGACGTGTGGGATTGGGGTGCAAATGTTGCTGCCCTGCACACCTCTCCTTTGCACAACAGCATGAAGAGAGCTGGTAGAGAATTCCATCTTTGAAGGTTCTAGAAGGTGTTTTCCCCCCCACCCCTCCTCTCTTGTATTTGGCTTTATGTTGGTTTAGGTAGCTCATATGTTTTCTTGCTCTTCAGTTGTTTGGAGAGGAAGGAAAAGTAAGTAGAAAAGACTTTGACAGTTCAGTATAAGCTATTGAAGAAGTTGACATTTATGTCAGTAGTAGTGGGAGAAATTCAGTGCAACTTAGAGGTAATGTTTGTTCTGCACACCCTGCTTTGTGAGCCTATTTAGTGAGAGAAAACATTTCTTTGTATCTCAAGAAAGATACTTTCATGCTGCATTATGTCATTGAGAAATTATATATTGCTATTTTGTCATTAAAACTGTTACACTTTTTTTTTAGGAAACCTACACCTTCATAAAGAAAGCAAAATAGCAGCATTAAAGCAGACAGAGTATACTTCAAGGTAGTGACTAGATCACTGATTTTTCATCTCCTGTTTTTATTACTCTTTGCTTCTGCTAATAGCTTCTTCAGGGGAGATTTTAAAAACTGATTGCCCGTGATGTTCTTCAGTGTCATATATAAATAAAGGAAAACTGCTGTATGTTATTTTGTTGGAAGCTTCTCGTAGAGCTATGTAATCAGAGCAATTAGAACTTTGCCTATAGTTTGTCTTGTGGGTTTGCTGTGCATACCAATTTCATCAGTCAAGAACTGAACATAAGTGCCTGGCCTCCTCTGGAGACTTGGTCAGAGAGTAATGGTTTCTAAGCTAACCCCTCTAGATCCTACGTTATTTGTGATAACAGTTTTTTTTATCCCCTCAAAACTGTTTTGAGGGTGTTTTGCTTTTTTGCATTTTTCTGCATTTTTTACTTCAGTGTATGGATCAGAGTCTGTGGTGAATGATGTAAAAAGCCCAGAACTATTGCTGTTACTGGAAGGAAATTAGAAGAAAGAGGCAGCAGAAGCTGGCTGGAAGAGAATAGCCCGTCTCAAGAAGCTACAGTGCTTCCAGGACTTCCTGGAAAAGGCAGTATTGCAGTAGAGTCAGACTGCTGGCATGGGTGCTTGTACTTGGATGGGGAGGAATGAGACTTGGTGTGTTCAGAGAGTAGTTTACTCTATCCAGGCTGTTGACAGTGCTAGTTTTGTGAGTGTTCTCGCAATCCTCTAGATGTTGGCTTAATGCTGTACTCTAGATCTTCCTTTGTGCATACAATACTGGTTCTCCTTTGGAAACATTTCCTTTGCAGTTCTAAGATTATGAATACTATTTAGAATTTGAGCATTAATAAGGATGTATGTATGTTATGAGCTGTAGCCATAGCACTTGGCAAAAAAAAAAAAAAAATCCTGTGTCACAGGATTAACCTCTTGTGCCCATAGTTGCTGGAAAATAAAAATTGATGCAGCCTCAAAGATATCTTTTGACTATATGTAGCAGTCATGGTGATAGTAATATTACCATGATAATAGTAATAGGGGGTATTATTGTCAAATGTGCCTGATTAGGTCTCTTAAATACACATAAGAGCCAGCAGATGGGTTTCCATTATGCCATTGGTTTACTGAAACTCTTTAATTGAGATAGAGAAGCTATATAGGAGGATATATTAAAGAACAGGCTTTTTAATGGCACTGTTAAAATATATATTTTTTTTTAATACTAGGCTAAGTTACTATTCCAATGTCAGCAAAAATTTGGAGATTGTTGCTGCTTTTGGTGACATGATCTCTCGCAGGTGTGGCTGTTGGTCAGGACCAGGGGGCTGTGCTGGGCAGCTCCACTGATCAGCCCTGGGCAGCCTTCCGAGGCGAATGGGAAGGACTTGGGCATCTTTAGAGCTCCAGTAATCTCAGTGTTTGTATCTTCAGAAATTTCAGAAAAACAGCAATAGATACATTTTGTTTAAAACAATAAAAAGTATCCTACAGCATGCAGGCAAAGCTGTATTTCACAGGTGTATATAGCTGTGTATGTCACGGGTGTTGAGCTCTGTATTTATTAAATGCTATTAAAATAACAGTGGGATGTGAAATATACTGTTGTGTATTAATAGAAGTGCTATCCATTTGCTGGCAGATCATAGTGATGTGTTACTATGGTGGCTGGAGTGGTTTTTGTCACGTGTTGCAGGTTTGGCTGCACTGTTGTGGCTGATATTGCCTTCTGGGATGATATCCTGACTGCTGATTAGACCCTTTTGCTGGATTTACTTGTTTCTAAAGTTAGGTGTGGGTAGGGAATGGTTCTCAGGCAGGTATCTTGAGCAAGACCCTACCTGGTAACCCTTCTTAGCACTTGTTTTTTAGATCAAATTCAATGTGTTTCCCCTAAAGCATTCCCAGGGATAATAGCTTTCCTGTGTGCTGTGTCTGACCATGTAACCCCCAAGAGGGTGCTCAAGGAAGCAATATGGAGAGGCTGATACAGTGGCTATGGCAATCACTGTCTGACAAATCGTAGGAGATGCAAATATCTGGGCCAAATAATGCCAGCTGCTGTGTGTGTAGCAAAGGTGAATACCTTCAAGTGTGTCCTGTCTGCATGTCAGCAGTCTGTGCTCTTGAAGTACCGCAGCAAGCAGCTTCTTTGGCACATGCTGAGATGCTTGGCAATACAAGTCTTCAGATCAAATAGAAGTGTTAGTATTAATTTTTGTCAGTAATGTTGTGCTTCCTTTGTATGATCTGTGAAAGGATACTTGTGTTTCCTGCTCCTTTGACTACTTTTTGAGGTGATAAGGGAGGTGTCTGTGGAGGGACACAGTGCTGGGCAGGCAAAAAACCTGGGGATAGGAGGAAGCCTTGCTAATGTTAAGAAATTAAGAAACAATAAACAGAGTTAGAAAACAATTGTGAGGGAAGATTTAGCTGTGATGTAAGACTTGAAGGTCAAAGGTATGGACTTTGGTCAAGCTACCGATGCCACCTCCCAGTCAATTACTCCCACTCCCGAATCCTGACCTAATGGTCAAGTGAGTGGTGGTGCCTGCAGAGCATCCTGGAGCATCTTAGGAATTTATCTTTCTCTAAATAGCAAGGCCTTTGACATGAGATAACATCAAGAATAGTCCTTCATCCAGCATTATTTTCTGGCTTTTAGAGATATTTAAAACAACTTTCTCAGCTACCAGAGTTTAGCAGAGGTGAACTTCTGAGATGCTTCTGTGATACTTCCAGTGGTGTGCTGGAGTGACAAAGCAAGGAATGGTGAGCTGGCAGTGGAGTGAAAATATGGCATGGGATGAATGCAGAGAGCCTGGGAATAACTGTTGCCCTGGACTTCTTAGAGCTTTATTTTTCCTTGATATTTTAAAAAATTGAGAGCTTGTTCTGTAGCAGTTAGAACAAAAGACATGCATCTGGGAAGGATTTGTGCAGATCCAGGCATTTGGTCTCACCTGAGGAAAATTCAAGGTCAAGCTAGTGTTAGTTACCTAATTTAAAGGTGCACTCTGGCTGTGAATGTTTTTTCTTTTTTCAGCATGAAATATTACTAAACTTGTACCTCTCATCCAGGTCTGTTTGTTGGCAGTATGGGCTTCTGCTACTATATAATTTATCAAATTGACTTTTTGTTCCTTTTAATTGCAATTACTGGTCTAATTAATAGTATCATTAAACCCCCACACCCATTTGGAGCAGTAGAAACTGCAGGGTGTTTCCTCCTCTTGGTAGTGCCAGCACACAATGAACATCAGTTGAAATGATTGAAGTTCAAGCACTGAAAAACCAAGCCATGGGCCTGGCTTTAAGTTCTGTGTGTTTTTTCTGCCTCCTGCGTGTGATGTTGTGCATGTCTATCCTTCCACTCTTCCTACAAACAGTAACAGTGGCAGGGCTGATGTCACAGCACGACCTTAGCCTGTGCAGTGAGTTTCACACCAGGTGGTTATGAATGGGAGGCACCTGCTGAGTGTGAGTACGGGCTGATGGTTTTGTTGGATCTTACTCCACATCCTGCTCTTTTTCCCAGGACACGACTGTAGATGTCAGTATTTAACTAGCACAGTGCTACTGACTGCCCTGCTGAGAGAATTTCAGTCAACATTTGATTCTGGCTTTTCTGCAAGGGGAGAAATGTACTTTCCAAAATGGGACTTGGAGTCTGAAAAGAGAGGTCTTGTATACTTCAATGAAATAGTGCTTGATTTTATAGCCAGTTTTTCCTCATTCTTAACGAAATTCTCTCTCTGACCTTGTATCTTCCCACAAAAAACCTCCAAATTCAATTACAGGCTTTAAATACCTGCTGTAGATTTGAAACTCTGGGTTTCGGGTTCTTTTTGACATGTGGCCATACTGTATTGCCAGATTGTATTCACGAGAAGCACAGAATAGTTCTGAATGCTTTTAGTATTTCCTGAGTTTGTAAATAGTATTTTGACCAAGGACTTGTATAGTTCAATTAATGTTTCTTAATGAAGCTCAGAGAAGCCTCCTATTAATAGCAGAAGGCTGTAACTGTAGAACATGATGATTTTTGAGCAATAGATATATCTTTAATTGTATAATCTCATTAAGCCCTGATTTTTTTAAAAATCCGATTTGAAGGCCACTGGGCATTCTAATTAGATTCTCTTTTGCCTAACCCAAAATATGTTTTGAAAATGAAGGTGGGGTAAATGGGAGCATATGATCTGTTGTGGAGATGAATTCTTGTGTTATGTGAAGGCTATGGGTTAAAATACATGTAACAAGTACATCTTATTTCCAAAATAGTTATGCTGCTAGTATTACAATGTGAAACACAGTTAATTTATACTCCTGTGTCTGATTTTTCAATATAGCAGGCATTGCATTTTATACTGGACTTCCAGGCAACTGCATCCATCCAGTGAAATCTTTCAGTTATTAGAACAAGGTGCAAATAGGACTTGAATGCAACATGTTCTGACTGCCCAGTGCCAGAAGTAAAGCCTTGCAGAGTGCTTGTTGTTGCATACTCACTTTTGTGGTTTTTTCGACATTCTAGTTAAAATTTAAACAGGTCAATAATATTGCCAGTTGTAATTGAAAAAGATGAAGAATTCCAACAAAAAGAATTATAGGGAAGATTTCCTGTGAAAGAAATGTGTTGGTAATATTGCCCATAAGAAACTCTGAAAATGCTATAGGTTAGACAGGGCAGTCCTTTAACTTGTCTTGGTATTTCTATGCCTGGTGTGTGGGAAATATAGAAGAACCAAATTAATCTGGTTGCAATTTTTATGTCAAGGTTACTAGTTGGAGAAGATTTGTCCGAATTTGGCAAGACAGTGCTTTCAAACACTGCAGAATTCCAGCTGGGATGGGACTTTACCACCTGTGTCCTAATATCCCTGACTATTGCAGAAGGGGCAATGTCAGATGGGTATTGCCTTCCCTGAGATCCTCACTTTGCTCTCTGGAAACTTGTGCCTTGTGTGTGGAAATGGTGGCTGTGGGCTTTGCGTTTGGGGGGACAGGAGTGCAGAAAATGGGAATGGAGTGTCTACAAGAGACTGAGTTGTTGGAAGCTGCTTCCAGTGGAGAACATAAATGCTACTTAACGCGGACCTGAATTGATCTCTTCTGGAATATTGCGTACAAATCTGATGACCAGTGTCCAAGGAAAATAAACTGGTGCAAAGAAAGCTTGCTAATATGATAAGGAAAACAGAGAGCTTACTTTATGAGAGGAGACTAGAAGAGGCTGGCTTGTTTGCTTAGCATAGTATTGCAGAGGCCAAGAGGGGGATATGTTCGCCTATAAATACATCTAGGAGATAAATATCAGGCAGGGAGAAGGCTCCAGCTGGAGACCAGCTAAAGCTTAGTTCCTAGTAATGGCTGTTGCCTTTGCAGGGGTATAAAACTCCTACTGTTTTGCTGGCTATGAAAGCAAAAGCCCTGGTGTTGCTGTCCAAGGGCAGTGGTGGGACATGAACCACAATGTCGAAGGTGGTGATCAGTCAGCAAAGGACTGACAGATGAAGGGGCCTATGATCCTTTAGAGCAGGTTTCAGGGGAGGGGGGCAGACTAGCCCTTTGACCAGACTGATTATGATGCACAAGGACCTTTCTGTCTTTGACAAATGGAATACACTTGTAGGGTCCTGTCTTGCTGTCTAAACATGGGCAGCTAAAGCATTTCTGATGCAGATCTTTCAAAATGGACCATGGGAAAGCCCCTGTATAGAGGCTGTTCTTTCCATGCCACTAATTGTCAATAATTTAAGTGGAGTGGCTTTGCCCTGTGAGGGTGTCTGCACACAGACACTGAACTCTACCCGGGCCAAGATTCTGTCACCAGGAGCCCCTTTCAATTGAAAGCTGACTTTGAGATCTGTACAGAGCAACTCCCAGGGAAAATGCTTCACAACAAAGAGAAAAATAAAGAGAAAAGTCCTCTCTCTGGAAAGAGTTTCTGGGTTATATCCAAGCTTTGGACCACTGTAGATCCTGTTCCCTGTAGGAAGGATGTGTCCAGTTTTCCATGTTGAATTGAAATTTAATTTTAGCCTGAGGGTCATGTGTACTGGAGCACCTTATGAGATCATATTTTTGCTTTGCAAAGACACCGCTGAGTTAACTGTATTGCTGGAAGAGATATCTTGATCCCAAAACACTAATTGCATCCTGTTTGCACTGAAGAATTTGTTCTGCATTTGTGAATCATCTGTGAGAGCTGGTTGTGATTCAGTGCCTCCTACAATCACACCTAGTCAGGCCTTCATTTGCACAATCTCCATGGCTGTGATTCAGCTGAAACAGGATCTCATCTGCTGGATTCTTAGGGTTGCTGTAACTTGGAAGAAATTTTTTAGGAGAGTCAAAACCTGTGCCTCCCAGGAGAACTTGGGAGGCTCAAGAAGCCATTACCTCTCTACCTTTTTTGCCTCTTGTAAGAATTGGTGTCCAAAGGGCAGGTATGCTGCATGTTTTGAAAGTGTTTGCTGCAGGAGAGCAAATGCTTTCTCTGCATTAGCATTTTAGCTTTAAGAGTGAATTTTTGAATTTTGTATCTAAACTGTCCTTGGTTAGAGTACCTTTGTTTGCATCATGTGACTGTCTTGGAGCATATATCCTACTTTTCTTTTGTATTCTGCCGTTCAATTTCATCCAATCTAGGATTCCATTTAATATGCTCTGGTGAACAATGGGCCTTTTTGTCAGTGGGACCAACGAGATTTGAGCTGAAGTGGAATCTCTCAGAAATGTGTATAATGCAATTATTTGGTCTTTAACACCTTCTGTTTAATCTGTAGATCTGTTCCCATTGTGCTTTGCTACTTGTCAGAGTAGGCATACTTCCTGAGCCCATCAGAGCTGGTGGCAAAGAACCTCTCTTAAGCAGGAATTCTTTCAGTGCCAAGAAGATAATCCTATGGAATATATGAAGATTGTTGGTAGACAATCCATTGTTTTAAATATGTCAACTCTGAGGCAGCTCTCTGGAAGGTTTGGCTGCACAGAACTTTTTCAAGGTTTCTTCAAAAAGGCTTTTCAGTGTTTGAAGTAAGTATTCAGCACATCTAGAAGTATGTCTCGTCCTCAGGAATTGTGAAGGTTAGCAGTAGGATTCTTGGCAAAATGCAACGCTTCATCTTACAGGGTATCGCCCAAGTGGAATTTGTAAGATCTAATCTTTCATTACTATGAACATCCTCACGACCGTGGGCAATTTCTGCTCCTTGCTTCTGTTCCTATTCCTATCTTTTCTGCTTTCAGTGTCAGCAGAGGGCGCTTTTCTGGAGAGAGTTATCTGTTCTACGGGCTCTAGTAGCAGGATATTGCCTATGGTTCGCACCTCTGGATGCTTCTAAAATGGAAGTGAATATAAAAGCTTTCACAGGACAGGGTAATTATCTTTCTCGTGTCCAGTTAGTTCTTTTGCAGTACGTTCAAGACAAGCCTCTGGAGCAGCTGTCTGGAAATCTAGAGGAGTCAAACAGGATTAAAGGGTTAACCAGTGTATGGGACACAGAGGGAAATAAAACATTTTTTTAAGGATTACATCAAGAAAAACCAGTGGTCTTTTCAGCTTATTTGTTGTGAAGAGCAGATGGAATCCCTTTTTAAGCTTTACATGCTTTCTGGATGCTATATACCCACTTAAAATCAGGGCTAAATTTGGCCCTCTGTTACATAGCAAAGGGTGACGATGGGTCTACAAGTGAAGTGTGTGATGTTAACTCCTAGGAAGGAGGTTTTAGTTTGAGAGCTTTTCAGGGCTTCTTAGCTTTCCTGCTGTATTACCTGGTGGTGATGGGCTTGCCTTGTTGGGGGCATTGGGATGCTTAATGGTTGTCAGGTTCTCCTCCACAAAACATCCACGGACAAAAGGCAGTCTGAGTCTTCAGAATGGCTTCAACCTTTTATAATTTGTACTGGGAGAACGTTGAATGAAAATCTGTGACTAACACTAGTGGAGTGCCCACAGGCTGTTATTTCTCATTACAAGCATTTTGACTCCCAATCATCTGCTGGAGTATAACCAGTCCCAAAGGCAGGCAGAAGAGCCTCTGGACTCGTTGTTCTCTTTTCCTTTTGTGTTCAGGTACTGTCTGTTGCAACAAGTACACTCAAATGTCTTGGCACATTTTGTGCCAGTGCTTAGCTGCTTCTGCAGTGAGAGGCTTCATCCTGAGCAGGTGACTGTAAGGGTGGCAGGCAGGCTCTCTTTAAACCATTCTCTTCTAGGTGCTTCTGCCCTCTGGGTAGCTCAATGGATGCTTGCTTTCAGGTAGTTTATCTGCAGTAAAGACGTTGTGCCGTTGTTTGGGTTATCCTCACCCTGAAGATCTTGCTAGTGGGGGGAAGAACTTGCTTCTGGAATTATTCTCTCTGAATCCCAAGGACAGTTTGTCCTTGTCAAGTGATAGGGACAGGCTTGAAATACAGCTGTAACCTGACTTATGTTGCTGGGTCAACTCTCTGGTAAGCAGGACAGTATGATGCAAATCAGTGTTGACTTGACCTTACATAATGTTTTTGTCTTGGCTAAGCCTGGACAAGTACGCTTGAAATACTTGCATACAATCTCACCACTTTACTAAAACACTGGAACAGTAACTTTAAAAGCTAAGCTAGTGGATAACTTCAGAGATATGATGCTGATTTTCATAAAAAGAATAGTTAGTTGCAGAAATAATGTGATGGTTTTACTCTGTAGACAAACGTAGCAATTTCTTGTGGCTTGCTCCTAGCTACTTTAGACTTTTCTTCCTGTGTTGGATGTATATTTGATATAATATTATTAGACTTGCTTGCAGTAATCCTTAGGGATAGTCATTCTTTCCATTAGATCAATAACACTTTCCTACTGAAGTGCTTTTTTTGAAGGATAGTCATCCCAAATGTGGTATGCCCATTATAAAACCCTGTAACTGTTAATTAAAACGGATTGAGGTTTGCGCCTTCTGTTATATAGTCATATTTGGAATGATATAAAATGAGAAGTTCTGTACAGGAAGGCTTTTTGCTCAGATATTGCAAGTGTTGTCTCACCATCTACTTATTTCCAAAGAGTGATAATATTACCTGTTTTCCTCTGAAGCTGTAGCTGGCAATAGATATGGTATGTGTCAGAATGCATTAATATTCCAATGACTGCTGTCATGACTGAGAACAAATGCTGATATAATCAGGGTGCAGGATGATGTTCATGCAGACCAGTCCAGTTTAGGCATGACTGAACGGTTAATCAACAGGGCGTGCAAGGGCAGGAGTTGTGAACTCACCAGGTTACCAGCAGAGTAATTATTTCTAGAAATTCTCTGCTTTATTTGCCAGCCCCAAAGAACAGTGTTTGGCAGCAGAGCATGAGGAATGGTTTGTTGGAGTCTTGGCCTTGAGAGAGGCAGCCTACAGTGCCAATCTCCAGCAAAAGCACTGGGAGTAACTGGAGTTCTGGAGGCTGAACAGAAGTGTAGAATTGTTTCACACTGTCCTGAGATATGGGAGCTTTGTTCCATGCCAAAGTGAAAATCCTAAACTACCCCTCTAATGAATTGTCCCTTCAGTTTTCAGCTTTTTTGAGAATTTTTTTGAGAGTTTAAATGTTTTGATATTTTTGCCGGTAAGTGGGGTTTGGATCTAGGAGTTTACTGTGAAGCTGCAGAAAAGAAATAAGTAATTTTTTCATGTAAATTTCATATCCATCCTTAGCCCTTGGAAACCATCCCCAGACCTCAGAGGGTCACATGTGGCATAGGCAATTGAGAGCAGTTTAGTTGGTGCTTAACACCTCTGTCCTTAGTAGGTGCTAAGGTAAAAGCCTAATTTGTGGAGATTATGCACTTAAATATCAAAGGAATACATTACTGGTCTCAGCTGTTTGTATATATTTGATGGTGAGCCCTGTCTTTTCAACCCTGCCTGTGTTGAGGGGTGGAAGGAGTTTGCAGTGTGGTGTTTACTGAGTGTCTGACGGTTCAGCCAGTCCTTCCCCTCCTGGTACAGCTCATATGTGAGACCTGCATCCAGCTCCCTCTGGTTCATCTGCATTCAGAGCCTTCTCCAAGGCAGTTATTTTACCACTGAGCAAAAAACAAAGATGATGTTTACTGGACGTGCAGTTTGCCCAAAGTCATCTCTTACAGGACAATGTTATTAGTATGTTTTTAAATGGTAAGAGCAGGGTTTATGTGACTGGTGCCCTGACTTTCCTACCTGAATTTTGGGAAGGAAAATGAGGCAAAATATTTTCACTTCTTCAGATACAACCACTTCAATCAACAGTCTCATGTCACAGACACTGTTCAAGACAGGTGGGCCGTGCCTAGCAGTATTTTGGTTTGTAAATGACAGACAGCTATTACTGGGCTTTGAGAAACATGGGCACCCAGAAGCCAGGGGGAGCTGTGGTGTCTGCGAGCTGTGCTGGAAGGGCTTCATTCTATGCCTCTTGTTAAGTACCTGCAAGTCCAGTGCAAACGTCCTCTTCTGGCACCTGGGGGCTGTGCATACTTATTTTAGAGCAGAAATACAACTTCTAATGAGCTACATTTTCATCGTCCAGAATACCTCCCTAAACTTTTGGGACAAAACTCCTCTCTGCTGCAGACCTTGCATGCTGAGAAGCTTGTGTGGGAATGACTCAGTGTGGGCATAATAAAAAGGTTAAAAAAGGGGTAAATGTTGTGAACTGTGGCTTCAGCTGTCTTTTGACTTCTGACTTGAGGATGAAAGGCTGCCTCATGAAACACCACCTCCTGACTTGTTCCAGCATCCATCCTTGCATGGGGTTCCTGTGCCCCGTAGACACCGTATTGAATTTCTTCACAGTGTCCAAGGCATTTATCTGCTTAGTGGTCTGCAAGCTGCAGTGCTGCTGCTGTCCCCAGGAGTGGGCCAGTGCTGCACAGAGGAATGCTGTCTCCTCCAAGTGACACCACCAGTGACATAAGGATTTAAATCATGGGCTCCCAGTGGGTTAGTGCTCAAACTGGGCATCTTCTGTTCCACCTTGCTGTGCCTTCAAATCTGGCTTTTATCACTCCATAGGCATTTAATTATTTCTTGGTCATTGCTGGCCTCAGTAATCGTCTGGAAAATTCTGAAAGCAAAAAAGTATCTTTAAGCTTTTTAAAAAAAGTTCTTTGTTTAGTCACTTATCCAAGCCTCTGGGACTTTGCTACCTCTTTGTCAGCCTGCTGGGGGAGAAGGCCAGTTGTGAGTGTGGTTTTGGGACTGTTTTATCTTACAGGCCCTTGTGAACATCCTGCTGTTGGGTGTTGGCATGGGTAATGTTGCAAATGCATAGTTTTTTTGTGTGAGAGTGCTATTTTTATGAAGAAAACATGGTATTGGGAGTGTCTGGACCCTTCTTGATTGATGATATGGAGAGTCATTTGATATCAGGGTGGAAGTAAAAGAGTTAAATGCCTTTTAGTGTAGCCATATGTCCCTAAAACACACGTATATGCTGAGGGATGTTCTTGTCTGTAATTAATACTAAATATTGTACTGGCTTAATACGTGGTTTTCCTGACCAAGTAAGCTCATTGTCTTTTAAACTTCCTGATTGTAACAGTGGGGAAATGTGTATGTATATCCACATTTTTTTTCCTCCTTTCTGAAAGAGTTTGCTGTGAGGCAGCTGTGATATTAAAAGTGGTAGGAAGTTTTTGATTATCATTACAGTGTTGCTTTAATCTTGTTCTGGAGGTGAATTTAGACAAGCAAACTATTCCTTACAATGTAGCCAAGTTTCACATAATGTGGTGGGATTTTGACCTCTGATTGCTGTGTATCCCTGATTAGCTTGATTGAGATTGATTCTGAGGCTCAAAAGGAGAATGGTTGCTGAGATTTCACTGGTGAAAGGGAATGACTGAGTCCTTACAGTAGCATTAATTACTGCCTGGAGCAACTCAAGAAAGGAAAGAAAGAAGCTGACGTGTCTCTGAAACATTCCTGTTCTAGCTCAGTTTCTGTGGAACTAACAGAAGGAAAATATAGTGCTCTTTACATAAAATTTTATTGTTTACTCCTAATTAGGAAAGATCATACTAAAATGACAGTTTTTCATATTTACTTCTCATTTTGCTGTTCTTGAATTGTTTTAGATTTCTGTTGTGCCTTTTAGGGGTTTTTATATGTAAGCACTTGTGTCAAAGGAGAAAAATGTGTTATTGTTGTATGCTGTTGTTTTTATATTAGGGAGATGTGAAATATTTCTGGCAATGCATTACAAACAACTGGAGTGGTTCTCTGTGTTCAGTAGTAGTGATTTCTGCTATTTGTTCTTAGAGGAATTTCATCCTTAATTTCTCTTTTCTTCAGCAGTAGTTGAATATTTGTTTTTAAAGTTGGAAGAGGACTGTATTTTATACCAAGCAGCCCTGGAGATCCAAGTGGGAGTTCTTGTTGTTTAGCAGAGCAGGGATAAGGCTTTAGAATGAACTTGAAAATGTAAAGCTGTGTCAAGATTTATTTTAACAGTGGAGTAGTTCAACATGGAATTTGTTGTAAAGACTTTTCTATTATAAGAGTTCCCTTATTCTCATTACTGTTCCTGCCCAGGTTTGAACATACTGAACCATATACTCATGCTGAATGATGTGCAGTGCTCATATTTGTTCTGATCTGCTCAAGGAAGAGTGATAACATAGAGAGATGTATCTTTGGGTGTTGCCTCTATTGATATATCTGCCTTAATAATGCAGGATTTTCATCATTTTAATGCCTTTAATATACTCTCTGTCACTCTTAAGGCTCAAAATGAGCTTTAAAAACGGTTTTGTTATGAAGAGAATAATAGAGGGTAGAGATAATTTGCTTGTGCAAGAATGTTGCTTGTGCATGTTATTAGATGATGATATTTGCACTTGAATTAATGGAGGGATGTAAGGAGGGTGTTTTGTTCCTGTACAGTTGACTTGTATGTTCAAAGGCAAGTGTACACTTGTGTACATTTCCCTTTCAGGAATCTCTGACCTGCCTCTGCAGCTTCTATAGTTTTGAAAAATATTTGTTGTTTGTTCGTTCCCCCCCATCCTCTGAGTTATACAAAGTTTTGGATGGTGGTTTCAAATGCCTTTTTAAATTTTTTTTTTTGAGATCTCTTTGGTGGCTTTGGAGACCTTGCACAAAAGGAAAGGAAATGCCAACCAAGCTTTTCATTCAAAGTGAAGTTACTTGGAAGAGTGTTTCTCTTACTGATTGTGTAAATGAAAGAGGCCCACAGGAAAAGACTGTGACTAGAAGCAGAAGAAAAGCATCAGCCTGACTGCAGAGGAGGGGAAGTAACTAAAATATTTATTTCTACTAGGTTGGAGAACAACATATGTTAGGCAGGCTTGACTTTTTTGAAGCATGAACTTTACTGTGACATGCTCTGGTACACGCAGCAACAAACACTCCCTAAAGCAGAACATCAGATGGAACATTCCGTGAGTGCGGGGTGGTGGATGCAGGATGGTGTTTATTTAAAGAGAAGTTGGCATTTCTCAAAAACCATGGCAAATATGCCATTATTTTTATTTTCTACACAACCTGTGAGGTATCAGACATGTTCTAATGAGATTTTGGAATACCAAGCTTATAAATATTGATAGGGAAACTTTGTTCTCATCCATGGAGAGAGATTACATTTTGCAATTATACAGCTTCACTCATGTGAACTGTATTGCAATTTGTTCTGTCTCCTTCGCAGGAGAAACTGTTCAGAGTTACAGTTCAATCTCTGTTCTTGATCAACCCTCTTTTGCCGCCTGCTTTTCCTAGTTGATGAGGTATTTAAAATTGCCTGTTGTTCAGAGGATGCCAAACAGAGAGATTTCAAATGCTTATGTGCAAAGCTTATGAGAAGGCAGCAGTTGCTTTTCTGCTAGAAGAATGTCAAAAATCATCAGTTTGTCATTTTAAGGAAAATGATGCATTTTTAACCAAACCTGCTACAAATATTGATATGTTAAAACTAACTTTCCCCCAAGGTTTTTTATTTTTTTACATTTATTTTAGGATTTTATGGATAAATTCTGTGCAATATGCTCTGGGGCAGGTCACAGCACATTCCAGGTATTACATGTTATTGTGCAAAACTGTGCTGTAACCCAGTAGTGTGCTAAGGTTCTTATATCAGTTGCAGTGAAACCATATGAGATACTGTCTTTCTTTGGTTCATCACAGTAAAATCCCTATCAGAAGTTTCCAGGCCTTATTTAACTTCAGACTTAAAACTAAAATAAAACAAGCCCCCAAATCTCATAAAACCCAAAGGAAGCAACGCAATACTTAGTTTTCTTTGTTAATTATCCTCTTGCTGATATTTTGTCAGGTGGACTTAATTGTGAAGTCTGTGAATATTAAAATTGGATCTCCTTTCATTATGGAGATGTCTCTCCTTAAGTCTGACTGGTGCACTGATTTGCAAGTGACATATGAGTGCAGAGATTGCTTTTCATTCTTTCAGCCTTCACTTAGATATATTAGTTTAGATGCAGTAGAGAGAATCTGCTGTGAAAGATGGCTGACAGGTACATAGTCTTTGTAAACTAAGCCCTGTATGTAATCTTACGCTGCATGTCTAGTATCTTTGAAGCTGAAGACAAAGCTTTTGAATCTGATTTGAAATAAAAGATATATCAAGCAAGTGCTTCCTGGGAAAAATGACTCATCTCTGCTGCTTACATATAACCCTAGTCAGAGAAGATGAGCTTTGCAGTACCTGTTTCAAAACACGGGCAGTAAAACTGCAATAGCAAAGTGAATTGTAATACACCTCACACCCAGAGGGATGTTTGTAAGGGCATGGAGGGCTGTTCAAGCTGGCTGCTGCTTGTCTTTCTGTAGTGCTGTCCCTGGGTTTCGATCTTGCAGAGCTATTGGGCAGCAAGGTCTGTGTGCTCCAGCGTCAGACCCTGAGCACTGTTCAGGACCCTGCTGCTCTTTGCTCTTGCTTGACTTGCTCTTTTTCCTCTCTGCTGCATGGAAACCTTATTGCTGTTCAACTGGGGGGCCCCTTTCAAGGGCCCTTGCTGTGATATAATAGGTCAAAACCACCATGGGGACTGGCTACCATGTGAAGATAAAACAGAAAGATAAGAATCCTGTGGCACTTCATTTCCTGTGCCAGCCACAGGCTGCTCGCTTGCTATCCCACAGTTGCTTGTGTTTTTGAATCTGCTGACTGTAATTTTCTATTTTTCTGACTTTGTTCCCTAACTAGAAAACAGGAACAGGTCACACAGTGAATAGATCAAAGCTGCTTTAATAGTACACTTTTTGTCAAATGTACATACCCATAGCAGAGCTGTATTCAATCTGAATGCTGTTACGCTTTTATTGGTACCCAGTGAGAGCATGTAAATACATAAGGCATTGAAGTAAAATTACATCTTGAAGTTCTTGCCCTCAGAATTATGCAGGCATTGATTTTCAGTATATATTGCAGTTCCTTCATGCAGAACCATAATGTATTTGCTTACTATCTTGTAGAAGGGCTTATGAAATGACTTGCTTCTGGGAGCATGAACCTGTGTCAGAAATGAGGCAAAAACCAAACACAAGCAAAACCCCAGATCTCTCCAAGTGCCTGAGGCCATACTGTCCTAGACTGTGATTTGGCAAAAGAAGCTGGGGCATCCCAGTTAAGCACTTGTACTTGAGTCACTGCAGAAATGCATACTCTGCTGCAGAAGGGGATGGCTCTTTAGGTACTACTTTTTCCTTAGATGAGACCATTGCGACTGACACACACTTCTGTCAGTCTGCCTGGAGACTTTTCTCTCAACGAAGTGAGCAGCTTCCTGTGATGGCCAGGGGTGAATATCGCAGTCAAGCTGCAGAGAGAAAAATCCTTGTGGAAGGAATGAGACAGAGGAAGATGAGACTCGCCTCTCTAACTTAGCAGAGCATGTCTGCTGGGTCACTAAAATATGAGGTGAAGTTAAAGCAACATGAACTTAGAAATTGTTTTTATGACGTGCAAACTGTTCTGATAAATGTACTGTGAGGGAGAAACCTGTGGTGGATGGGAGCTCCTCTGGGCTTTGTGCCAACAAAAAATCATATGGCTGTGGCAGATACCATGCTGTAGCTGCACTAACAAATTCTAACAAGTGGGTGAACAAATGCTGATTGGCAAGAGTTTAGAGAACTCGGACTCAGCAATGCATGAATATGATTGGATATGTTTTGGCCTTCTTGGACCTTGGCTGCATCAAGTGGATATCCCCTGGATATTATCCTGGATTTTAGCATATCCGTTTGGGATGAACATTCCCCTGGAATACCACTGTGTAGGGGCAGCCTGGCATAATGGAACAGCCGTGAGGCAGGAGGCTTTGTCCACTTGTGCTTTATTAAACTGGCACAATAGGTATTAAAAAAACCAGGTACTTTATCTTTTGTGTATAATGAAATGACTTTTCTGTGCAATTAAATACAAATACAACATTCTTCTTTCTTTTTGTCCTTTGTGTTGGCAGTTACAATCATTCATGTCTCTGTCCCTTTTTCATCCTCTTATTCCCAATACATCTGCTTTTCGCTGATGGCTAGATGATTTCTTCAAGGGTGTGTTCCCTGCTTTAAAATATCCTTTGTGGCAGTGGGTGTTCTTCATGCACATGACTTCAGTATCCAGACCTGAGATTTTAAAAAGCCTTCCCTGAATTCACTGAGTGAAAATGCTGTGAAGTGTAATTAGCTTGAATTTAGAGTAAACGTAAACCCTCTTGAAGTAAATGTGTGTAAAACGTTGATGTTTTGGTAGAGAAAATACCATGACGATCAGTCATGGATGTAAAACTCATCAGTGTTTCAGTGCTGTGGTTTCTGGTGATACAGATAATCTCAAACGTGAAGCTCTGCCCAGTGCAAAGCAGCAGTGATGTGAAGCTGTCTGTGCTTCATAAGTCACTTAATACAAGGAGAACTTTCCCAACCACAGGCTGTGATAAGATGGTAGGCTTTAGATGTTCCCCTAATGCACTGCAGCATGGATGGAAATGTTAAATGCTTCAGAATGTGTGAAATGTTAGTAGAATATCTGCAGTGAGTGTTCTCTGCTGATATTAAGGGGAAGTGACTAGGGCAGAATATGTACTGAAATGCATTCTGTGCCTCATCAGCTAAGGCTGCAAACAGATTTCTCATTGAAAGGTGGTGTTCCAGTGTGCCTCAAGGACACGTGCAGATGTGTTCCCTCGGTGCTTACCTGTGAAGGTTTTTCAAAAGCTAATGCATTAGCTACCTTGCATTTTTTCAAGGACAATTCACACATAGAATGGGGAATTTGAACAACCCTGGGCAGTCCTTTTATTATAATTCAAGATTAGAAGGATGACATTTTTCATAATTAGGGAAAAAAGCAGGAGCAGCTGAATGACTTTGTGTTGTTAAAGAACAAGTGAATATTCCTGGCAGACATGTGAATATGAACATGAATTAAGCTTTTGGATTGTTAGTAATAAGGTAATGAATATTTCTTGTTAATGTAGGAGATCTTTCCCTAGAATTGTTTGCTTACTTGCAATGTAGTGGCTGTGTTCTAGGACAACAAAAAATAATACTGTATATCAATGTTTTCTTTCTGTATTTTTGTAGCCAATTGAAGCTCATAAATTCATAAATTCTGATGGATTCTAGTGAAATACAAGTGCAATAGGGAGATCATCTGTTTATTTTTGTTACTGTTATTAACATTGCAGCTCATGAAGACAAACACTGAGTAATGGAAAATCAATGTAACAGTAACTCCTACTAAAATTGGGCAGCAAAGTTTTTTGACAGTAGGAAAGAGGAAAGTATTAGTATGTATTTAGAACGATTCCCTAAGAAGTGGCATCCCTAGTGAGGTCTTTCCTAGCTTTCTCTTTGGGGAGGGAAAGCTGTTTTGAATTTCAAGATTAAACTGCTACTGTTTGGACTAAATAGCAAAAAAAAAAAAAAAAAAAAGATTTCCGAATTACTGAGCAGGCCACACTTCCAAACTGTTTCCTGATAGAGCTTCCTGGCATCAGATCAGAGCTGGATCCAAGAACAATTTAAATACTCTTGAATACCTAGATCAAATTGAGAGTAATGGAGCTGCAGTGTGCTGAGAGCTCCTGCCATCCATGGTGCTGGATCTGTGAGGTGAGGGAGGATGTGCAGAATGGTTTTCCTGATCTGTGCTATATAGTAAAGCTGTCAGGAGTTTCTTTTGCTGTTACAGAGTTCATCAGTGACTTACAAAATGCTGTTTTGTCCACCATGCACCTGCCTGCTATTTCCTGCTGCCCAGGATGTGTCTCCTCCATGGGCTTTCCCCCAGATCATTGCTCAGCCAAAGATCTGTTCTTCACCATCCACTTCAAAATTGTGATGTGGGACAAAGCAAGTTTTGCAGATGGATGATTTAGAGAGGATAATCTTGCTGGCTAGCACAGGGTGTTTCACATGCTAACACAGCATCTATTACATATTGTACTCTGTCTACCCTGAAAAGTCCCTTGTGCGGATTTTTGTTTGCATCCTGTCTTGGGGTGACTTTATGATGTGTATCCCCTATTGCTGCTCTATGCCCAGAAATGAATTCTGTGCCTTTCTGTGTCTTTAAAATGGGGTGCGAGAGAAAGGGGGGGAAAAAAAAAAAAAAGAAGCCAGATGAACTTTTCAAAGCAGTTTGTGTTGGAGGACACAGAGATAGCAGCTTCTGCGGCAGAGCAGAGGAAAGCATCTTCCGTTTTTTTTCCCCAGCTCTTGGCTCTTTTTCTCGGAAAGAGAGAGACAGAGAGGTAAAGCTCCTTTGTTTCCCTGGGACTTTGGCTGCTTCTTCTTTTCTTTTGGAACTGTGCAACAACACCAAAACATCATCCGGGAGGCCCACGCCACGGCCTGGAGGGGCCACACCCCAGTTCCAGAGAGAACAGCCACACCTACAGAAGAACTTTGAATTTTACCAGGTTCCCTCTACAGCGAGATGTTTTATTATTTAGCATTATTCTTTTCCCATGTGTTTGTTAAATAAAAATATTTTTTTTTTCCTTCACTTTCCTCCGAGGAATATTTTTTTTCCTGAACCTGGAGGGGGAGGGCTGGTTGTAACCTGCTTTCTATCAGAGGATATTTTCCTCCAAATTTGTCTCAAACCGCACACATCCTCTGAGTGTGTTTGACTTGCTGCTCTTCCCATAGGAGCATTCCTGCTATGGGAATAAGCCATTTAAAAGCCATCAGATGGGAGAGTCCTTTAAGGATGATCCTGGTGTAACACAAAAGCATTTATGATCTCTTGCTGCCTCGGGGTCAGTTTCATAATTGTGAAATTTGGTTTTATCCAAGTGAAGCTGTTGAAAAGCAGAGTGGGATTTTTTGGTATTTACAGTGGACTGTTTTTACATTTATTTTGAATATCATCACTAAGATAAGGCCATCACTAAGCATAATAGATGACTTATCAATTCACTGCACACCGCAGGCCAAAAAATATAAGTACATTTTAACTTCTTTAACCCTGTTTGTCAAGCAACAGTTCTGCAAATGGATCATACAGTTGAGAAGAAAATGTTACCATCATACTGGCAGCTGGGGCAAACTGTGCAGTGCTTAGAAGGAGTGGGTGACACTGAAAAATACATATTTGTCATGTTGAAGCAGTGAGACTGTAATCTGCTGGATACATTATGGTAGTTAATTTTCACTCCTACTTACTGATTATTGATACTGAGGCTTTGATGAGATGTATTTTCTTACTGTGCTTAACCAGTTTCTTGGTATGTAGTAAACTACTTAAAGCACATAATAACAAATGGATCTTCATCACTTTGTACTTAGGTAGGGAGAGGAAAGCTATAAGGTACAGACAGCTTCATATGGCTGCTGTTTGATTTTCATGGTGACTGGGATGCTGTCTAGGACTGGCATGGACATTTTACCTTGGCAAGCCCCTGTGTGTGAAGGGAGAGGAGGAAAGCCTACTCTGTGTGTGTGTGTGGCTCTGCAGTGGGTCTCTCAGCATGCCCATCTGTGGCACAACCCTTGCCTTGGCATGCAGGCTTTCTGCAGCACTCTCACTATCCTAAGGTTTCATTGCAGTGCTCTTAGCAAAAGTATTCCCCTGTGTGTATCACTGCCTTACATCAGCAGCTACTCCTTGCTTTGGTTTACCCTTTAAGATGAAAGTTTTCTGTTGCTTTTTCTTCTAGAAGGAGCAAACAATTTTCCTATTGCAAAAATCATGTCCTCTGTCTCTACAGGGCTGTGTCCCATGCAGGTGGAAGCTGACAGTCCCTGCTGCCTTCTGGCATGTGACATAAATAGATTCTGAAAAGGTGAGGCAGGTTCAGCAGCTGGAGATAAGGACAGCACAGGGAACTCAGCCAGGATGAAATGATGATGTTGTATAGCTGAGAATTTCTTGCTGAAGCAGATACTGGCCGTGAAATGGTGGGAGTTCACAAGTATTGCATGACATCTCTTACAGGAGAGATCTGTGGACAGATTTGATTTTGCTTTTTACCACCTGTTTAAGTAAAAAATACTTGAAATTGGAGTTCCCTTTCTGAGGATTTTCTCCCTGAATGCTGTTGACGAACTGTTACATTAATTTCACTGGAAAGAGCAGCAAATAATTGTTTTGGGCAGGTTTTCAGGTTTAATGCTGTTTTCTGGTGCTTGCCCTGTGAAATCTCAAATTAGCACTTAGGTTTATATTAATATGTGACAATTCTGTCTCAATTACATGGCACTGAATATAGTATTTGTAGACAGAATGGAAGGATAAAATAGAGGGTGCAGCTGGTCACTGCAGAAGATGAGCAATATAAGCAAACATGTATGTGCTGCCTTTCATTTCAGACTCATTGTGGGACACAGATACTTCCACACACATCCTATTTTCTGTTGAGCACAGCAGTCTGACTGTGGCAAAAGAGGATGCCTATGGAAAGAATACATGGAACAACAAAGTAAATATACTCCAGTCTTCTGCCTATTATGAATACTGTCAGCAACTCAACAAATGTAAGACTTTTTGACCCTATGGGAATGCAGAAATTCCTTAATATATTTCAAGGAATCTGACAGATTAAATCATGCTTTAGTTCTCTGTAAAATGGTTATGTTGGGGGGGTGAATCTTCCAGCTAGAAAATGGGTTAAGAGAATGATATTAGAAGTTGCAACATTCTCAGTCAGAGCTAGGGGAAACAAACTAGTGTTTTAGTAGATGAGGATGACAAACAATAGCTGAGATTTTAAAGAAATTAAAAAACTTAAAAACATCTGTTAAGAAACTGCGTGGCTCAGAGACTGGTAATAAATAATGGACCTTTTGCCTGTTCAGACTTAGTGTAGAACTGCAAGAATGCTGTTTTTTTTTCCACTTATGACTGTCATAGAGCTGATAATGCTACTGGACTCAATGTCATGTATAATTGTGCTGAGTATTCATTTATTTTGTGTATGAATGAATTTTCTACTTTGTTAGGATGATGGATTATACTGAGTGCAGATGGGACTGGTGTTGGCTACGGTCTCCTCTCATTAGGTCAGTGAGGAAATTCCCATTGATTTCAGTGGAAACATGCTTATGCCAGTGCTGGAGTGCCTCTGAATGCTGACTTTGGCCTGTGGCCACCTGCAGGGCAAAGGTAGGTTTTTGTGCCAAGGCAGCAGCGTGTTAAGTATTTGTGCTGTTCATTTGGGGATGAAATGTGGGTGCAAAGATACAAACCCTCAATCCTTGTTAATGTCATTTTTCCTCCCATGACTCTGGAATTTGGCACATTTCCATCCTCCACAAATACTACTTCAAGTACATGGCATTGCACAATCTGTGATGTTAGTTATGTGCAAAGTGTTAGTGACAGCAAGTTCTGTTTTTCTAATTAATTAAAAAACCTCCAATGCTTTGTAACATATAAAATAATGCTGTCCAGAAACTCTGTGTTCTGTCTTGAAAGGAGCTCTGTATAAAAAGAGTGGAGAAACTGAATTACTTGGGAATTTGCTAATGACAGCAGTGTGTGGTCTTTACCCATCTTTTGCTCTGTGTAGCTACTCTGTACTAAATCTGTACAGCTAAACTAGACAAGATCTCTAACAGAAGCTCCCCAAAACCCATGAATATTGTGATATGTAGTTCTTGGTTTAAGGTTTTGATTTTGTTGTTTAATTGGTTAGGAATGGACCATGAACTTCTGTACATTGTAATCCAGAGTTACCAGAATCTAGAAGTGTAGATTTTAGTTCCCTTTTCTGTTAGCAACGTGAAGTTAGAGTAACTGAATATTTTGCTTTATGTATTTTATCATAGTTGGATGTGGTTAGACACTCTCTTCTGGCTGGAATCTCACATGCATGGAGAGTTGAGATGGAAGCTGTTTAATTGGCTTTTGCTACAAATCCCAAGCCCTTTCTTCCTGACATCCACTGAGATTCCATTTTATAAGTGTCTTTACTGGGTGATGGATGTTGTGTTTGAGGTCTCACAGCTGAGACCAAGGCTGTACAATTTCTTCCCTAATTTAAATCTTCTCCAGGTCTTGTCAATCTGAGGAGTACATGTTTGAGACTTTGCTCTGTCAAGTTGTGTTGTACCAGGAAGTGTCTGAAAAAAATCAGCACAGAGAAGGACAGAAAAGTGTCAGATTTTTTTTCCCCTTCTCCTCTTCCCATTCTGCTTTAGTAAGAGAGGGGTGTGTGACCCAACACTGTCTGGGTCTATCTAGACAGTTGTCTAGAAGAATGTGAATTCTTTTTCCTGTAGTCTGTCCTACTTTCAGTCAAGGAATTTTTTTTTTTTTTTTTTTGAGGTGGTGGTGTCAGATGAACTGATGAACCTAAATGTGGTGGGTATTCTTGAAGGAACAGCTGTCTTATGTAGGTGGTAGGTTGACTGGTCCTTTGCATGCTTATAGAAGTTTGTCAGTGCTGGTTCTGCTCTCAATTTTGTTTGTAAACATTTGGTTCATCTGGTATTTAAGTGGGAAAGTGTTCCTGAGTGATAGAGCCACCAAGTTCTCACAATTTGGAGCTGACTCCAAGTTGAATGAAGAACTGTATTTTCTTCACCAATGATAAATGAATTGGTTTCCTGTGGGAGATCAGCTATCTTTGCAGAGCTCATTTTGGATTTCCCAGTATGTCAGGTGTTTCTATAGCAATACATAAGTTGAAGGGGTATCTCTATAGATTGCTTAAGTTATTCTGTAAGTTGCTTTTGGAGGGAGAATATATTCATAGGACATACGAAGTTGGTAAAGAACCAAAAGCTCATATCTCTCTTTTCCAGCCTTTTGCATTCCAGATACCTGAGCATGGGCTGAATAGATGAATCCCAGTGCTTATGACTCAAGACCATCATTTAAGCTCATAGAAGCACATTCCAAAAATACACTGAAAAATAAAGCTGCTCAGCTGGTCTTTTCTAGCAGTAGAAAACGAGGCTTCCAGTGATACAGCACTAGGTATTTTGTAGTGAGTTAGTAAGCATTTTAAGAATCCATTTATTCAGGGCTAGAGTTAGACATTTCTGTCCTGAGCAGCATCCTGTTTTGTTGAATCCAGGTACTACTGACAGCAGGGGGTACTTAGAGACTGCATGACTAATTCAATGGTTATGCTAACAGTAAAGATTTTTGCTTCAGTGTTCATGGGGAAGATTCTGTACATGTATGTTGCTAATTTTAACGATAATGTTTTATTACTTATCTGTTCAGTGATGATACATCTTTGTAAGTTTACCTGAGCTGAGTCTTTTACAAGCTTCAAGCTTACTGTCATCCGTGAAACTCTTCTATCTGGACTGATTGTCTCTGCCAGTTGTGGTGCTTCAGTGAATCACTCTGCTGAGGAGATTGCTCTACACCTCTGCATCCTAGCAAATTGCCTCCTGAGCCTTGGCACTGAAATGCTATTGGTTATGCTTCATTATCTCATTCAATAGAAATTCAGTCTCCTGAAGACTGCAATTAAGTTTCCTCTTTGTCTGAAATGCACAGAATTTAACTGCAGTATTGTTGGTTTTCTCTGAAGCAGAGGAAGGAGAATGCAGAAAAACACCAAATCAGAGACAACACACTTTGACAGACTGCTGTTTTTTTTTTTTTTTTNTGGTAACTTGCTTTCCTCTGTGTAACACTGATCTGAGATTTGTGGTTCTTTAAGCTGGGCAGTAGTAGCTGGAAGTATTTATTATTGCCTGAATGGTCTCTGGTTTATTGATAGTTAAAGGAATTCTTGTACTAGTATCTAGAATCCTTTTCTTGTCTTAAGATGAGCTAAATGTTTCTAGCCTTAATTTCTCATGCTTAAACTGTTGGTGAGATAAGGGCTGTGATTAGTAGAGGAAGAAGTGGCTTAGTGATAGGAATATTTGGACAATCCCTTTTCCTTTAAATTGTGGAAGACTGAACAAGGGATGCTCAAGTTCTGTGCAAAACCAGTGCTGCTGTTCTGCAAAAGCCCAAAAATCCAGATCTGTAAACTGCAGTTCCTCCTGGTCCCAACAACTGTCCCTCCTAGTTCTTCCCTTTTCATGTGTGCCTCGTTCTGTCTGCCGTGCTTAGGCCTGCTGAGTTATTCCATGCCCCTGTTGTAAGCTCAGTGGATTTTTCAAAATGATGACTTTATTTTTTTCTGCCTTTTCCTAGTCCTGCCAGACTACCCTGCAGCAAAATGCATTTCAGGTATGAGCTCTCACCAGCCCTCTAGGAATAAGTCACTGCTTCTTTTCTCATTTGCAAAAGCAATAGCTTCCTCTATCTCATGGGATACAGGAATAGAAAATTCATTTTTATGGGATGTTGGGACTCTGTAGACACAAGGCTGCTCAGGTTTTTAGGAGAGCTGTAGATGTTATCATCCAAGGCATTTCTTTTCCTTGTTGCTTTTTTTTTTTCCTTTGGTAGGGTAGTCCTGTAAAAATAATTTATTGGTCTACTGCTTTGGCAGAGAAAAATAACACTTGTTCAGAGAAGAAAACAGTATGAGGAACAGCACCCCTGCTTAGGAACTGTGGCTATCAGCTTCTGTTGGATGAGGATGAATAGTAGCTTGTACTTCCTGGTTATAATGAGAATAAACATTTTTTCTAGGCTGTTTTTTAAGTCTGGACAATTCTACCAAGATGTAATGTGTTGGCTTCACTCTCCTTAAACAACCTCCCCTAACCTCATCAAACAACAAATGTAGTGGTGTTTCTGCCTTTTTTCTCTGATTTGGGAGAGAAGATGAAGCTCCAGGAAGCTATGGTATGCTTCCCTCCACATTCCTGCCACCTTCATATGAGCTCAGCTGTAATATTCCATCTTGTCCTAGGATGGGCTAATCCTGGTTATTCATACAAACTGGGGGAAAAGGGGCTGGAGGGCAGCCTTGTGGAAAGAGATCTGAGGGTCCTGATCAATGGCAAGGTGAACATGAGTCAGCAGTACCCTGGCAGCCAGGAGGGACATCCGTGTCCTGGGGGCATCAGGCACAACATTGCCAGCCAGGCAAGGGTGGGGATTGTCTTGCCCTGCTCTGCACTGGGGTGGCCTCACCTCAAATCATGCACCCAAAACAGTTTTGGGTACATGAAAATAAGAGGGGCATCATACTATTAGTGTGTCAAGGGGAAGGGCAACCAGGATGGTGAAGGGCCTCAGGGGCAAGACTTCTCAGGAGTGGCTGAGGTCACTTGGCTTGTTCAGCCTGGAGAAGAGAAGGGTGAGGGGCAACTTCATTGCAGTCTACATCTTCCTCGAGGAGGACAGAGATGCTGATCTCTCTCTGGTGAGAGGAAATGGAATGAAGCTGCATCAGGGAAAGTCCAGATTACATGGTACGGAAAAGCTCTTCCCTGAGAGGGAGGTTAGTCACTAGAACAGATTGCCCAGGGAAGAGGTCATAACACCAAGCCTGTTAAGAGTTCAAGGATCATCTGGATGGCACTTTTAGTCACATGGTTTGGTTTTAGGTAAATCCAGTGAGGAGCAGGAATTGGCTTTGATAGTCCTTATGGGTCAATTCCAACTTGAGATATTCTACAAATCTAAGATTTCCCTGCTAGTGGTGTCCTTGCTGAAGTTCAGGTTTGGCTGAGTAGCACTTGGCTAGTTTGTCCCTAGGATATTTAGGTCATGGTAGTTATGTGACAACAGTGATATTACCTGACAGATTTTATCACTGCTAAGTGGTTCCCTGTAGACTTGGGTTTTCTTAGCCTTTTGTAGACACCTAAGGTTGTTATATACCTTTAGGTCCCTGGGGAAAAAAAAGTCTTAGCTGCAATAATCTGTTGTCTGTTTGTGGCCAGAATCCATTGTGAGAAGTGTCATCTCCCCGAAGAGGGAGTATGGCAGATCTGAATTTCTCAATTTGGACATCTTCCACAGTGAAAGAGAAATGCATGTCAGCATTAAGTGCTGTCTCTTGCTTTTCTTAATTTCTGTGCTCTAGAGGTTCTCCCACTGTTCTCTGCGTCTGTTTTCCTAGAGAAGCTAGGAAAGTCCTTCCACCAAACCTCGGAGCCCCAAGTGTACAGCAAGCCCCAGTCACCTATTGCTGTGAGTGAATGTCTTGGACCTTTCTGCTGTCTCTCCTTATTACCTGACCCTTTCACAGATGACAATCTGAATATGGAGAGAACTTCTGAAGTACTCAACTCCTTCATTTCAGTTGACTTAAAAGGGAGTTAGATGTCTGTTTAATGCAAGACTACGTGCTGAGATGACTTGTTCACTGCTCTGCAGAAATCTGGGTTGGAGCAGGGCACTAAGCAACTCCGGACTGCTGTCTTCACAGTGTATCACCGTTCCTTCTACAGAGCCTGTTCAGTCATGCAGGCTGTCTCTGGCCCTTGAGGAGATATTTTCTATACTGACTTTGCTTGTTTGTGCAGAGACATTTTCTGACTGTCTAGTAATAAGGTTTTTGCTATTGCTTGCTCTCTGTCCTGGTTAACTTGCTGATGGAAGGGGGTTGGAAAGGTCTTTTGTCTTACTCAATTATGCTGTACTGTAGAACAGACTGCTTCACATAGGGATAGCAGAGTGTAGACAGGTAGTCTTGAATGCAAAGCTCAACCTTCCAACAACCACGTTATGGAGGGCAAAATTAAAGGGAGCCACTTTTAAGATATGAGTGATAACTTCAGACACTTTCTCATAGCATTTTCCTTGCTCTGCTGTGAGATTCCTCTGGATTTTTCTGTTATTGACAGCATGCCTCTGGCACTCATCACCTGCCTGCTTTCATTAACATGTCTGTTCTTTTTCTAGAGTGCCAGTGAAGATTGCAAAATTACAGCCTGCTTTTTGGCAGATTTCTTGCCTTACCCCTAGTGTGCTTTTCCTCAACAGATTGGGGCTTTATCTTTTGATGCTATCCTTTTTCTAATAATGTTAGAGGCAACTGTCAGTAATCTTATGTCCCAGCTGTTCTTGGTTTTGAGAGTAAAATTTGAGAGACATTGTACAGAAACCAAATATATTCCAGCTGCTTCTATACTAATAAACAAGTAGTTTTGTGACTAGCAGAATTAATGAAAACTCATTTCCTATGGCTTTGTGTCTCATGGATGACTGGATTTTTAAGTAAATTATTCTAAAGCTGCAGTAGTGAGGTAGAGATTTATAAGACATCAGAAAATTCTCAAAAAGTGGGAATGAAAAGTGGGAATGAGTTGAAGAGAGTATTTTGGCTATAGGAAGAACTTGAAGTGAGTTTATAACTAACAGTGAGCTTTGGAGGGTTCATAGTAGCGAAAAAATGTGAATAAAAGTTAGAATTTCTCATGTCTCATAACTGCAAAGTTTTTGAGAGATCTTTTTTCAGCAATTAGGACACTCAAAGCAAGATTTTCCCATGAAGGTTTCTTAATTAATAAAGGCTGAGCTCATACTGATATCTTACCTTCTTTATTCACCGTAACAGCTTTTTTTAACATATATTTTTCCTGTAGTGGATTGGTTATCTTTCATGAAATTTGAGTGATATAGTAAATTTTAAGACCTCTGTCCAAGTGGAATGCCATCAAAAAGTAGGTTTGTATGTGTTAGTGCCAGAAAGACACACATGCGGAGAGAACTGTGCTTTCACACAGAGCTCCAAACCAGGCTGGTGTCATTTAGAGGAAGGTTATGTGGTCTTTGCAGTCAGAGCAGGCATTTCTTGGGGAATGAATGAGTTGTGGGATGAAAGATCAGAGTCTGCCTGGACACCCAGCTCATCTCAGACTTTGTTGCTGCTTTTCTCCATGGCTGCTCTGCTCATTTTTCCAAACTTCTGCTTCAGTGTCCTTATTCTTTGCACAGTCCTTTCATTTCAACACTTCCACATAGAGTGTGACCTTTCAGAGTTGAGGATGTACTTGCTGTGAAGCTGAAAAGTGGGTTGGAAAGGCAGTGGACTTACGCCTAAAAGAAGTGGACTTTGCTCTGTGGACTGACAGTGTAAAGCTTGCTGTATTATGTTATGAGGAAGATCTTTGATTTGTTGAAATATTGGGACATTAACTGACCATTGTTTATCCTCAGCATCTAAAGTGAAGGTCACAAACTAGTAGTGTGTGGTGGTGTGTTGTTGTGGGGTTTTTTGTTTGGTTGTTTTGTTTGTTTTTTTTTTCCACTAGCCCTTGGTATATTTGCTTAAGACTGCATACTTCATGCTTATTTCCCACATACCTTTTTCTTCCTTGGCTTCTCAGTGATACCTGTCAGCAGTTACTTATGTGAAGAATTTGCTAGCTGGGCTGCTATGGGTGATAAAAAACACATTGGTTTTGGTGAAAGAGCAGGTAAGAAAGAAAAAAACATCTGAAAATACTGATGTAAAACATCTCAAAGTCTTAGCTGTCCCAGGGAGTGAAATGCTCTGAAATTCCTGGGAGATGTAAAGTGTAGTACAAAATGTGTGAGGATGTCTTCTTAACAGCAGGCAAGCCAGTGACCAGTTATGCAGGCACTGTTTTTATTCCCTCCAGCAATTTGTGTTTTGGAGTTCTTTTTCTGTTCATCATATGAAAAGCATTAGTACTGGCTCTGAGTCTTACCTCCGGTATGAAGTGTTGTATAAACATCTTGGATGGCCTGTTTAATATCTTCTGAAAGAATTCTGGGCTCCCTGGCAGACATGCTTTGACAGTCTGGCACTATATTTATTCAAGATAAAGAAATTGTTTCATGCAGTGACCAGTGGAAGTACTTCCCCTCCCACCCCATCCCTTCCTGAATTATCATCTCTTTGTGCTTAGCCAGGTGACAGCTGTACTTTTTACAGTTACAGATGGATATGATCTGTTTCCCGTATTGAATCAAGCCACAGTTTGAGGGAGACAGTAGATAGTGAGCCTGTCTCTGAGACATTTCTAACAGGATTCTGGCTGTTTTTTGAGGTTGTAATCGGTAAAGTTCATACCTGTGTTTAAAAGTGACAGATGGGCGTGACTTGTGGTTTCCGTAGGCTTCAAGTTTAACCTGAAAGTAGATGGAGTTGGTCTTCCCTAAACTCCCAGAACTCTGAAGAGATTTGGTTGTCAAAGTGCTGTGTTACACACTCAATTCCAGAATTTAGTACTTAAAAATCCCTGCCCAGCTCCTGTCTTTTCCTTCTTCCTGGCTGTCTCCCAGCTCCTCTCATCTCCTCCACTGCATTGTCCTGAGCTTGACTTAGCCTGTTTGTGTACCTGTTTAAACCCCACTGTGCTTTTTTCCCCCAGCCCACCCTGTTGCCACCTATCTATCCATACACTTCCAAAGGGGATCAGCTCTGATAGTTGCTGGTGGCGGGTTAACACCTGCTGTGTTGTCTCTGATCTTCACCAACTCTAACTTCCACAGAGATCTCTTCAGATGTTCAGGATATAATTACTCTTTTCAAGACTTACACCCTCAGCCTCTTTTAGGGGAAGTTGTTGCTGCTGTGTGTGGTAAAGAACATTTACCTCTTGAGATGCTTTGGAGAGAACCTTTCCTGCTTGTCATTAATATCTGCTTTCTCTTTTTACTACTTTTCTGCCAAGTCTTATCTTCTGGATTCTGTAGGTGTACAGAAGATTGCTTGAAGATTTTCTTGAAGACAAAACCTTGGTTTTTTAGCAAATTCCTGATGTCTTTTCAGTCTTCAGAAACACCTGGCCAATTTCACCTCCTTCCTCACTTGTTAACTATATCTCTGCAATGTCAGAGTACTGTGGATCCTTATGTAACCCGAAAGCAAGTTGCTTAACAAAGGTAGAAAATTATTGGTGGCAAACTAGTGGATGACAGGAGAGGGACTATACTAATTTTACTTTTTCCCTTTCTTCTTGTCCAAAGTCTTCTGTTGTTTCTTGTGGGCAACCACAGCAAGAAAAAACATCATGGGATTGTTTTCCTTATAATGTCCTGAGGTTTACTCAGCTGAGCACAGCACTGAGTAGCTGCTCATCACTCTAGACGTGGGGACCTGACCTGAGCCTAACTAGGTGTGTACATGAATATGTCACACTTGTGTTCAGTGCATTCCTGCCACGCACAGCTCTTGAGATCAGTGTGGTTTTAATGCTTAAAATCCTGGAATAGTCTCAAGTGAGGCTTGGCAAACCAGATGGTATACTGCTCTCCTGGGTCATATTGCCACTTCTTGGGAGCTCACATAGATTTTCAAAGGACTTCTTTGTCCTTTAGGCAATCACAATTTTAACTGAAGCAAACACTGGGTAATGTTTTTATAAACTGTCTCAGATGGTTGGTTTGTTCAGTCTTTGTAGCAAAAGTAGTGTTGTAAGGGGTGCTTAGTCACCCTTTGTAGTGCTGAGTCATGAATGAAGGTTTTGGCAAGCTGAGGGGGGTGGGCTGAGTTGATACTGAGAAACTGTTCTCAAGGAACAGAACAGACATGTTAATTTTTGATTTATTTGTAACACGGGAAAAAATAAATCTGTATTTGCCGAGGGGAAAGAACAGAACCAATAGGGAAAGACATTTGCTTTTCAAGCCTAGTGAGAAAGTATTAAAGCATGGATTAAAAAAATAAAAGCTATAAAAATGTCTTGGCAGTGTAATTTTAATCTTAAAATTGGCAAAGCATACAGGTGGATTATAGTATGTTTTGCAATAATGGAGAATTGATTGAGGACTTGGATTTTGAGTGAATTTTTGATGTAAAGCATAGAGGATGGAGTAAATACATTTAACAGTGACAGCCCATTACTATCCTTTCTTCTTCTTTGTGTTTTACCTCTATGAGATGTTTTTCTCCAAGGTAGAAAGACAGGTCAGTGTTAGGCAAAGAGAAGGTCATCAGAAGAATTAAAGTCTAGGGACAGGCAGAGAGAGAAGTTTATGAGAGTTTGGAAGAGATCCAGCAGAGCAGAAGAAAAGAAAAAGATGAAGTAAAGGAGCCTCTTCCAGAGATGTGCATTGTATAAAAAGTATCCTGGGTTGCAAATTTATCAATTTAATTTTCACATGCTAGAAGGTGGTCTGAAGTTAGGTTTTTCTACATTCTTCAGAGCTCTAAGAAATCTCTTTTAATTCTTGGAACCATCTCCCTTCAAGGAGAACAGGTGAAAAAATCTCTTCCTAGAAGACTTGCACCTCTTTCCAAATTGCTACCATGGGGCTGTGCCTTACAAATGCCCGGGCATGCTGTTCTTTAATATCCCTGTGCCTGCTGCTCTGGATTACCTTCCTTTCTGCAGCATTTTCACTGCTCATGGGCAGGTTTATTACTTAAGAACCCCACTGCTATTACTCTATTGATACACTTTCTTTTGAAAGCTGTAATTTCTGAGAATTAAATTGATTTATCCCTGTGTTCTTGATAAGGCAATAGGAGCATCTGATTATGGAAAACAGATCACGTCCATCCCCTCAACATGGGTCTGAGAAATGCAGCATGAAATCTTTCATTGGTTGTCATGCAGCATTTCCAGCTCCTTTCCCTAGGCACAGTGGAAATACTCTTGTGAGCTACATGGATTTTCCACCAGTGTTTCCTGCTGAGAAGTGAGAAGCAATGAGCAATAGTCTGTCTGTCTGGAGGCAAAAGGCCTTAATGTTAGCCACTCCTCAAAGGCCTGGTTAGAGCAGATGGATGTGATAGCCCTTCCTGCTTCAGCCTGAATGGATGAGGTGATTTCACCCCCCATGTGGTGGTGGAAATGCTGGGAAAGTGGCTGTTTCAGGCCTGGGGACGTGTATATGGCAAGGCTAATTCAATTAGACTGAGAGGACTGATGGGCAGCAGCCTGGGGGCTGAGTTCTGCCTCTTGGGTAAAGCTAAGGATGAGGAAGCTCACTGGTGAGCACAGGCCTGGGAGGAGGTGGAGGGAGAGCCCCTCTGGGACATGGGGCTTGTGGCAAAGTCTGAACGAGATGCCTGAGCTAGGAGGGAGCTCTTTATTCTTGTTTACAGTCTTGATGTGAAGGGGATTTTGTTCTTTCTTTGTTATTTGTAAATGCATCCCATAATCCATTCTTCCTCTGAAAAGGAAGAAACTTACGAGAGCTTGAGTGCTTTCCTAAGTATCACAGTTTCTTAGCTCTTTGCATCTTGGAAATGATTTTACAGTCTAGGACTCTCAATCTCGTTTCAAACACATGGTGGAAATCTCAGTGTTGTGAGTAACGGGTGGGAGGTTCAGAGGAGGGGAAGTGCATGGGAGACATTTCTTTAGTGGAGCTGTGGATAGGAAGGGGAATGGCTTCTATTTCATGTAGAGACTGAAAATAGGATATAAGAAACCTCTTCCTGAGGTCTGAGACTAACAGTGGACTCTCTGGAGAGGAATGCAAGTCTTTTTACATTCTTTCTGTCTCTTTACATTCTATCAGGTCCTTGGGAAGGGATATTCAGCTCTTGGATGAGCTCACAAAAAACTGCTTGCGTGTCTGGTGCTGTCTAAATAATGCTTACCTGTACAAGCCACTGAGAAATTAGCTTGTTTCTGTTCTAGCACTGGAGCCACTCAACATGTTTTTGATACCATATCTGATTCAGAAATATAAAATCCTAGTGAATGCTCCTGTAAGTAGTCCTGTAGTCCAGTCTGCCCCTGTGAACATCCCAGTGGCCCTGGGGAAAAAATGGAGCATCCTGCCTTTTCCCCATATATTCTGACTTCCAGACATTGATGGATAATTGCCAAAACCAGGGAACTAGTGAGTCCAGAAAATAAAAAATATGTGGTGGAAGTGCGGATAGAAAAATCATGCGTCTGAGCATTTTTATATAGTTCTAATGTTGATAGTCAGGAGACTTCTCACACAGACACTAAAACAGCTTTTAATAATTTGACTCAGCTTTATTTCTAAAGGATGCTCTAGTCATGAATAAGCCTTTGCTGAGGATTGGAACTGTTCAAAAGGTTTTGTCATCCTTTAATTAGTCTTGGTAATGAGCCCCCATTTTGGAGGAAAACTTAATTTAATGGTTTTGGTATTGAATGACCTTGATGTGGTTAAAACACTTGTCTATATGTGTGTGGGAAATGCAAATAATGAAGACTCACAGCCTGTGAGCCTCAGTAAGCCACTGGATGTTACTTTAAATTTGCTTGCTTTGCAGGTCAGATTGAAGGATGCCTGAGACAAGCAATAAATTTTTTTCCTGCCTTGGGAGGTTGAGCCTGCTGATTAATGCACCTCTCATTTTATTTCAAATGCTTGAATTCACCCTCCCTTTGAATTTTCTTTGTGATGCTAGAGGCTTCCAACACTTTTTTTTTCCTAAGTAGATGCCACATGAGGACTATGACTCATCAGGGTCTCATAATTGAATCCAAACATGTAATTTATTTTAACTACAGTAGCTTTGAATGTGCTGCACAAAATTTCTGTCATATGTTGCTCTGGAAATCAAAATTGCCCTTGAAATAATAAGGGCAATTGTTTTAATGGTTCATGCCCTATTTCATTGGGCAAATGCTAAAATAAACTGTATGTATGATTGCATGCATTGATATTTGTGATATATAGGTATGTTTTCTTCCACCTTGAATTTATTTCTCTTAAGATCCCAACTGTAGCATTTTAGCATTTTCTCCATATTGCTTCTTTGTTTTCAGTCCTAAGCTAGCTCTTAAACTCCTTATGTGAATTGCTTTTTCAAACTTAATGGAGGCCTGGGCCAAAACATGCTACGGTGGTGACTGGAACAGGCTTGAATTCAGAGAAAACTCTTTATTGCATCCTGGGGGGTAGTCTAATTTGTGAGAAGAGAAAGCAAGCTGCTGCTTTACTGGGAGAGCAGCCTGAGAGCACAGTACAGGGGCACTGGGAATATTAGGTTTCTATATCTGTTTTGCTATTAGTTTGCTGGATGGTCCATGAGTCACTTTATTCTTCTGGATCTGTTTCTCCACCTCTAAATAGGGGATTATGCAAACTGCCATTTGAAGCTTAGTGATCTCCTGATGGAAATCTTTCTTCTGGAAAACCTGCTGTGATTGTCCAAGTTCTGTTAATAAGGCATTACAGTGAAAGTGGTAGTAAGGAAAATGTGAATCACCTCCTAAAACTGAGCAAAATTGGCAGCAATGTGGGACAAAGATAGAAGGATGGGAAATAGCTGGAACTATCCAGATCATATCTACATTCTTCTGTTTATAGGGAGGATTGCCAGTTGTGGCCCAGCCCTGATCATTACAGAGCTAGTGAGCCTTTGCTAATTGGTCCCAGCTAAGGCCCTGTGTTTTGCTTTACTTGAAACTGGCTTTACACGTGTACTTTATTGCACTGCAAGACCACAACAAGGAGCTGGGAGTCGTGGTTGAAAGTGCTTCTTGAGATACCACTGAGGCAAGAGATGAGTATGAACCCATCTGTCTCACTTTTCTTGTTTACAAAATAGATATTAGGCCTGCTTGTGAGAACACCCTGTGCCTCAGCTTGTTGATCTATAGGAAGAATGTTTCTGTGTGTTGTGGTGAAGTTCAGTTCAGACCCAGAAAATCTGGAGCTATGGCCAGATGTTGCTGACTCCAAGTGGTGCAGTGCCGAGTAAGGATGGCTTCTGTGATTACACATCTTCTCGATCTCTCTCAAAGTAAGCTTATGAGGCAGTATTAGCACTTGTGATGAGTGAAACTGGACTGGGGCCAAGGCCAAGGTGAGGGGTTTACAGGGTTGATTCCTTGCTCTGGTGCGTGGTGAGGCCTTGAATGTGTCTTGTGTGTTCTCATTGCCTTCAGGTTTGAAACTGGGTTAGGGTTTAAACCAAAGCCAGCAGAGCACCTAAGCATCCACTTTTGATGACTGAGAAATTTCTGTGGTCATTACACCTTCATGTTAAGTGTGTTTGCTCTGTTTAACCAGGGGTCTGTGTTCTAGCCATAGTGTGAATCTCCTCTAAACCACTGGTGGTGCCTTCTCTTTGTGTGTATGAGTGTGCAGGTACAGGTGTGTCTGGAATCCTGTGATATGCCATATCTCAAGTACCTCTGAGTACTTTTGGTATGTGAGCCTTAGCCATAACTGACAACATTTCCACATATATTGTCACGTGTGTCACCCTGGAAGCTGGTGGGCAATTTAGTGTTAAATCTTGCCTGTTAAGATGGCTCAAGTCCTGCTTCTTCAAACAGAAGGTACTTTTCTGCCCCACTGAAGCATGGCTGACATAGCTTTCAGCTGCTGTCACATAGAGATGCTTTGCTGCAGGACAGATGCAGCTCGGGAGCAGTGATAAAATTTGGGTTAAAAAAAGTAAAATTATGTCCACGTTGTATGTTTTTTAAAATTTGTTTTTGGAAGCACATTATCTTTGCTGCTCTATGTACTTGCATTCTTCCTGGCTGCAGATGACTGCTGATTAAATTTCTGCTGTTACACATTTGAGCAGTACTTGTGTTGATAGGCAGCAGAAGAATGTACAGTCATGAAGAACGCAACATTGCATTTCACCAGCTGGGAATTGGTACCCTGTGTTGTGCACTCGTTCTTCCTGCTCCTTCTTGATGGAGAACAAAAGGGGGAAGAGAAAAGAGAAATTTACGGAATAATCAGCTAAACTAGAGCATAGGGTTAGGGACTGCACATGTGCTGTGTGTCTGTTTTCACAGCATCTCTTAGTAATGTGCACTGTTACATGCTCAGGCCACTGCCTTTGAACTTGTGCAATGGAGCAATGATAATAAAATATTTTTAGTTAGGGCTATTTTAGTGCATCATATATTTGCTTCTGCTGCAGCATATTTTGCTCACATTCTAAATACTGAAAAGTTAAAATGAATCTTTTTGTGTCCATAAATTATGGTGCTTAAAGATGCAAATTTTGGTCCCTGCATATCCATACCTTAAATTTATGAACTTGTAAAACACTCACTGTGTTTCTTTGTGATTTGTATCTGTTTTTTTCAGATGTAATGCATAAATGGATTACACTGTTCCCAAATGACATCAGCTCTTTGGAAACCTATAAAATTGTTCTTGTGTTTAGCTGACTTTACACTATTGCTGTATAAAATCAGAATTTTATGAAGATGAATAGGAAACTTGCAGATTACATAAGGCCTGCTTTGTAGTTGCTGTGCAAGCTGTTTACAATTCCAGTCTGCTCTTTGCCCCCTTGGATTGTTGTGATGGTTCATTTACAGACAATGGTACCTGCCACTGATAAAAAGGTGAGTGTCTGGATTTGAGGGGAAACATTTGAATATCAACAACATTGTATTTATAAAAATTGTCCCTTGGGGGCAGAGCATTGCTGCAGATGAGCAAAACCCAGTTTACTTCTTGTAATCCATTGCAACTGCTAATTTGTTGTTCTCATTAGGAACCCTCAGCTGGCCATGTGAGAAATCATTTCTTTTGCTGGCGTATAGAGCCCTCTGAACTCCAAAATGTCAAACAGAACAGTAGAAATGGAAAGGGAGAGGGATCCACCCCAACCTTGCTTTTGAAGTCAGCAGCTCAGCCTTGGCATCTGAAGGGCAGCTATGGGAGGTAATGCCTTCTGCCTGTCTCAGTTAAGGAAAAATAATCTGTTAAAGTGAAACCACGACAAGACGTTCAGGGTTTCTCTGAGCTCATTAGACAGCGAGGCAGCGGGATCCCCGATGAAGCTGATCGTAGTGGAAGGCTCAGTCACAGGTGAGGGGGCTCAGTCTGCAAGGAAGTAGGACAGGAAAGCTGGAGGAGGGGATCATGTAGCATTGCAAATAGCCTGGCCACAGTAACTGCTGCAGGGAAGGGAATTCTGAATGCAGGAGATGGGAACAACAAACATAAGTTATTTAAAAATTAAGGAGACCTGTATGGGATGTATTGTTGGATGGTCTGTACAATGAACAATGCCCATTTTTAAAGCTGATGGCCTCCCTCAAACTAGAATTCCCATTCATCAACACTCTCCTCAAATACCCCACTTGCATGGGGGACTGGTTCTGCATTCCTACTGGTCTGGGACTTTGGGGACATAAGAAAAAAGGTAACTGTCTCCATGTGGGTGGTCATTCTCTTACACATCCTGTCCACAGACAAATATTTTGGATAAAGCTGACTGCTCTCTGTCCAGCACAGTTGATGCAGGCAGCTTTGCAGGACAGTCATCCTGATGCTTCTTTTCTGGTCTCTTTCCTTTTGCATTTCCCTTCCAGCAACTTGCTCCTTAGAGCAGAGGACTGTAACATTTTATGTTCTGCACTGAATGCCAGCAGCTGAAGTCTATGGAAGGAAGGCTGCATGCTGAGGATGAGCTGAGAAACGGGTTCTGTGGTCTGTGGCTGGCAGGAAGCAAACTGTCTTGTGTATGTCAGAGCCCTGCTGTGCTTATGGGTGTTAGTTTCAGACCGTTAGTAGTGTAGGTAGTCCAGGCTATCTGGGTTATTAGCAAGAGTACCACTGGCTGTGTCTGATATCCGATAGAAGATGTGAGTAGAGCACAAAATGACCACTAAAACTATAGGAGAATCAGTGTAGCCATGATGGTGTTTTTTTTTTGGTTTTTGTGTGTGTGGTTTTTTTTTTTTTTTTTGGAAAAGAAATTGTTGGAAACAACTACTTCTAGTGACTCATTTGCTGTGTTGGTTCAGAGTGTGCTAGTTAGAGTTACACTGACCTTCAGTTGTGCCTGAAATCCCTGTTTGCCTTGGCTGGAATGGTGTTAGAACCCAAAGTTTTGGGACAGCATCTGTAAAGTTTCTATTTCAAGAATTCTGACATATTTCGAACTATTTTGTGGAGGTGAGCTCAAGCCGTGCAGGTTTATTACCTGGTACATTCTGTATGCCTGGGAACAGCAGTACTTCCCTTTGAAAAGAGGCTCTGAAGCTTTGTCTGAGTGAGCCAGGGACAGATGGGAATAGAAGCAAGATGATCTCTATCACTTCTGGTATGTTTTAAACCATGGATTATATAATTACTTGGGACCATCTGATTGAACATCTTCTGTTGGTCCATCTGGTCTCTCCCTACCTCATGATGGACTTAGTGACATGGTTTTTGGATCAGCCCTTTCAGTAATCTGCTTGTGCTCTGACCATTTACAAAGCTTCTCTTTTGGTTTTAGTTTTTGTTAATTTGACACAATGTTCAGTGGGCCTTTTTTTTCTCTAGTCTATAATCTAAATTTGCCCTGCTTCAGTTTATGATGGGCTGATGACTAAGCTGGTCATTACAGACTTTTTTTCCATGTATTTAGTGGTACTCTACCTGTGACAGGACTACTATTTTGTAGCTACACAATAATTATAAAGTAAGAAGTCTTTTTCACATTTTATGAGAACAAATTTCCATCCTTAGTCATTTCTTTCACTCTTAACAAATATTATGCCATACAGAATTTAGTGATGTTTCTGCAAGCTGGGCTGCAGTTTTCTACATTTCTCCTCTATGTGTGAATTCATCTTTAGGTTCTTAAGCCTGAGAAATGTTCTTGACTCACTTCCTTTATATCTTGCTCTGCTGTATGTGGGAGGTTTATGGTTAGGATGTGAAGTTTTCCAGATCAAGCAGTGGGAGGCTGCTGCAGGTGAAAAATTCTGGTACATGGATTGCCTTTGATGCCTAATTTATTGGAAGTGAACACTGTGTGGGAGGGGAGTTTTCTCCTGCTATATTGCAGTGGTACAAGACATCAAAATCTCTGGTGACAGTTGTTACAGGGGAGGACAATTGTATAGGTTAGGCAACAAAAGCAAATATTATTTCAGGCCTTGTTCCTAATTCTTTAGGATAAAATTAGGGCTTATATTGTTATGAGAACATCGTGAGCAGAAGTAAATAAAACAAAGTTGCAGAAACTTGGAACTAAGGCTGCTTATTGCTAAACTCATTGATGTATGGACATAGCACAGAGTTTATAAATACAGGATGCAATTTTGTTTCACAAATAATAGCTTTCTACTTTTAGATGTCTCTTTGTTCTAGGTGCTAAGCCAAGTCCGTGAAAGTCATTTATATCTGCAGTGTGTAGAACCTGCTATCAATTAAACTGAACCAAGCAAGCATTTGCTGCCTTTGGTGAGGATAAAGCAAGTGTCTTGTGTTCTCTGCCAAATTAGCATTATAGCTTAACTGCCTTTTCCCCTGGATTGTACCTTCTAAACTGCTAAAATGACTGGACAGAAAAGAGTGAGCATCCAGTGAGGTCTCTTCTT
Organism: Dicrurus megarhynchus; assembly: GCA_013399195.1. Taxonomy (NCBI): domain Eukaryota; kingdom Metazoa; phylum Chordata; class Aves; order Passeriformes; family Dicruridae; genus Dicrurus; species Dicrurus megarhynchus. Next base: position 290,040 of record VXAD01008737.1, read on the forward strand.
GGTCCCACTGTTCTAACTCTGGTGACAACAGCACGGAGTTGAATCACTGGTGTGCTCTGCTCAGAGCCTGTCTGAGAGAGTGGAGCTGCATCACAGTGCAGGGACACAGGCTGTCACCATCAGCTGCTGGCAGGGCTCTGTAAATGAGGTTTGCATTCCCTGTCCCTTAATCTCATAGGGCCAATCTGGATTGTGTTAGAGGAGTTGGGTGACCTGGAAAGGGATGTCCTGTACCTCCTCAGATAGGCAATCCTGCATCTGAGCAAATAAAACAGAGGGGAAGATTCTTTTACTTCTGGCTGTCCATGGCAAGGCACAGTGAGGTTTTTCAGCTCTGATTTGCTCTTGAATAAGAGTACCTGAAGGTCCTGTTGGTGGTAGCCTTTAGGTATGAACAAAACCTTATGAATCCCTCGGGTCTGGACCAGTCAGTCTTGTTCACTGGTGAAGACAGAAAAAACACAGTATTACTAAATGCCTGGGCCAGGATCTGAAAGGTTAAGAGAGACCTGAGGGAGGCGTTATTCAATTTTATCCTGTTCTAACTTCCCTGTGACCTCTGCTTAAGATGCCTGTTAGGACAGAGGAAGGTGGAATATTTGATCTGACCCCATTTGGCTGTTCTCATGTTTTGTCATTTCAAGTGTAGCTCTGGAAGTCTGAAGCCATGTCTGCTGTGCATCCAGTGTTCCTTCTTGGTGCTGTGTGTGCTGGGCCAGCAGATTTCATACCAAATGGGAGCTCTTTGGCTGTTTGGGGTCTGTGCTGCTAATGATCAGCTGCAGCCCTGAACCACTCCCTCACAACAGGCTTCTCTACCAGCTGGTTTCCTAACCCTGACCTGAACAGCTTCACCACATCCTCCTTGCTGTTTGTCGCTACATCGTAGATGGGAAGGAGTGGCAACTGTCTGGATGGGCCTGTCTCCTGGTTTTGGCTTTTCCAGAAGTGTGGGTAGGAGTTTCTCCTGGACACCAGCTGTCTTGGGGTTAACTGGGCTCCCCCTGCTCTGCCAGTCTCAGTGTGTCTGGACACCAAACACTCATGAAGACAATAAGGTCATGGATGATGGACCACAGTGGTTCAGCAAGTTCTAGGTTCTGACTGCCTGTAATGGAGATGAGCTGTCCTCATTACCACAAAATATAGCTTAGCTTTTTCAAATAGAAAGAACTGGGGTGTATTTTAGTGGGTATGGGTTGTTTGGTCGTTTTGGGTTTTTTTTGAGAAAGGGAACAGGCACAAAGGTCCCTCTCCATTTTCCTCAGGGATTTGCTCTTTTTCTCTCAAACCTCCCTCATCCCCCAAAGCTTATTGACTGGTATTTTCTCTGGGAGGAAAAGGTGCTTGTTCAAATAATCCTGCCTCTCCAGTGTGTTGCTGGCATCGAGGCTGCTGTCACAGGCTATTCTCCTTTGCAGTCCCAGCAGCCTGAATAAGTGACATGTGCTTTTTGTAGTATTTTATCCCTTCCACCTGCCCTGCCTGAGGGGCTGTTCATTGTATCCCTGTGCTGTTTTTACGTACGGTATTGCATCAGGCAGCAAAAGGGATATGGTGCTGAATTTAAAGAGCTGGATGTTGTGTATTTTTCAAGCAGACTTAAAAGAGCCGTGGGCTTTTTTTCTCATTTTCCGTGTGAGTCTGTCCATTCTGAGTGTTATGACCATCACATGTTTCTAGTAGAGGCGGTGGAATTGGTAACCCGATTTTTCAGTGGAGTATTTTACCTGTAAGCCTACTGGAGATTTTTTTTGTCATCACCACATACTACTGTGCTTTTTAAGTGGGGTGTATTTTACCCATTAGACATACACAACCATGGTCATGGTTGGTTTTGACTGTTCTGTTAAATTACACTTTGTCTTTCCCTCACCCTCCGTGAAAAGTTTCTGTCTTGGGTTAGGGTGAAGGTTAACCACTGCTGCAGGGGATGTTTATTAGGTTGTTTTCCTCTGCCCTCTGGAAGGAAGGGATGCTAGGGTTAGTCATGCAGGTAGAGCAGTGTTTTATGGATGATTTCTCAGGGCTAACTTTCCTAGTGCTAGTCTCCATTGCAGGAATCTTGGTGAACTGCTGTCTTATATATATGCAGACTTTGCATGCATCCTTGGTTTCTAGGGAAGAGAGGGATTGCCAAAGCTTTACAGAGATGGCTTTGCATGCAAATCTGTGGAACCACCTGTGTCCTCCCTCATACCTTTTTAATGACTACTTCAAATTTGTCTCAAAGCTGTTTGTTACCATGACCTCTTGGCTGGCATTTATACATATTTCTCTTTTATCATGTCAAATTCTCTTTTTTTTTGTGATAGGTTGTTCCTATTTTTCATTCTACAGCACACATTTTAGTTTTGTTGTAGTTGATGAAGATAAAGGTATGCTTTAAAATGAAATAGATTGTATTTTCCTGTTGGAGTGGGTCCAGAGGAAGACCACAAAAATGATCAAAGGCTAGAATACCTCTCCTATGCAGACACAGTGCTGGGGCTGTTTGGCCTGGAGAAGGCTTGGGGGAGACCTTGTAGCAGCCTTAAAGTAGATTTATAAGAAAGGTGGGGCTTGTAGCAATAGGACAAAGGTTTGTTGTTTTATACTAAAAGAGGTTAGATCTAGACTGGATATAAGGAAGAAATTTTTATGAAAAGGGTGGTGAAACACTGCTATAGGTTGCATAGGGAGGTTGCAGGTGCCCCATTCCTGGAAACATTCAAAGTCAAGTTGGATGGCACTCTGAGCAACCTGATCGAGTTGAAGATGTACCTGCTGATTACAGGGGGTAGGACTAGATGATCTTTATAGGTCCCTTCCACTCCAAACCATTCCATGATCCTTAGGCATAAGGTTTATCTTCATACAGCAGGTTGGGATTTTTGGTTTGTTTATAAGCAAAGTCAACCTAGAGGGTAAAAAATGTATCTCTGATAAGCTGTCATTTGGAACAGTTGGTTGCCAGTGCAGGTAGTATGAAAATAAGTAATTTTAAGGCAGGCTTAGTACTTGAATATGTCAAGAGGTAGAAATTAGTTGCTCTGAACTGCGAGGTTACTGGCCTGCGTCAGGTCACGTTTACACACATTATTTCCTGTCTTGTGGCTCTATTGTGTTCACTTTCCAGACTGCAAGAAAGGACTTGGCAAAAGAAGTGTGTTAAAATAGAGATGGATATAACCTTTTCTGCATCTCCATTTTACTTGGAAAAAATACAACTGGGGGACTCAGGCAGGCAGCAGGAAAGTTCATCTTGGTAATGGCACAGTGCTGCTACAGTGCAGACTCTGGTTGAAGAGGATCGAAGAGCTGCTCAAAATGTGGGTAGTGAGGCATTAGAAGTGGGAAATATACTGGAGTGTTACACAGATTCCCAGTGCCCTTATCTCTTTAATACTGCTAGAACCAGTTCCTAGTGCATAAAGACTTCATGTTACTGGGTTTGGTCACAGACTGTTCCATGTACGTTAATGCTATTTCTCCAAAGTATTATTTCTCTTATTATAATTTATATCTGAGGACTTCTGTTCCAGTAGCATGATTTGTAAAAGGGTAGATTATCTGAAATGAGGATTACGTGCATGAATGTATACAGTCTATCTGAAGCCTGCAGAACATAAATCTCTCTGGGTTAAGAAGTTAGAGCAGATGATTTTTTCTCCGAGGCAGAAAAGTGATTCAGTCTCCCCAAGTGCGACAAGGACCACTTTGCACCCTAACGTCAATGTTGAATTTTGTTTTGGTACAGCCCTTGTTGCAACAGGGCTGTACCATTTATATCCATGATGCTCCTTCCATGCTTGTTCAATGTATATGTAGGACAGACCACCCTGTTATGTGTGCCTGCATCCAGGCCGGACATGCACATGGCTGGTGGCACCTGGCTAAGGACAATACTCAGCCAAGACTTTTGGGTCTGGGTAAAAGAAGCTGACCTAAGCTGTACCTATAGCGGATCTGGAAAATGGGCTGAAAAACATACATTAGTTTTTATCCCCAGTATTAAGAGCTCTCCCCGTTTGCCTAAGTGTTGCAATTTTAAAAGAGAAAAGCAACCAGCTGAGTTTCAGTGTGTCCTTGAAAGTGAATAACTAGAGTAAAGCTCCTGAATACAGTAATAAAACTATTTCAAATAGTAAAATAAGAGTATTGGTTCTATCTGTGGTTGACCCAGGTTTTGAGCATAGAGTAGCTTGCAAATGTGTATATTTTCATAGTATGTATGCCATGAATCTCAGGACTCTATTTCAGTAGTACCTTCAGAAAAAGCAGTATCTAATTTTTTTAAAGTTTAACAGTAATTTTCAGAATTACAATCATTGTAACATATCCAGGTTCCTAAAAATCTGGGGAGATTTTGGGAACTCTCTGCTTTATTTTGTCCCTTTGTAAACTAGCTATCTCTGCATTTTTTGATGGTTGTGAGCTTGCTATCAATTTTTCCTCTAGATACCTTTTTATTAGGTTTTTTTTGTGATACCTTTTTGATTAAGACTCTTGGTAAAAAGAAAGGAAGGCTGTGCTCTAGGACTCTCTAAGGGTTTGGTCTCAACCTCTGCAGCTGCAGCTCTTCTTCATGTAAGTAAATTAAAACTTTGTGGGAAGGACACTGAACCTTGTAGTCTGTCATAAACTGGTTCTAAGTCATGACTTATCTTTGTATCTTGCCTGCAGTAAACATTTATTTATAAAAGTAGCACAGCTCCAAAGGAGTCCTGTCCCTGTCAGGCACTGATAACTGGATTATATTACTTACTGAATTGTGCCAGGCCTACATTCAAATCCCTAGCTTGAACCAGTCACAGCAGAAACTTAGCTCAGGCACTCCTTACACTCAGGAAACCCTTGTTTAAATCTTGACTTGCAGTTCACTAGTCTCTCCCTTTATTAGAACTAAGTGGTTAACCTGGGACCTCACTATTTTCACTCTGGAAATTTCTTTGAACACCCTCCTCTTCTTCCTTTTCCTCACTTACTGTGTGGGATTGTCCTGATACTCAGTCTGAGGGACACAGACCTCCCCCAGCCTTCCCAGTCTCCAGACAGGTCTGTAGCAAATCCAAGGACATGTGCCCTATGTGGAGGCAGTACCACAGACCCTGCTTTTGGTGAGGACTCCAAGTGCTCAGCAGAAGGTGATTACTGCTGGGCTAGAGGAGACCTTATTTCCTGCTTTTGTTGGAGCCCAAACCAAATGTGGTGTGTCCCTCTCTGTGCTGGAGCAGAAGTTTGGATGGGTTGTGGGGCTGAGCACCTCTGCTTCCCTCCCATCTCAGCAGCCAAGGGGAGTAGCATTACCTCTGCGATTATACTGCTGACAGCAATAATTTCTGACTTATTCTGTTTCAATAGGATTATAATAACATATTATCTCATTACAGTAGTGTTAATACTTCAAAAACATCTTTGATGGGAAATTAAATAAAAAGGAAGTTGTAGAAATACAGTAAGCAGTTGTCCTTGTGGACCTCAGTGATGCTCATAGCATTAAGAGGGCTGGAGGGTTTCATCTGCACTGAAGAGTTCCCTGCATTGTGGAAGCTGCTGCCTTTGTCTTTGCACCATTACAACCCATATATAAAGTTTTTTCTAAATATTTCTTCTAGAAAAGGTGGAGAAAATACAGTAAGAAAGTTGTGTTTGAGCAGTGGTGGAAAGACAACTGCTGTGGGAAAAAGTGGGAAATCACCATTCCTAAGGTCTTATGATGCAGTTAGCATTTCAAATTACTTATTCTTCTAAGGAGAAAGTGAGAATAAAAGTGACTGTTTGTAAGAATGCTATTTCTCAGCTAGACTCTTCACCCATGGGAGGTGATGTTTCTGCCTTGAAAAGAACTTGAAATAGTTTAGCTCTGCAGATCTCAGTGTTGTCTTTCACTTTCTGGGGAAATATAATGCATTTTTGTTTTTATTAATTTCTTGAGATGGGCAGCTTTTGTGTAAAAAGTGAGCTTGGACAAACACTCATTTTTGAAGTTGTTTGTGGAATCATGTTATATCCTGTTTGAAAGAGAAGACAATGCTGTGGAAATGAAAAATGAGTTTGTGTAAAAAGTTATCTTTCCTTCAAGATACTACGGAAATAGTGTTTCACAGCAGGGTTTATTGCTTTTCCCTAAGATATATAGACATGTGTTATCAGTTTAATACAGCTACTGGACTTACAGAGGAATAACATCACCTCCAAAGTTGCAGATAATACTGAGTAGATCTTAGGGAGTCAAAGAACTTTGCATTAGCTCAGGTTTGGCCTTTGTTGTTGGTGTCTCTTGGCTTCTCAAGAGCTTTTGTATAATTATTTTAGTAATTCTAATTTTCTGTTCACAAAAGTATAACTAATAGAGGTTATAGCCTTTTAAACAAAATTTTCTTCCCAGCAAAATGCCAGGCTATTTAAATGCAAATGGCAAAGGGGAGAAGTATGAATTATCTCACTGGATATTTGAATGCATTGAGTGGTATTACACAGGTACTTGTTTAGCCCAGGAATCATATTTTTTGGAAGACACAGATAAATTTTCATTCTGTGAAGAAATTTGAAATCTTAAAGATAAGCTTAAGAAGTCTGTGGAAAAAATAGTGCTTTGGAGATTTATAGAATTTAAAACTTGAGACTGATCTTTTCCCATTCCAGGATTACAATAAAAATAATTTCATTCAGCTTTCTTGAATGAAAAGGATAAAATCTCAACCCCTTTTCCTTCCTTGTCCTTGATATTAGCATTGCCTCACTGTATTTAATGAATATCATTTTCTTGGGTGTAATAATTTCTGAGAGGGAGAGTAATCTTTGGAAAGCCTAAGAAAAATTGAAGGAGACAAGATAATTACAAGGACTGCCACTATCTGATGATACGGAGGTGCACACATTCTGTGCTTGAAGTGAAAAATCTAGGCATAATCAGGAGCTCATGCATAAACTCCCACGCATCTGGATGAAGTCAGAATTGAGCCTACTGTTGCAAGTGACAGTGGTTATTTAGGGTGGAAAGATATTACTGCTGATATATATAGTGCTGGAAACCTCTCTGCTAGACGTCATAAGGCCATCCTTTACATTTTGATTTGAATATAGTGAATTATAAATGCCAACCCATAAAAACATCAGCAGTAAATTGAGCATCTCATTTGTTAACTGTAAGGAAGAATATTGCTGTTTCCAATATGCAAATTGATAAGCATGAAAAGTCTTTTACATCTACCTTGAACCTGTTGCTCTGTGGTTGCATGGCTGGTGCCTTTGAGAAGTACAAATGATTAGAACAGTAACATTTGTCTAGATTGCTCTGTGTTTAGTAACGAGTCCCAGAGGTATTCAGCCACTTGGCTGAGTGCAAATTCTGAATCCTAGAAATACAATACATGAAACCAATCAAAATGCAGTGTCTGTCTACTTCCTAACTGTATTGTAAATAATTCTTGTGCTGGCTCAAGGAGAATGGCTGAAGATGTTAGTAGTAATAAATGAAATCATTGTTAGGTGTGCCTTGCAGGGCTTTCACAGTATGACTTACCACTCAGAGCTAATAAGAGATGGGACAACTATTAGTCCAAAATTGCTCATATGAAGTGAAACAGCAAAACCTAATTTTAAACCTTGACCTTTGAGGTGCTGCTGCAGGGCACATGTTTCCACTGCCCTTTGGAGTCTGACAGCTTGGTTATCCTGCCTGAGAGGGGGCTGTTCTGAGGCAGGACCAATAAGGGGATGCAGAGCTGTGATGGATGCCATTAAATAAAACTGCCTCAAAAATTGATAACGATTCTTATAATGACTTCAAGACACACAATAGACAGATCACTCCTGCACTCCCCTGGCCTCAGGCTGACTGATGAAATTAAATTCAAGCCGCTCAGCTCAAAACAGTATAACCCTTATAGGAAAACATTACAGAATTTATTAGATGCTTAACAATAGCTGCTGGATCTTACTGCCTGTAAGATTCTTGAGATGTTTCTCTACATCCTACTGAACACTGGAAGATGAGTTTACAGGAGGCACTATGGAAAAGTCTATTTGCTGCTTGTTTAGATGATAACATCTTCTCATCCTTGTACTTCCCTTTTATTGTATGCTTGAAGTGTCAGAATGCAATTTTGCACTACTCCAAGGAAAGCACAAGACTGCAGAAATTCCTGTGAGCTGGACAGAGGCTCTGCATGTCCTGAGCACAGGAACTCCTGGTGGAGCTGCCTCAGGTTCAAAGCAGAGAGAAGGTGCTTGCCCTTCAGTTTGTCTTGGCTTGGAGGCCCCAAGCCAGAATGTTTTCAATGATTTTAAGAGAACTCTGGAGGAAAATTTCTATTTTATTTCCTCTTAAGCCATTCAGCCCCATGCTGTACCTTCATCATGAAGGTGTTAGTGGATACCTGTCTTTTCCCAGATATTGTCTTCCATTCTAGACCTAAGGGTCTATAAACCTTGGTGAACTAGAAAACAAGTTGCTCAAATGATTGGTGACAGTCTGCTGTAAGATCATCTTTTGCAATGTCCCTGGTGGAATGTCTCTTGGAAAGAGTAACATGTTGCTCTGCTTTTTACTAGATTGTTGCAATTCTTCCTCCTCTTAAAGGTACAAGTCACATGTAGGTGTCTGTCAGTCACAAGTGGGTTGCATCAAGAATGTTGCAAATCCTCCAAAAAGCAAAATGACAGCAGAAAACTGTGTGTGTTTTTTCATTAATAAGTTAATTTCCAACAAGGACTTAATTTGCTCTTTGGTAATTTCTAATTTTTGTTCCACCTCAGCATTAAAATAGCTTTGTGACCCATTTCTGATTCTACCCTTTTGCATCTCTGGTGCGGAAGAATATTTAGTTTTTCTTGAGAGGAATGTGAAGCCATGGGGTTTGCTAACAATTCCCAGAAAAGATGTAAAAACATCCCTAGGTTCTTTGGAAGATGTAGTGGCTGTCATGGTAAAATGTGCTAATTGGCATCTTCATGTTGACACTGCGTCAACTCTTTGCTTGGCCAAGGATTCAAAATGCAACATTAACTTGGCTGGAAGGGAAAGAACATGTTTTGCCCCAGCCAGCAGTGTTTGCAGGAAGCAGCATGTGGTCAAAGTGTCTGGTGAGTTAGGAATGTGCTTGAAGTCCAAGTTATTATATTAATTCCCTTGGTACAAAAGGAAGGAAAACATTTTCATAAGTTTCATATGCTGATCTTTTCACTTTAAATACAGAGGTGCCTGCAACCTGTGCTTGGTTGTGAGAAGATGGATGGGTTAAAATTCTCCTGATTGTCCCCATGTTTTATGTAGGAATGTAATAGTTGGATTGAATTCACTGCTAAATCTCAAAATCTTCTAAAGTTTCTGTCATGGTGACTTGTTCATGGCAGTTGCAAAGGAGTCTGCTGGGACCTGGACTGAGGTGGCTCATCCCACAGTGCTGCTTCTCAAGTGCTGGATAATCACCAGTTCCATTATCTGGTCTGGCACAAAATTTTTTTACTGAGATGATATAGCTAGAAGTTAATTGTTAACTTGTTTTTTCAGGTCATTGCTGTTAATATTGAACAGCATGAGAAGAATCAGTGTATAAGAGAGGGATGAAAGATAAGCATTGAACCCCTCAAAGTGAAGAGAGCACAATGTACGTGGTACAGAAACAAAAACACCTACCCTCANAGGGAGGTGAAAAAAGTTGGTTTAATTTATGCATGTAGAGTGGAAGAAAAATGTGGTATTCTCTTACAATTGTTCACCTTGGTTCTTGTGTTTCCAGCTGAGGCTGTGTCTGATTTCTCCAGCAGCTGGTGAAACCATGGGGCCAGAGCATCACTGGTTTGTTTTGGCAGCCTGTTTGGATTGCACTTGTCTTTGCTTTTTTGAAGGTGTCCTTGGTCAGTTTGGTGGCATGAAAAGGTTCTGTTTTCATGCTCAGCTAGAACACATGGTGTGTATGGGCCAGCATGAAAGAAGGTGGGTGGGTGACTTCTGTGGGAATTGTGCAGGATAAGCAGTACAGAGAAGCTGTTGGATGAAGAAACAAATGCAATGTGCTATTCAAGGCCATTCAAAAACCAGAGTTGTAGCTCTAGAAACTTGAATAATTTGCAGAGCACTTTGATGTCCTTCAGCCTCTTGCAAATTTAAAAACTTCCAGCAGTTCCTTGCTTTTGCCATTTTTCAAGGAATCTTGGGATAAATAGCCTAGTCATCTATAGATTGTCAGGAAAAGGTGTATTGATTAGATGGGCTGGAGGCTGGACACAGCTGTCAACAATCCAAAGATGCAACACAAGTACTCAAGAACATTTTAGTTGAATTAAAATTACTTTTGTGGGGTAATGTTCATATGGCTTCAGGCTTGTTTAACTGCCTAGCCAGTTTTTTAATATGGTAATGAACATTAACATCTGTTCTATCAGTGATTGCCATTGTTAAGCAATTAATTTCTGATTTTGTGAAACTTCCTGTGATAATAATGAACCTTGGGCTATGAAGAAATTCTTTAATGTGTGCTTTGTGCATCTTGTTTCTCTGCTGTCTTAGGTCTACATTTTTTGTATCTTGTTACCTTGCAGCAGGAAAGAAATGACTGAAACTACAGGATAGCCAGGGAACACATGGGCTGTTGAATGTATTCTGCTACAATCACAGGCAGCTATAGAGCAGAGGTTGAATTGAGAGAATTTCACAGAAATATTGGTTCTTCTTAAATGTCTCCTAAGCCACTGCAAGCTGATCATTAAATGGCTTCCATGTCTATTAAAATAATGAGTATGTTTAGTACAAAGACCACAAGTCTCACATGCTGTATGTCAAATGCTGCAGTAGGAGAAAACAGGAGAAAGATGTCTCAAACTCCACTGCAACCTTACAGTCCCTGGAAGCCCGTGGCTTTCCCAAACAATCCAGATCATTGCCTTCCTCAGTGTCAAAGCTGTAAATATGTCAACTGCCTTTAGATAATGGAATTGAAAAGTCTGTGAGGGAGATGAGCTATTTATGTGATGGTTTTAGAGGGCTTTGGAGCAGAGACTTCAGTTTAATATTTTGCAGCCCATTTTATCCTTTTAGCTCTAGTGAGGTCACTAAAGTCAGAAGAGGGATGAGGTTGCTCATTCCTGTTTTACTTCCATGGAAAGCAATTGGATGCATACAGGGCTACCCAGAGTTTCCTTTCCTCCCTCTGAATTCTCTCATTTTATTAGTTCTCCCTGCTTCCCTCCTCCATAACTTCTCCTCCTCATGCTTTTCTTTCTTTCTCAGTTTCCAAATTGCTATATTCATCACTGTCAGCTTTCCCTCCTTTTGTAAACTCCTTCAACTTATCTTCTGCTTCAGATAAATGGTTTTAATTTAATATTTTTGATGCTTCCAGGTTTCTTCTGAGTTTTCCTTATGCATCATCTCCAGCTTTTTTTTTTTTTCTCAGCTATACATATTAGATTTGATTTTTATGTTGAGGGCCTTGAAGACTATTTTGCACTCTGATATTTCATGTGCCAAATTTCCTGCACTCAGCAGTGCTTAAAATGAGAAATATCTTAAGGGAAGAAAATCTACAGTGGATTTTACTTTTCCTGCAGTAGTGGAATAAACTTTTAGTATGGGAAGTGACAGAGAAAAGCATGGGTGGAATATGGCTTCAAAGCATCATTCACCAGAAGCAGACTGAGTTATTTCTGGGTTTGTTTTGACGTACTCAGGCTGAGTTTAATCAAATGCACAGATTTACATTCTCGTCAGTCTGTTATTGCTAGACTTGCTTTCATGAAGATATTGGATATAGAAAAGATGGAAGGGATCCAGAAAAAGCCAAGTCTTACAAGAATATTGCATGTGGGACCTTAGACCACCTCAGCTGTTGCTCAGTGAGCCCAGTAGAAATCAGCCATCAGAGTCCTTCTCTGTTCTGCTCCTCTTCTGGGGCTTTTTCAAAGTGGAAATCTGTGGAAACTGGGCATCTTGGAAAATAAGAACTGTTATGAACTTTCTCAAAACTGGTTTCTGAACTAAATTACTAAAATATAGTGCTGTATTATACTGAATAGAGTATTTCAGGCTTTCGAGTTCCCTTTGGAAGAACTGCAAAAGTTTTGCACTTCTAAAACTATCCCTTTAGTTTCCTTAGGAAAATTCAGTCAAATTTTTGATGTTAGAACAGAAAGTTTTTCAAACTTCCTGATGGTGCATCTGCTGTAGAAGGATGTGTAGCTTTTTATTGTCTCCATGGTGTATGGTGTGGGTAAGGAACTCTTCTCACAAACTGCTGTGGGAGTTTTTGGAGACAGAAGTCTGAGGGTTTTTGTATTTGAGCATTACAGGGAGAAACAAAAGCCTTAGTTTGGAAATTTATTTTGGTTGTGTTGCAGTCCTCTCTTTTCCTATTGCTTCAGATCTAAGCTTGTTGCAACCTTCTGGCGTGTTTGTGATGTGAATTCCTGGCATGTTTCCTACACAAACTGTGCTGTACTCCTGGGCTTCCTTCCTACAGAGCTGTTCCTTTGTTATCTCTGGGTCAGTCTTCTAGATTTTCTATCTAAAACAGTGACTAAAGCTATACAACTGACAAATTGAGGGTCTAAATAAAGAGGTTCTGGAGAAATCTAGATGTGGTTTAAAATGCCAGGGAGAAGGGAGCTGAAATGCCATTAGAAAGAATGCTTGGAAACATTGGGTAGAATACTTTAAAAAAATGAATGGCCTATTGCAGGCAGATTGAAACAATATTATGTTTTTAGTGTTTTATCTGAAAGCTAATATATAATAAATGTCATTGATGTAAATTTGAAAATATCACTGGCTTTGTAACAAAAATGTCAGAGTGTGATGTTTAGTATTTTTATTTCTCCACTAAAAAAAGTAATTTTTGGGTGCAATTTTTAATTGTTGCATTTCCTCAAAGGACCCACGCTGGAGCTCTAATTTACTGTCTTCATAACTGTGGACAGCACAGACTGTTTAGACTTTCACTTTTGCTACAATGGTCTTATTAAATATGGATGTACTCTTGCTACATAAGGGAAAACTAAATCAGACCAAATTTGTTACACTTTATGTAATTATGCATTGAGAACAATGTATAATTAATAAAGTCATTGTAGATTCAGGCTATGGGTTGCCATTACCAGTGAAATCTAAATTTTTTTTTTATGCTTAGTGTTTCCTGTGGTTTTTTTGGGAAAAAGCTCTATAAGTAGAGGTGTTCCTGTAATAAATTAAATTACTGGAATGATAAATTTCTTCTGGAGAAGTAAGAAATGGTTTTAAATCAAATGAACCTGGATGACCATCTTTCCCCCTATGTGCTTTGCACTTCCAAGTTTTACACTGTTTCCAAAAGGTTGCATAGTTAAATAATTTTGAATTAATAGCTCAGTTTTTAATGTGCCCAACAAAAAGTACTTCTGGACTCTTTCCCGGTTAATAAAGCAGGAGGAAGATGCCTAAAGACTGAGGAATATGGGAAATTGTCAAAGGTTGTAAAACCTAACAGCGGCTCTTATATTTATATGTAAAGGAAAAGGAATAAGACTATTGTTGATTTTGAGTATTAAATACGCTTGGGGTTTCTATTTTTAATATTAATCTCTTGTCTCCCATTGATTTACTTTATTTTAGAGGCCTGAAATAAAGAACTAAATCTTGCTTAAGCAAACATGCTTAAAATATGCAAAGGAAAATAGTGGCACCACATCATCTGTGCATCCCAGTTCTGCCCAGGTGGTTTGTTCTCCTCAGCCAGAAGGCCTGTGAAAATCAGAGCTTAGGAGCAAAACAATGCCTGCCTGGCATCAGTTCCCTTTTTGGTTGGCACCTTTTTTTGAAAAAACAAGTATTCCTACTGTCAGAAGCCAGAGTGTATCCTTTCATGCTCAGAATTCTTCCCCGTGCTTTTCCATGTTCAGTTCCTCTTCTCCAGAAGTTTCCTCTGTGCATTTTGACCGGGATTAGTGATAACCCGTCTGGGATTCCTGCGGTGGGGTCTGGGCACCAGCATTCTGGGAGCAGGTAACAAGTCTGGAGAATGGTGCCTGTCATCAGTGGTCACTGTACATTCAGGAAAGCAGAATTGAAATATGTTTATGTCTCCTTGCAGACAGGGATAGTTGATTGAATGCATCTTTTAATTACTAAGAATTTCAACATCTTAAACTAAGATATGAAATGGCTTAAATTAATTGGATTTAAACATTGGAGGAGTGACAGAACAGGTGTAATTTCTTCTATTCAGGTGCTTCTTTGTTCTCGCTAGCCTGCATTTCCTACAGGCAGCTGTAAAGGTCTGATCTGTTGAAACACCATGGTCTGAGAGAACCCTAGGTCATATTTCTTTAAACCGATATACAATAATTGTATTTAGCCTTCCTCTCGCAACACCATAGCAACAAGCTTCTTTTCCTTGTTTGAGGATCGATATGGGAATATGTTCTGCACAGCGACTGAATTTTGGAGGAGTCCTGAAAGATGAAGTTTTTGGGGGACTCCTGATATTCTTTGTAACTGAATTTCTTTATTAGCTGTAGCTTCCTGCTAGAGCTACTGCAGATTTATACTGACAACTGTAAGTGGAACAATAAGAAAAACTCCACAAACAGAAGCAGAATCTGAATGGCAAAGTGTCTAGGCAAAAGTTTGATTCTTTTTTTTCTTTTTTTTTTTCTTCCTTTGAGTAGTTGCCAATGGACAGTTTGGCCTTTTAGTGCAGCTATGTTGGGGCAATTACTTGATGAATTCTTCCTTTGAACCAGGATTTACAAGATCTTTTAACAGGCATATGGTTTTTCTTGCTAAATGAAATGCGTGACATTACTTTCAGAGGGGAAAATTAGATTTCAATCATAAAGATATCTTGTCTGTCTTCACAGATTATGATAGAAAGATAAAACCAAAATTGTTCACTTCTTTTTCCCTGCTAGAGAGTCCTGATTTCCATGCAACACTGCTGCTGTCCCAGCTCAACTCAGTCTGTGCTGTCAGGGCATGAAGGTTATGAATAAAATGGTCATTTTAAGTCTCTACATCAAATGGGTTCGAAAGAAGTAAGTCAAACTAGAGAGCAGAAATTATTTTTGGCAACTACAAACAGGGAAAAGATCCTGCTGAAAATCTGTTTAATCAATAGTGTTCACCAGCTCCTCTGCTAGTTTTGGCAGAAATAGTTCTGTTATGTAAACTTCACCTTCAAAATAATATAGTTAATATAGTCTGATAACCTGTGTCTGCCTGTTAAAAGCTGGTATGTTCATGGTTCAAATAGGATTTCCTTTCTGCTAATGCAGGACATAATGCAAGGTTAGAACAAGAATGCACAGCAGTATTTTTCTCCCCCTTTATTTTCTTGCTTAGACAAAAACTCAAAGCTTGCTTATAGTTTAATTACATTTCAGCTGCTGCGTTTCAGTGGGGGAGAACGTGAATGAAATGTCAAGGTCCTTGTGGGGCTGGATGGACAGTGTTGCCTCCTGCCTTAATAAGTAAAAAGGAGTAAAACAAGGCCAGAAAGATGCAGGATTAATAGCATTTCTAAATATATTCTTCCCTTATAGCAGGTCATGTTAGATTCATTCTTGTCTCCCAGGAACCTATCCCAAATCAGATAGAATTTTAAGGATAAAAATTATCTCTCTGAACGGCACTTGGAAGAAAATTGTAAGGGAGGGAAAACTTCAGGGAATAACTATAATAATTCTTGTGCCTCTACTAAATAAGTAGATAGCTACTTTGTGTATTTGTTAAAGCTTCTGAGCAGTCTTCAATGCTATAATGTATTATTAAATTATAAAACAATCACAGCTTTTACTGGATTGCAGTTGCAAGTCTTTGACCCATTATTGCAGCCTGTGAGACCTTCAGCTTAACTTAAAAAAAGGGTACAAAAGTAATATTTCACCTATTATTCAAAAGTAGGTGTGATGTGTTGGTTCCCAGATTATTGTTTGCTCACACTGGCATCTATTGCCATGAAGTCTGTAATTGCTAAATCCAGTGTTAGAAACTCCAGGTATTTCACAGTATGCAGAATTCAAAAGCAAATCTGAATGTGAAGCAAATATGAATGGGAGTCATCTTTCAAAATTATTTCAAGTGTTTTGGCTGAAATTTGAGGAAGAAACTATTTCTGATTTGATTTGCTTCCCTGCTGTGTACCCTCTATAGCTAACATATTTAAGACATTGTGTTTCCCTGAGTTAGTGTTCCCTCTCCTTGTATAGTCCAGGGTGGTGTTGGATAGGTGATGATCCAGAGATGTTATACCTGGTCTCTGTTCCCACACCCCAGCACAGATTTCCTATGGGTTTATCAGGAAGTGCAGCAAAGCCCTGGGTTACTTTATCTAGCAGCCAGAGCGTGCTTTGGCCCTGATGAAATAACCTTGTGTCTGATAAAACAATAGCGTGTGACTAAGTGGGTGGGAGTTGCAGCCCTGACATTTACGCTGCAGGATGGAGGGATCTTCCCCCCCTTTCTAACCATACACCAGACCACAGGAACTCTGAGGATCTTCAGGGACAGCCAGTGAGTAATTACTGCCCTTCCACAACCAGTCAGCTCATCAGCCTGGGGGGAATGTCTCTAGACTTGTCTATTTCCCTTTTGTGTCTGGCTTGGTTTTTGCAGCCTTGCCATTCTTCAGGGTCTGTCATGGCACCGGACCAGTGGATCCCCTCACAGGGGTGACAGATGCTTTCTTCAGGCTGGCCAAGAGACACTTCAAGGCTGGTGCTGCAGGCACAGCCCACTTCTCAGGCCTGATTTTTCAACTGAGAAACTAGAGCCCAAGATGCTAAAAAAGACAAACTTGGGTTTATCTTTTCCTTTTGGACCAAGTATAGGTGCCAAAGTCTATCAGAAAAATTTATAAAATATCACGTAATTCCTCAAGTGCTTCAACAGCCCATCTTCTGCTCCTTGGCTGCCAGATGTGGAGGCTTGAGGGAAGCAGCCCCAATCCTTTCCTTGTCTTTTATAGGCCAGTGTTTTCCTAAAGAGAGTCTTTTAAAAAATAATTTGTTGTTACTAAATATCTTTGGTGCCCCTCCTCCCCTTCATTTCAATGAAATGTTGAAAATTTTGGAAAAATGGCCCTTTATATATGAAGCTTTTTTGTATCTGATAACTGATACAGGGAAGTTGTACAGAAGAGACAAAAACCAGGAAAATTCTTTTTTCTTCTTGCCTTTTCTTCACCCTGCAGACAAGATTTAACAGGTAAAGCAGTTGGCCATGGATATACTGTTTCTCGTCTCAATTTGCCAGCATTTTTTTCACTCTAATCCTTTTAAATTTATGTTTACCTGGTGGCTTGGGAGACAAACATGTCTCTTATTTTTCCCCACTCTGGGAAAAAACCATGACACATATGTTAGAAGTATTGCTATGAAATGAAAATACTCTTATAATAGAGTGAATACTATAAAAGTTATATTAGGCAAAACTAACCAGCAGAAGATTTATATTCTCCTCCATTCTTTAGGTCAGATAATTTATAAAATGAGAACATCTTGTACAAATACCAAGATAAGTTGAAATGTGAGACCTATGATCAGTTGCATCCCACGTTTAATTAGGCACATATAACAAATTACAAGTAGTGATTATGGAAGAAAGGAGGGGAAGGCCACATATTAGGAAGAAAGTTTTCTGCAAGCTACTTAGGAGTAAATGAGCCGTTTCTTTAATTATCTGCACTAGTCTTTGAAATGAGGGTATCTGACTACAACTGTTCTTCAAAACTAAATTAAAACCCAAAGAAAACACAGTCATGTTCAAAAGGAATTTGCCAAGACTTCTTCATGGTGTAAAATGGCAAAAAGTGAAATGAGATTTGGGTGGCAGAAATTACCATGCTGGGCACCTCCCTCTGACCTTTGAGAAGAGAGATGGGATTTTTAGGATGATGAGCAAACCCCCGAGGTCTCTGATCTGATAAGTCAGTTTTTGAATTCAGTGTACTAAAACATGAGAGAGGTTGCCATACTGAGAGAGTGCCTGGATTTTCTGGTGTTTGAGTGGTAAAAGCCTTTCTTTGGCTATTAACTGCCTGATAATGTTTAATATCGTGAAATGCACAAGGTAATAGGAAGGTGAGAAAAAGGCACTGAGAGAAAAGAAGATCAGCTATTGCTGCTTTTAATATAGTGTAAAATAATATGACTCTGAGGTAGAGTAGCTCTTCTGAAAGTTCACTCTTGCTTGGAAATTGGGGATTTCCAGTTGCTGGTGATAACAGGACTTTGGAAATACAACACTCTCCATTGAGGCAGAACTTAGCAGCACCTAACTGTTATACTGATCAGTGGGGTAGTGTGAGAGATGTTTAATTCTCACAGAAATTTATTGCTGGTGGAGAATGATAATAGGGACCTTGCAGGGAAAAGAGGCTTGAAGGAAATGGCTATTTATCTTGTGCTGTGTTTGTAGCCTTTTGTTACAGGCTTAGCCTAACTCTTAGACTGCAGATTGTCAGTGATGTGGAATATAAGTCAAATATTTTTTCCCTGATGTCTTGTGCTGGATGAGTACAGTTAATGCCATCAGATGCAGGTAAAAGGATATTAGAAGAGAGCAAGTGGAGAGGAGAAGAAAGATGAACGATCCTGAGATTTTAAAGGCTACTACCAGTGCTAGATGCTTAACACCAATTAAAAATTAAGACTAAAATAACCAAACAAGTTGGAAACTCACTGTTGATGAAACTGAAGTTTCATATATTGCTTAATGATTATATATTGCCATGTAAAATGGTTTTCTAGATAGTTGCAGATCATGGATTGGCTTACTGGGAGGGTGACATGAGACAAAACTGTAAGTTATAACTTAGCAAGGAGGTTCCAGTGCAATGGATGCAGAAGTTGCCTAAAGAACAAAAATCAGGTGCTCTTCAGAAGGGGAAAGAGCTGTGGAAGTAACCTGGCAAATATTGCTGAGGACTGTGAGATTGACAGACATGCATTTGTCCAAATTTACACTGGAAAAAAACTTGGTTGAGGATTGAGTGAGAGCTTTGACAAGTTGGAGGACTTCAATAGTGTGGACATGGCTTCCTAAAGAAGGATTAAATAGCTTCATCCATGCACATAAATATCTCGTTAGTGTGATGCGCATCTGTTTCTTTCTGTGACACAGTAGTCCATAATTAGTGGGATAGAGCACCAGAACTTTGCAAGAAAAATGAACTGAGAAGAAATGGACTTTTTGAATGTATGAATAGTACTCACATTTATTTGTACCTCTTGCTGAATCAGGTATAATTTTGAAAGGCAAAGACGTGTCAGTGTATGTGAAATGATTTAGTTTTACTTCAAATGGAGATAAATTAATAGAAGCCTACCCCAGAGTGAACTGAAACCTTGGATGTAAGATAAAGAAGATCTAAAGGTTTGCATATTAATCAAACTGTGACACTTTGTTCCTGACTACTTGTGCTGCTGTCACTTGCCTGAACAGAAAGTCAGTTTAAGGCCATTCTTAACAGAATATGACTTCCTTTCTTAATCCTTGCTAGAATCAAAGGTGCCATCAATCCTCATCTGAGTTTGGAGGTTAATATAAACTTTTATTTTTTTCCCCTCTCGACCTTGATATACAATTTTGTGTGGGGAACACTTTTCAATATTTTAAGCCTTTAATTTATTGTTGCAAAATGTAAAAAAATATTTTTCCAGCTTATGTTTTTCTTCTAGGTAACTGGCAGCTTGCTTATGAAGTTGCTGCCCTCTTAGTATTCAGTCTGAGAGTCAGTTCAGTGGTGATTTTTCTCAAATTAGTAAAGGCATCATTAAGTTCTCCAAGAAGACAGTCTGTGTGAGGGTAGCAAGAACTATCATCCCTGCTTGGAGCTCAGCTGAACCCATCCCTAAAATTCTTTGAGCTTGGTTTAGTTTTGCTGTTCTTTCTTTCTTTCTTTGTTCTTGTTTCTCCTGCAATGGTTCAGCCTGTTATTTTCTTTTTCCTTTTCTGACAGGAGGTCTAAGTGTTAAAATGCTTATTAATGTTAAACCAAAGCTATGAATTCAAGTACACCCACATTCAAACGGGAAGCTTGCCATCTGAGCCCACCTCTGCGTGAAACCAGTCGCTGGTGCTGCTTTCAGACTATTTGGGTTGAAGAAGCACTGGGAACATCAAGATATTTTTCTCTTTATTGTGACTTCAGATGTATTTTGGAGAGTTCTGTACAAGTTTTTTACTTCACCCATCTCTAATTTGTATAGCCATTGCTCTCTTCATCTTTCACATGGATGTAACTGTGTTAATATTGCCATATGGAGGTTTTAATTTGCTATAATGTGACCCGGCATGCATAAAATGGAAGTTCTCTCAGAACTGGCTAAGTAATTTTCATTTGATTAAGTACATAATGATTTATTTGGCAAACGTGCTATTTTGCTTCTTCCCTGGCAACTCTGCTTCAGTTTAATTTGCTGGTGGTGGTTTTTTTTTTTTTTTTAAATTTTTTTTGAAAAGGATGGAATAAAGGAAAATTCTGAGTGATTACTGACAGTACTACCTTAAATGAAAAGAGAAATAAGGTGTGATAGAAATGTGGTGCTGCTTAAAGATGCTGTTCTGGCACTGGATGGAATATTTTAAGATTTGTTTTCATCTAACATGACTTAGGTTGAAGGCTGGATTCAAGAGATAAAATGACATAGAGAGCTAGGTTATGCTGTTCCTATGAGCCTTGCATGCAAATCATGATGTAGACTTCACTATATGAATGATAGCAAAGTTCTTGCAAATGCAAATTCTTTATAAGCAAAAGTTAGCTGAGATTTGCATTTAACTGGATGATGGTGAGCAAGGTTTGCGGAAGATTAGCAGCAAGCAATATAACTTCATAGTAAGGAGGAAACCAAATATTGTTGTGTTACAATCTTACGTGCTCACTGAATTAACTTATAGGTCTCTTTTAATAATTCTTCCTCCAGTCACTGCAGAAAAAACTGTAATAACAAACAGGGTAGAGAAGGAAGAGTGCTTAGAACTTAAAGGCTGGATGAGCTGGTGGATAACCTTGATCCAGGGTGGCAAGCAAAGCAGGTGTAATGGTGAATAAAATTGGTGATGGCCACTCTCTAGCACTAAGATCAAATGGCACAGAGCAGAACACATTTTCCCTTCCCTCTCCCTTGCCCAGTAATGTGGCCTGGTCTATACTATTTATTAGGAATATCTCCTGGCTGTGCTCAGCTGAGGAAAGGAGGTGCTGAAGTGCACCAGGGACAATGACAGCAGTTTTGGTGATGCTTAAACCTGGTTAATCACTGCTGCGAGCTTGACGGCATCTTGTTTCTCTGCCTCTAAATTGCCTGCAGTTAAATACTGTTGTCCCTGCTTTTGTCCCTTGTACACTTTAGGCACGGCCTGTGCCATGTCTGGTTATCTGGGGTATTTATAAGTACAGTTTTCAGTTGAACACGCAGTTGGTACGCTCTTATGAAGTTGATTATTTTTATGGAGGTAATTGATGATGCAGTCACAGGTATTGCTAAAGGCACACAGTGTTGGAAGAACCTGGCTCCATGTCTTTAACAATCTCAGTGCGAGGATGGGGGACGGAAATCGGGCCCTCTGAAGCAGCTGCTTTCTAGGCTGAATGAGCTCAGCTGTCTCAGCCTCTCCTGACATGAAAAGGGTTGCAGAGTCGGGTCATCTGCAAATGTTTAACACTAGGTTTCCTACAAACCTTCAGTTTTCAAGGGGTGAACTCTGTGATGTTTTGTCGTGCTCTGGACTGGTCAATGAGCAGCATTCTGCCTCAGGTCTGCCCCATCCTTCAGCTTGTGTGTGGGATGCTGGTGGAGAAGCAGTGTCTTGGAAGATAATGAAAGGGGTATGAGCATATTTTTCATGTGCTGTTGGTAATTGGAAGTAAATATTCAGGCTTTCCAGCAAGACTTTTTAATGGTAAGACTAACAAGCAGAATGGTGTTGCAGGACATTTGGGACTCATTAGTGCTCTGAACTTGAAGATATGTTACCTTTCCAGCTGATGCCTGGTTTGCTAGTCATCTGTAAAAAAAAAAAATCCCCTCTATGTTTTATAGTTGGAAAACACAGTATTGACAATGCAAAGAAAAATATCCAGTGTAGATGGTTACAAAATCCAGTAACAAATACTCTTATCAAAATAATCCTGTGAGAAAAAAATCAGACCAGAGGACTCCACTGAATGCTTTTGCTCACAGTTGCATAAAACGCCTGTGGTGAGATGGAGTTGAGGCTGACATGCTTGTAACCATTTAAGAGCAAAAAACTCTCAGTGAGGGATACTACTTATCCCCCAAACAAGTACTACATATCAAAAAATAATTTGCTGTCAAAGGAAATCTTAACACTTCAAAGTGTGGAAATACAACATTAAGGGATCTAAGTAACATTAAAGTAACAATGCTTTACAGAAAGAAAAATAAAAATAATTGGTGTTTATGGTATCAAAAGAGATAAAAAAAGATGACCTTTTTATATTCCTTCTTCTCTGCTTTCATTAGGATAAAGTGCTTGATTTAAGGAAAGTTGCTCTATTCATGAGCAGCGAGTGAGCTTGTCTCACTTTAAATCATGTGTAGATATGTTTGAGTTAGAGCTCAGTGTAGGTTTTATATGCTTATTTGTACTGGTTTATTTCATTTGTACTTGATAGTTTTGTGCATTAAGCCTCAGTAAGAAAAAATGTTCATAACTTATTGTGTAATATTAAAATCAAAGGGATTAATGGGGGGACTAAGTGAATCAGGCAATTGGTGCAGCTACATGAAAACATTTCATAGATGGTTTGATAGTATGATAAATGCCAGAAAGTCTTCTAGTGCCTGATTCCTCAGCTAATAAGAAACTTTGCAGCCTTTAGTGGGCAGTCACCACTAGCAAACCTACTGTGTCAGTGCCAGCAGAGGTGGTTGCAACCTTGTGCATTCCATCAGCTTGCAGAAGGGATAGACTTGATCAACATTTCTTAATCAAAGGACTGGCTAATTTTTTTGAGGAGAAGTTCAAATGCTTCTGGGACTGGTTTATGCAATACTGCCATGGTGGATTGCATTCTGAATAAAAGAAAAAAGCTTTTCTGTATGTTAATTTTTTGTGTTTAATTTTCCCTTCCCTGTTCATCACCCTGTTTCATGTGCTCGTCCATGAGCACTGGAAGGTGCAGGTACTTTCTGTCCATATTTGCTAAGGTTCCTTGTCGTACAGCTCCTCAGGTGTGTCCTGGACTGAAGGGCACTGAAAGTCCCTTCCAGTCTGCGTAATTCTGTACTTAGGGATATCTTGCATGATATTTGATTAATTTTGATTATGTGGAAGGTTAGAAATCTCTGTTTTTCTTTTGGGATAGAAAAAGGCCAACACATGCTAAATTTTTTTTAAAGTGAATTAAAGTGGAATATTTAAGCTCAATTTAAGTAATGGTTTTGTTTCTACAGTCTCAGAGCAAGTAAGTACTATCTTCCCCAACATGTGTGCTTTAATTGTCACACCCAAAAATATTCAGATCCCTGCTAAAATAGGGAGGAAGGAAGATAATGTACAGTTTCTTTAATTTGTGTGGGTTTTGTATAGGCTGTGAGAAATAGAAATACCAACATGTTCATAATGTTTTTTCAGGACAAGAAGTTGATTTATGTCTAGAAAAATTACTTGCTTTCCCAGAAGAGAGCTATGCTGCTGCACAATTTTGTTCTCCAGCAACTCAACCCAAATGTGTTGAGTTTGTGTGGAGCTGAAAAATAAACACATTTTGTATCTCAACGACTATCGTGAACTGCCTCAATTTATTAAATCCCCTGAGGCCTCTGTTTAAACAAAAGTGGACAGAAATGGCAGGTGAGCATTTCCCTAAACTGAGAAATAATTGACTAATTTGTGGCAGATGACAACTATAATTCTGCAAAGAATGAGACTTTCTAGTACTTACTATGATATTATTATTGTGATAAGCTCAGAAAGTCATTGCACTCTCCTATGTTTTGAGACCTATAACAATACTGCAAATTCTGGCATCGGGCACTGAGAAAATTATAACATTTGCTTAGGTTTTAAGGGAGTGCTCAAGTTTTTAAGATTGTTTTCCAGTTTTGGACTGCTTAATGGTTAACTCCTTTTTCTGAAGCCACCAAAGTTTGAAAGGATTCTTAAAACAAACTGAAACTTGAGAATCTCTCAGGAACTTGAATAATAACAGAGTCCACAAGTTAGCGGCATTTTATGACATTTGCAAGTATTTCATCATGCAGCACCAAAACAATTTGGCAAGGGAATAACATAACATGCAGAGTGAGACCTAAGTGAGCTAGACTACCTAAACTCTAAAAAGACTGAAAAAGAAACAAACTCCCCCCAATTTACCTGTCAAAGGCAGCTTCAGGCTTCCCCACCCTTCAATTTATTGTAGCATACATCATTCAACATTTCAGTTACAGCATGTATGTAAAAAAAAAAAAAGCCTCTGAAGATAAAATAACTAATTTAAATATTTTTCTGCATTTAATATATGAATAGACTGTTGCATAAAAGCAATCAAAGATACTGTGTTAATATATGGTATGGAAGAAGAGATGACAATTGATGCATTCCAGGAAGGAGAAAATTTTTTTAAATGATAAATGCCAGGCTAATTTGTTTCACTCTAAGCCATTGCTATTGTGCTACTGGGCTGTTGTGCAGTCTTGTCAGCTGTTTGCCTGAATATAAATAACTGTAATTTTCACACTTGTCTCTTCCTACAGTTTGTAAAAGCAGTTGGTTACAACAGCAAATTAAATTGGTATCTGCTGAGCAGGTTTTAATACAAAAAGTTCTCAACAGGTGTGTTTTTTTTTTTTCAATCTTTTATAAAAATCCACAAATGGACTCAGAGGCACCCAGGAGTCCTGTTCTCAAGCATACTGTAGTTCTTTGTCAGGGAGCTTTAGTAGTGCTTTTTTCTTAAGCTCACTTCTCCTATGCAAAGCCCGTCTTGCACTGTTGGGGTTGTGTGGGAGGCCGACCCTCCAGGCTGCCCATGCAGGTGCATCAGCAGCTGCAGAGGGGAGGGAATGTGCTGGGGGAGCATTTCCCTCCAAAAATGATCTCCCACCCTGGATTCTCATTCCTGGCAGAGGTGAAACCAAGGATGCAGCTTTCCATAAACAAGCAAGTTTCTTCACCTATTCAGGGAGGATGCTGTGTTTGTTGCTAATCTATTTGGCAAAACTTTGCTTTGCAGCCCTTTTCTAGGGCTGAAGTGAGTGTAGAGCCAGAAAGAGAAATATACTGGTGAGACCAAGGTGCTGTCTAGTGTAGCATTCCCCCTTGGCCTGTGCTTACAAGTGAGTATTTACAACAGGCTATGGCAGTGGAGGGAACAGGCAGCCTCTCCCTTGCCAGCCTCCAGCAGTGTGTGGTCTCCCTAAGCCAGTGGATTGGGGTGTGTGTTATGTAGGATTTAAACCTGAGCTAAGAAACTTGCAGGGCTGTGACTTCTTCAGCCCACTACAGTTTTCTTATCCCTATGCAATTTTCAAAGTGATGATTTCTAATACTAGGGAAATATGCAGAGTAGGCTTTCTTTAAGCCTTTCTTGTATCTCCAAGGGAAGAAGAGTCCTGGGGAGTGCTTTGCTCCTTGGTTCTGTTTTCAAGGGCAGGTGTAGCCTGCGTGTGTGTGGCAAATGGCAGCACCCTGGCCTTGGCCAGTGTTGTGAACTCTTATGTGGACATAGGCACCTCTTAACTGCTCTCTTGGCCTTCTCTTAGAAATGTTTTGGTCAGACTGGTCATAAAATTGATAAGGTTGGAAAAGACCTCTAAGATGGTTGAGTCCAGCTGCTAACCCAGCAGTGCCATGTTCACCACTAAACCATGTCCCCAAGTGCCACATCCACACATCCTTTAAATATCTCCAGGGATGGTGACTCTGCCACTTTCCTGGGCAGCCTGTTCCAATGCTTGCTTCCCCACCTTGGGGACAGGAAGACTATAGGACCAGGTATAGTGTAAGTCTTTAACTGGTGATAGGTCACAAAGCTTTACCAAGGTTTCTGTGCACTAGTGTTTCAGGGACTTCTGGGTTCATTAATCAGCTGACCAGACCAGCAAGACATCTCCTCAAACAAACTGAATTTACCAGGTTCAAAATTATCTTTGTTTTGGGAGCTACAACTACTTTTTGTATTCATGTGACTGGTGAGAGACTGGTAATTGGACTCCCATGTAAAGGATTTTGGGCATGTAGCAAGGAAGAGCAGGTACTATTGTATCAGATGTCTGGAAATTTTCAGAGTAATGGATTGAATTTTTCAGAGTTGAAAGTACTATTATTTGGTGCATGAGTACAATGACAGAAAAACCTTTAACAACAGTTTACATAATCTCTTTCTTACTCTGAACTGGACACAATTTAGAAAAAAATAAAAATGTCGTCCTTGCTTTTGTCCCAAATATTTGTGGAACTAAGTGGATTTATGCACTTGAAAAGCAGCAGCAATGTGACCCTTTTATTACTGATTGTAAAAATACCAGGAAAAACTATCTGACTCGATACCGGCTCTGCCTGAATGCTGTAAAAACCCTGGGAAAGGTGTGGCTTGCCTCTCCCCTTCCAGTGAATTGGCACCTCTTCAGTGTGCTGTTGGGTAACACGAGCTGTGCGTGGAAACTCAAAGTGGGGAAAACAAACCCCCCCACAAAATAGCGGTAGGCTTTGTTGCTCCCTTAGCTGTTATGTGCAGGACCCTGGAGCTCCCTGGAAGGGAGGATGTACCCCTGGCACTAGCAGGAGCTGTGTTGGCATTAGCTGAAAATGAGTATTTTTCTCTGTACAAATGGGAATTTCCATTTACAGCCCTGAGCTGTGTTTCAGCCCTGTGCTCTCAGGAGAGCCACTGGAATTGCAGGTGTGCAAGTTAATCAGGCAGGAATTGGCTCATGGGAGAATAACAGATTTTCTTGCATATGGCTGGTCTTAACTCACTTAAAAGGACTAAAGTAGGAGGCTGTTGGCTGCTGCTGGTTTTTTACCTCTGTATTTGTAGGTTTTCTAACATCTGTAGGCATTGGTTGGACCTGAAAAGATTGGTCACGAGAGGAACTGAGCAGTCTTGTCTCCCTGCTACAGTGCTTTTGATGACAGTGTCTAATCCTAAGGAAATAAGGGTGTTTACTTTAAAATGAAAAGGGGGGGGGTAATTTGTATTCTGTTGAAACATTAATAATTTGTCTGTGCAGACTTTCTTCATCTGACAGGATTGTCAAAAATGTGGTTTGCTCCAATATGGAAAAATTGCTCTTCTCTGTATTATCCACTTTACCGTTATCTTTCTTGTGCTACAAGTTGCAGAAAAAATGTTTCGGCTGTTCTTTCTTCTGAAATCTTTGTTTCTGTTTATTTTCATGCCTTACTACTATTCCTTTGACATTACTGGGTTTTCAACTATCTCACATTGTCTGTTTGAGAAACTTCCCAGTTTTCTAATTTCTCCTCAGATCTCAGTTTGATGTCCAAAATGGTTTTTAATGGTTTAGTGTAAGGTCACCCTTCAGAGGCTTGCAAAGGCCATTCTGAAAAGTGTCCTAAAACAGCTTCTACTACCCCTGGAAAGAGATGAGGGGAAAGTAGACTATCATCTCTTGGATCAGTGTGGCTGCTGACCTTTGAGGATGTATTCTGTGGGTCATAGGTCTTGGCTTTTCCCAGCTCAGGATAGTGGAACAGAGGCTCTTAAAATGAATCACTGATTTACTGTCCTAGATATGCTTTGTCTTGAAGAACCCACTGGTTTTAATAACGTTTCTTTCATACCAGAGTGTTTGTCCAACACTTTCTTAAAATAGAAGTGTGGTGTGTTTGCCAGAAATTAAAAGACCTTATAGAAGTATGAGTTAAATCAGTGAAAATCAAAATGAAACAAAACTACCCCAGAATAGTAGTAATAATAATAGTAATAATAGTACACAAAACCCAGAGAATCAAACCCCCAAGTCCTGCTCATCTCATGAGACTGCCGTTGTCATTCCTGTAGAGCTTGTGCTGAAGTTCCTCTCAGTCCTTTCAAACCCTGCCCAGTGCTCTGGGCTCCTGGGTTCGGAGACCTGGCATTTCTTCTGTAACTGTTCTGAAAGTGTCCCTTCACTAGGGCTGGCTTGAGCTGTTCTCTGCCTGTGTTGTAAAGCGATCCCTGTAGAGATGAGCTGATGTATCTGTGCAGTAATAGTGAGAGAGACTCCTGTGCTCTTGCACAGAGCTGTTCATGGGTGGAGCTCAAAGCACACCTCAGGGGAGATCAGGTGTACTGGCTTAGCTTTGTCACATGATGCTGAAGCTTCTGGACTAGCTCAAGGTCACCTAATGGGCCAGCAGCAGATGTAGGAGCAGAACCTGCACCTTCTATGTTCCTCTGGGGTCCATCTGTCATGTTGTGCTGTTGCAGCTTCTGTTTAACACAAATTACAAGCAGCTCCATAACTGTTGATGTCTGGCTGGATCTTCAACATCCTTTTGTGCTGTCAAGGACTGGCACTGCTGAAAGAGAGTAACAGGCACCTTTGTATAACTTTTTTTTTTGGAAGATGCTGCTTGAAAGGTGATATTGCTGTCTATAAAGTAGAAGTCTCTTTACTTGAAGGAATAGGATGAGATCCCCAAGAGCATGAATCACATTAGTATCTGTGGCTAATGCTGTGTTAGCTATAAGGCCCCAGAATAACTAACTGCAGTTTACAACTGGACCTGTGGCTCATGTCCTGGTGGTGATGCTCAGTCCTTGTTACTGCAGGTCAGTCTCAAGGCACACAGCCCCACGTGAGGAGTGGAGCATAGTGCAGTGCAGGGATGCTGCCCTGTACTGGTGTGGTGAATGGACTTGTGGTGCAGGGAGCCTTTGGGCTCCAGCAGATGTGCCTTCATTCCCATTTTCAGCCCCAACATGTCACTATTCCAGCAGGGACAGGGTGGGGCCCTGGGAATCTGATGGTGGCTGCTGCAGCTCCTGCAGTGTATGACTCTGCCCACGCTTGCTGTGTGTCAGGGAGGGTGGAGAGACAAAAGGGGAGGGTAGGGCCAGCAAGTGTCTCTGCCACCAAGTCTCCCTTGCTGCAGTGAAGGCAGATTAAAGAGGTAGGTTAATCAGATGGTACTGGGAAGTCTCACATCCTGCAGGGAATTCAAGAAGGTTCTAATGGTGATAGATAATTGTGTGAAATCACGTTGTTATAGCTTAACTTCATGCACTGAGGTAGCTCTGAGGTGCTTTCCTGAATTGTAAAGCTTTACAAAGCTTCTGTTCTTGATAAGAGTGTTTGCTTTGTGTCTCTGTGCTTTCCAGTCATGCCCATCCCATGAGCTTTACTGCTGTTGTCCCTGAGCTGTGCACATCAGGTTCTGCACTGTTCCTTGGTACTGACAAAGTTATTGTTTCTGGGGAAAAAATTAAATGTATGTTCACTGTGGAAAGAATAAGCAGGGATACTAGTATTTAGCAATATGCACTTGTACCCCATCTCTGAATTAACCACTCAAAAGTTATTGTATGAGGTCACTTATAAGAATGGTAGCTTTGTTGTATGACTTTTCAGTGGCAGAGTATATAAAATTTTGCAATCTGTTCTTATTTAGCTGTAAGTTATATTTACTTCAAAGTTTCCTGGATATTGACTGAATTGCTTTTTACTAATACAGTGACATACCCTTATAAATCAAAGTTTATGGCCTTGACTCATGCTCTTTATATTTTTTGTCCATCTAAACAGCCCACAACTACTCCTGGATAAGTATTTGAATGTTCTGCCTGTCAAATGTGCCCTATCACAAAATACTGTTTAACAAAGCAGGTTTTCCAATGACCTTTAATTTTAGTTATATATTTAACTCTAGGAAGTACTACAGGCATTCTTCTTCTCCCAACCTATAAATTCCATCCAATTAAATTTTGAGCATGAACAGTAAGTTACTGAAATACAGAAAAGCAGTGTGAATTGGGATATGTTTATGGCACTTGGAACCCAATACTTGCCTTTGAATCTGGTCCAGGGTGGGGATGATATGATTGTACACAGTGGCTGAGATGGGAATGTGGGGTACTTCTGTGAAAATCTTGGCATTTTGTTTTATTCTGTCTATGGTAAATGCCACAGTTCACCCAGCCTGTCCTAAATACCAGCTCTATATAAAACGCTGGCTTGTCACTGCAGCACCACTTTTAGTGATGTTCTTGGTGGACTAGAGATCCAGGACTTGCATGTTGAGAGAAGTTCTTGTTCACTGATTTATTAAAATGAAAGAAATAATGTCCTGGAAGCTTTTTGATTGTCTTAGCTTTTGCTACTACTTGTTATAAGTCCTGAATTTTGAGTTTAATTTAACTTGGCAGAATGTGTCTAACTTCTCCCTTTCCATAGCTGTCAAAAAGCCCTTTATTTATTAGTGCCTACAATGTAGCTGTTTCTGCACTTCAGATTTAAAACATGATCTTTAAAAGTGGCAACCAATATAACACTGGGTGTCAGCAGCACATCCATCATGTCAGAGCGCTGTTTAGGAAGATAAAAACGATGAGATGTTGTTTTAGCAATATTTACGTGTCTCCTCTCCCATACCTCACTTCTGTGAAATCCATTGCAGTTTAGGGTCTGTGCAGAGCTCTGCTTCCTGCGGGTGGAAACAAGGGCTGTGTTCAAATGGCTTCGCAGTGCTGAGTACATCAAGGACATAGCTCTTCTATAAAAGGAACTTGGGAGGTTTTATCTTGACAAGAGTCATGGGGTTTTTGGGTATTAAAAAGAGTGAAAGCATTTAAAAGTCAAAAGTCCTTAAACAACATGAAATCCTTTCTCAAATCTGTTTTTACTTAAATCTTTGGCTAGGATTTCATATTTCTCTGATGTATCTCATCAGTTTATTAAGGATATCTGTAAATCTCTTTTCTCACAGTGTAACACCTAAGCCCAGGGTAGGATTTTTCCCCTTTACTGTGAACATGAACTTTTTATTCAGAGCAGCCATCTGATGAGTCATTCTTTCATTCTTCCAGTGGAAATAAATTCTTTTTCTGGCATATTTCCTTCTCCCAAGATCTGGAATAAAAAGGATAATAATGTTCTTTTTCTGTCACAGATCTGTAGTTCTTAAAGGGAAGTTCCCTTGGAGATGGATGAATTACCTGTAATGATTTTGTTTACTTGTCCTGTAATGTAGCAATAGCTATATTTACTGGAGCTCTTTTAAAAACCTGATGGTTGGTTTTGTTTTTCTTCCCATCAGAGACCAAGCCCAAATCCCATCAAAGTCAGTGGGAAACTACTGACTTTTTCAGGCTTGCATTAGAGTTATGGACACTGCAGAACACTTCAAGGCAGAGCTTATACCCAAACACCTTTCTTCAGAGCATCTTTAATGTTTTCCTCTATTAGCAGAGAAGGGAAAACCTTGGCCAGGCTTATTTCTCTAGATGGGAGCTGCACTCCAGTGTCAGAGCACAACTCATTCTCACAGAGGAGGCCTTTTCTGGAAGCAAGGAGAGCTGCTAATGATGCAATGCTCTCTCTCCAGACACTTGTTGCATGCCCAGCACGCTGGACCTGAATGCTTTCATGCTAGGAAGGGTTCAGTGGTTTCTGCTGCATCTGACTTTATTGCTGTGGTTTTTTTGTGAACAGAGCAGCCTGCCTGGTGCTCTTGAAGGCTTTGCAGGGACCTCCTGGCCCAAGCATTCATCTTCCCCTGCGTAGGTGTTTCCCTGACTGGCGCCAGCCCCTAAATACAATTCCACCTCTCAGATAGTGCCTTACAGCTCTCAGAGGAATATGTGAAGCTTACAAAGTGCACTCTCATCTTTGGGTGCTGAGGACAATTTGTGAGCTGGTTAATACAGACAGGTTCCTGTACCTTGGTTAGGTGATCCAAGGTGGCCTGGGGTACACTGACAAATGCAAAGGTAATGCTTGCAAACCCCAAATTCTAGTTGAGTAAAGGTTAAAAAAAGTGTTAAAATAACAAGGCAGGTTATTAGAAGAGGAAGGCTTTACCTTTGCTCTCTCTGCATCTCATTTTCTGCGGGTGGTAAACAGCTGTCTGTGGGTTGTAATAGCTGTCATCTCCTGTGGCATTCTCCAGAGGAGGGTGACCCTGGTAAAGGGGGTTACTGGGACAGCCCTGGCCACCTCTCTCTTCCCTCCTCTCTTTATCCCCACTTTGTGCCCACGGATGGGTGTAACCCAGACCTCCAGTGCTGTCCATCCTTGCTCCCCTGGTTTTCAGAAATTCCTGATTGAATCACAATAGAAATTAAAAACATTGAAACATCTTGGCTTCAGTTCTGTAGCTGTTCTGTGTGTCTTCCTGAATATTTAAAACAGAGCAGTTTGGCTTTGCACATTGAATGCTGAGAGAAATATGGTGTAAATGTTGGTAAAGATGTATAAAGTTTAGTTTGCTATGATGCACACTCTAAAAAAACCAACAAACCAACCTGATATAAGCATCGGCCTGCCAACACACTTGGCAGACTCTTTTGAGATAAGCATCACATTTAATGTCTGTGTGTGTTTTGTTAATGACCAGCTTCCACTGAAGAGCAAAAGCATAAACAAGCTCTTACAAGGTTTTCCTTTGGAAAATCTGAGATTCACAGCTATACACAGAATAAATAATAAGGGGAGAGGAAGAGGAGGTCTAACTTCAACCAATATCCCTTAAGTAAATGAAAGCCATTTGTACCATCTGATGGCAGATGTGTCTCTCCAGACATGAGGATAAAGACTGACATAAATATTCCACCCTTTTAAAAGGGAAATTACAACTGTATATCAGCATTCATTTTTTCTTCTTTTTGGTAATAGCACCCATACTATAGGGAAGGCAACTGGAAACTGCCTGTTCTCCTTCACTCTGCTGAAGTTTTAAATGGTTGAGACTGAAACTTCTTACTGTGTCACTGCAAAAAGACAAGGTTGGTAGGACAGCAGGCTGTCCCTCAACAGTTAATGACAGAGTGCCAGGTAGCATTAGGGCTAGGGACTGTTTCATTATCACCTTTGTAGATATCTAATATTTCTTGTTCTTTCTGTATTTCTTATTTTTGCCAAAATACAAGCTGTGTGGTCGGTAGCAGAACTACAACATGTATGCATACCCCATCTGATTCTTTTGGAGAAGCTGCCTGGTTACCAATGCAAACTGAAGTGAAATGCAGATTGGTAACATCTTAAGCACTTAGCTTAACTTAAAAGTCTGGAATTAAGGTCACATATGCATCCGTGTCTCTCTTCAGGTATCCTAACATCCCGATGACCTCTGGCAATAAGAAAAGCCCTGCCAATTGGGACAAACCTAATGAACTGAATAGAAAAATGTCTCAAAGCCCCCTCTTGTCTCTTTTTAAGTGCAAGGGAGAAAAATCTTCTAAAAACTCTAGGTACTTGACAGAATATGAATGCTGAAATATCTGTGTGGTAAGTAAGCTTGCTTAACCAGCCTGTGTCCTGTATAAATCTGGATTAATAGATCCATGGAAACAGTTCCACACAACAGCAATTTAAATGGCTTAGAATTTTGTGTGAGTTTTTGGATTTGTGAGAAAATTAAAGTTCATGCCATTGGTGTTTTTTCAGCACTGCTAAGCACCCTTTATCTAAAACTGCTCTGACACAGGTTTTCTTTTCTATAAATTTTTGCTCCTTGAGTATGTGCTTTTAAAGGATACATTTTGAGTATTTATATCTTGAAAGAGTAAGAACATCTAATTTCTTTCTAAGATACGCTGTTTATTCCATTTTTCATCCAGAGAAGTATGCCCGGAATAGTTCTAATTGTTCCCAGTTTCCAGGTGGTTCCCTTAATTGCAGGTTTCTGCAATACAGAGATGGAACTTCAGCTTTAATTACCTTTCTAATAGCACATGATAATTTTTAGTTGGTTGATATCAGTCACTTAATCTGTCTGATAATAGCATTTTGTCATTAACATTTTGTTCTTTAGAGATAAATTGTCTGATGTGTCTGTTCATAACAGGGAAAACTTTTTCCTTTGTTTTTGTTTGGTAGCTGGGATTTGTACAGTTAACTTTTGTGAGTACCCTGTAACTTGCCCTATATTTTGGTGGATCTGGCCCTTGAGACTATAGGAGGTGGCAGCAGAAACCATGGGACACATGGGCAGGTGGATGAATTAAGGGAGAACTGTAAGATTGAGCTTTTAAAGGTAAACTGCTTTCAAGGAGAATTTAATTAAAGCATTTATTTTTAACACCATGCCTGGAAACCCATTTATTTTGCTCTGTGGTACCTTATTGAGATGAATAGTTACCCTAAACCTGTAATAACCATTATAAAAGTATGTGATCATTCCCATCCTAAGAGTTCAGGAGTAATTGGATATTTTTGGGCTCCTGTTAGTAAAGTGCTCACCTACAAACACCTGGGACCAGGGATCTTAACTGGGGCTCAGCTGGTGTGGTGGAGCCCTGCTTCCCTGTGGCTGTGGGAGTGAGCTGGGGTTTGCAGATGGACTGGCTGTTGCTGTTCCAGTCCATGACTTTCTCTTTCCAGCTCTTCCCTGCATTTGTAGTGCTGTAGAAGAACTGCACAGGAGAAAAAAAAGTGCAATCATGTTTTAGCAAGGGGAGCCTGGGATTTTGAATGTTCAGTGTTTCTTCTCACTGCACAAACAGGAAGGCTGGTAATATGCACCTCAAATACCAAGTTTTGGTGGTAGAAAGCCTTTTTGAGGCAGATCATAACCCTCTAAAGGGAGATCATGATCCAATTGCTGATACAACCTGATTATATCAGTGTGAATGGAACTGCCAAGATACAATTAAAGAAACTCCTTGTATTTTCTGTCTTCCAGCCAAGATGCAATTGTTATGTCACTATCACACTTTTTACTTTTTGCTGATAATTGACCTAATATACTATTTAGAAAACATATGCTTATTCTCTCAGAGCTGATTTATGATGTGGTAACATTTTATTTATTACTTTGCTTCAGAAGTCTGGTAGCTTTAGATGTTGAATGTTTTCATAATATATTAAAATTGCTAATTATGAAGAAAAATGTGTGGTTTAGACAGAAATATTTTAAATAAAATCAGCTTCTTAATCATTGTTGGAGTATGGGAGAATCCCTTGAATTGGTAAATGCTGATCATTAGTTCACCAGTTTCCAGTCAGGATTTGCTCATCTCCAGAGCATCAAATTGCCCTCCTCATGAACTGGGGCATTTCTGCATGCATACATTGTTCAGCAGATGCCAAGTCTCCTGCTGTGCAGCAGAGCTGATGTTTACTGAGATCACTACTTTTTGTGGGGGTGCTCCAGGAATAGCCATCATTGGACACATGGTAGAGCATCTGCTGAGGGGTGTTGGCTGCCAAGGGGGTGGAGAGAATCTAAAATCAGCTACGCAAAGGGACGGCCCAAGGGAGTTTGAGACAGGACCTTCTTGGAGGTGCTCCGTGAAGGGCAAGAGGCAGCAGGTGTTTGGAGTAGAGCCCTCCCAAGGACCATCCCAATCTGAATTATTATTTCAGCCTGGTTCTCCTTTCAGTAGTTATAAGGCTCTGCTGTTTCTGTCTGTGAGTTTGCATCCAGTTGATAATGTCTGGGTCTTGCTACCCAGTCACCCTGAACTTCTGCGGATGCAAATTCCCTATTTTTCAACCTTCCTATTATAACTTGTGTATTCTGTCTGCGTGCTGCCAAGTACTACTGGAAGTATCGGTAATCCGTAAGGATTTATTAAAAGCTGTTCTCTCCGAGGCCTGGAAGAAATTTTCTCATAATTTACCAAGCTGAATGCATAATCAGCACTTGCATGACTTACTGAATTCCTAGTGATATGTATTTCCCAGTGGGCTGGTGGATATCGTTGCAAATCATCTTCCTTTATGAATGTCTATGTATCAACTGTCACTTCTAGTTTTTCTGGTTTTGTTTAAGAGCATTGCACAGATAATGGCATTTGGCCCAAAGGAAAGATGCCTCGAAGAGTAATGGGGATTTCTTTAATAAGGTTTGTTATTATTTGTAATGCACTGACCTGGTCATGAATCAGGCATTTATTGTGTCCTATAAAACCCACAGGGCAAAAGAAGTCTTAGTTTTAAATTAATTCCAACCAAAGCATAGGTTAAACGTTAACAGAGCTGACTATCAAAAGAACAAAGCATGTTAATAAAAAACTTTTGGGGATAGGAAGCAAAACAATTATTCCTGATTTAATTAAAGAAGCAAAGAAATCAGCTGTTCTGGAGTTGTGGCTGTTCGTGAGCTGTTTCTCTCTTGTCCAGAATCCACATTTGACCTTTCGATAGAATACAGTATCTCATGGAAGAGAGAATGTCTCATTAAAAGTGAATGTGATAGATAGCATCTGTTAATCAATAGTATGGAAATTCTTTGGGCCTCAGACTTCGTGTTTAGATGCATCTCTTGGGAATCAATATTGTTTCCAAGTAAATAAAACAAAATCAATAGGAGACATGTATTTCATTTTGGTTGCAAATCATTAGTTTTCAATGTTTCTTAACCTTAAGCTGCAAATAAAATCTTTATAAAATTATCTTTAAAAAATAAACAATACACAGGAGACCTTGACATGTTAAGTCATTTGAGCTACAGCACCTTGCAAACATCTTAGAGCTACTCCTGTGGTCACTGTTACTGGAAATAGGCTGTGTGCTGATTCTGGATAGAGTTGGCTTTCTTCACAGTTGCTGGTATGGGGCTGAGGTTTGGATTTGTGCTAGAAACAGTGTTGATAACTTAGATGGTTGTTTTAGTACTGAGCAGGATTTACCCAGAGCCAAGGCCTTCTCTGCTCCTCACCCCACCCCAGCTGTGAGGATGCTGGGGGTGCACAAGGAGCTGGGAGGGGACACAGCCAGGACAGCTGATCCCAACTGACCCGAGGGATATCCCAGACCATATGGCCTTATCCTCAGCAATATATCTGGGGGAGAAGGAGGGAAGTGGGGGGCATTTGGAGGGATGGTGTTTGTCTTCCCAAGTCACTGTTATGTGGGATGGAGCCGTGCTGTCCTGGGGATGCAGAACACCTGCCTGCCCTGGGGAAGTGGGGAATGAATTCCTTTTTCTGCTTTGCTTGTCTGTGCATCTTTTACTTCTTAAACTGTCTTTATCTCAACAAGGTTTCTTATATTTACTCTTCTTTTTCTCTCCCTGATCCTGCTGGGAGGGGAGGGAGTGTCTGTGTGGGGCTGAGTTACCAGGTGGGGTTAAACCAAAGGCTGCAAGGAGAATTATGGTTGAAAATACTCCATCAGTGACTGGGGAGTCTAGGAATAAAACATTCTGAGTTTTTTCCCCTCATTCCTTCTTGTGTCTTCTCCTTCTTCTACTCTTCTTTGGAGTCTGCTATTGTAGAAAATGCTGATATAAACCACCAGGCTGCCAGCCTTGTTTTGGCCACTGTTTCCTTTTCCCTGATGCTCTCTTCTTATATAAGTTCCTCCCCAAAATGTTGCATCGTATCTGGTATCCTAAAAGCCTCTAGAGTTGCACAAGTGTTACTATGGTTTTGCTTTTCCTTCTGCTATGACTCGGAGGAGATAGTGGGCTGTGCTGGTTTTCTTAGAAACAAACAAAACCACCTTGATTTGGGATGTAAGAAGCCCAAGGATAACAAAAAACCTGCTGTTTTAGGTTATTCCTGAAGGCTTAGATTGGACAACAGTTAAAGCCTAAAGAAAACAAAGTAGTAAGGGGGTGTGGAGCAGAACAGAACACAAACTTCTCTGCAGGAAGCTAAGATGCCAGTGAGTAATTTTTCTCAGGGACAGAAGCAAGAGCCATTTATCACACAAAAATAAAATAGTGAATTTGGGGACACTGCCTATACTGCAGCGCAGCATTACATAGTCGCTACCCGATGTTGTTTCATTGAGTTATTATGTTGTAAAGTTCACACAATCCCCTCAGCTGAGCACCTGACTGACATTACTCGGCTGCTCAGGAAAGAATGGGCCTATTGTGAAATTGTATCCTCGTTAGATGTAACCTGCAGAACATTCACCCTGCTTCCCATCACAAAAAGCCTAATCAGTGTCTTTGTTTTCTTCTGTTGGATGACTCATACAGAGATGAAAGTATTGTGGTTCCATCTTGGCTAATGTTTTCCACAATGTTGTAACCCCCATTTCTGAAGTTTTGTTGGAAAATGTATACTGGGGGCAAAGAGAATGAAAACTGGGTGACAGAATTTCTAGTATTTGGCTACAGAAGGTAAAGGGTGCTTAAGACACACATTAAGATTCAAGTGTATAGGAATTTTCTTTGAAAATGTTGAATGTGCAGTTAACACAGAACCAGGTTTAATACTAAGAGAAACAGAGACTTGCAACAGGAATGAAACTTCAACAAATCTGTTAAAAGCTATCAAGAGAAGAAGTAGCTGGTGGAAGAAAGTAGAGCTAAAGAAGTTCAGATTGGAGTTGAGTGAATATAGTGATAAAGTATTTGCAAGTGTTCCTGTGAGTAAAACCTGCTGATTTGATTTGCTGCTATTGCCTGCCATTTTAATCACTTACAAACATCTGTTTCAGCTAATTCTTATTCACAAGAACAAAACACAGAAGACAAAAGCACCATGGATACTTGCATAGATTTCTGAGGTATTCCCACCAGAAGTGACTTAGTTCTTTTGAAAAGTTTTTTTTTCCTTTTAATTTGCACAAAAGGCTATCAAAGAGTTGCATGTGTAATGAGGGAGCCCTTGAAAGCCACAACCTGCTTGGAGAGCATTTGTGAGTTAAAGGAAGGGAAGAGCTCTGATAAATGGTGTTGATCAAGCAAAGATGGGTAAAAGTGTCTCAGCTGTGACTGTCATGAAGGGACAGGTATGAATAACTTGTGGCTACCAGTAGACGAGCAGAAGGTGGCCTGGGGATTATTACTCCTTTCAGTTTAGTTAAAGATTAATCCAAAGCCTGCAAGAGTTGACCGGTTAATTGCAAACCTTCAACAACAATGCATTATATAACTTTTTAATACTGTATGGTTTATAGTACAATAAATCCAGCTTCTCTGAAGTTGCAGCCCTTTGAGAAGTGCCACAGGTGTGTGGGTACAGCATCAACTCACAGTGCCTTTGTTGCTTCAAAGTGTTTTGCTGGTTTAACTGAGAGTGATGGGGTTTGTGCAAGTTCAAGTTTTGTATCTCTCCAGTGTCCCAGTTTTATGCCAAATCAAATACTCTTTGCCCTTTCATAGCAGGTGGTGCGTAATAATGTATATTATACTGATCTAATGGTACATTTCCTAAAAATGTAAGAGCTCTTTCTGTGCTTGGAACAATGTACTTTTATGATCTTCAGCAGAAATACCAGGCTATCTATTTTACATTTGTCCTTTCTCAGATACACTCTGTCATCTCTAACATCTACTTCAGTCCCTGTGAGACCCAGCTCAGAGGGTGAAGCTTTATTAGGTCATCTTTTCCATTTTTTGTTGCCAGTTTTAAAACTTCCCATGTGAGATGTCACCTGCCTGCTCCCCCCTGAGGTGCTGGAAGCCCTGTGCCCCACAGCAAGGGAAAGAACACACCAGTCCTCAAGGAGCTGCCTGGGGGGAACAAGGCTATAAGTCCTTGTCCAGAATGGGATTTGAGCCTATGATGTGTGGCTTCTCTGTCTCCAGAGAACTTTCATTTTAATCTTGTGTTACAGTAGATGAAGAAAGGTCTAGTGCCCACATCCACTTTTAGGGCTTGGGGTTTTTTATTCTTCAGTTTTTCCTGCTGTAACTTTGTCAGCTGGGGCTGTTGCTCTCACCACATCTTTCAATGGCATTGCTGTGCCTGTGCAGAGGAGTGATTACAGCACAAGAAAGTTCTCTTGGAAAACTCATGGCTCTCAAAGAACTACTTAATACCAATTGGCCAAATAGTTGCTGGCTGGGGTGGTTCGTTTCTTTTTTAGATCTTGTAGCTCAACACTGAATATGTCATAAAGAAGGCCTTGGGGCCACTCTGGGCTCCCTTTGCTCTGAGCTCTGTGCTAGCTTTCCAGCACCTGTGGGGTGCTGAGATTTATGACTGCCTTTGAGGCTTCATTAGGTGTGTGGAATTCCTGGTTCAAATCAACACCAAGTGACTTTTGCATAAAATGTTGGTACCCCCCCCCCCCCCCNGTGGATATGCTTAGATGGGTGGGTATCAGCATTTTCCAGGACTGAAACTGCAGCCTTTGCTGCACATTATTTCTCCAGACAAATGCTTTTCCTGCCATTCCCTCCTACAGGCAGACAGGCCTCTTCTCCCTGGTCGCACATTCATCTTATCCAAACCTTGCTCCAAGTTTCACTGTATTCCTGAGTCCCATGCCTGAACACCCTGTTCCTCAACTTTTGCAGAAACAGAAGTTGTGACTATAGATATCAAAGTGCATATGCTAAACTCAGGTTGCATCTGCAGCTTCCAGCCGTTGTTCTTCACTTGGTTTCCGCCTACTTTTGTGTTGTCTCTTAATTCTTCCTTAAGATGTCAAGGGAAATGTTATATATATGGGAAACATTAAGTTGCACTTACTGAAACTGAATAAACAGTTTTCTTGATCCTGCAAAGACTTTTGTATGTGCTTAACTATCTCTAGTGGGCGTCTTCCCTGGCTGTAGGGAGCACTGTTGAACATGTACATGCACGTGGCAGAAGGTTCCAGCAGTCTCTGTAACACATCATTCAGGATCTCCATTTATGAAAGTTGGCATTTGTGAGTAAGAAGACTTGAAAAAATCTAGTAGAGAAAAATACTCCTCTCTCCTTTCCCCTCAGATTGGCACTATAATGAGTCACAGCAGTGGTTTCGTATTTGTTTGTTCTTACGGGTTCCTTTGCTAAGGCAATGTTCTGATTGTCAAATTATTTATTCCTGCTCTAGGTTCATGTTCCTGTATGTAGATGTAGAGAAGAAGCAACCTCCAACCCACAGAGAGCACCTGCTGAAATTAGATTTTGGAATGACTTTGGAAGCTCTGAGGATGGTACTTGGTAAGTGAATCTTTTCTAAAGGGCCATTCTAATCTACCCAGTGGGGATTGAAGGAACCTGTTACAGAAAGCTGATGATAAAGTCCAAATAAGGTCACTGTCAACCTCACTGTAGATTTCAAACAAAGGGAAATTACTAAAAAACATTTATTTAATGTGTCTTTTTGAGACCAAAGCTACCAATTACAAGGAAGTATTGCAAGTTAAGAGGCCTTTTTGCTGTCAATAACCGTTATATAAGATACATTAGTTCTCTTACAGGCACTCTGCCACAGGAATTTTATGCCTCCCATAAATTTAAGCATGAATTATTGTGAGAGAATCACACAAGGGCTCCTTCTAAATAACATGTGTTACAGTTAAGACAATAATTTCTTTCGTGACCTGGTGAAAGTAAATGGTTTTCTTGTTAGTAGCAATGCAAATATATCTCAAATGGGTCTGGAGACAGAGAGCCTTTGATCTAGTGTCCAGCTCTGTGCTGCCACTTCACTTGCTATCTTGATCCTGAATTCATCCCAACTTGAAATTGGTTTACTTGTAAAATATTTTAGGATACGCTAGTTTTACTCTGCTTAATTGTGTTTTCCTCATCAGGTGAATTTTAGGAGCTGCTGTCATTTATTTCTGAAGCTGGAAATTAAATATATCTATGTGTGAGTGCAAATGTCAGTTGATGGGATTGTCCTATTCTTCACCTTTATTTTTGCTTTTGTGAAAACTGATAAAAGCTTTGGTCAGAAACTGCTAGAAGCAAGTTAGTCAAATAAGAGGTGAAACCCCTACAAACTCTTTTACATTTGTTTGGGTCACTTTTGTATCATTTTAGATTTAAAACCATCTTATTTTAGTTACTACTCTAGTAAGAAATGAAAAAGAAAGGGATTTTCATATCCCATAGACTTCTGTTGTGAGGTGATAGTGTCATGGAAATCAGCAGAACCTTTTCCATTTTTTTGCATTCTTCTGAATGCAAACACCAAATGTGTTGAACAAATAGATCATTGTAAAAGCATTTATTTGTCAAAGAAAGGAACAATGACACAGACAAGCCTTAGCAAGAATAGTTTTGCATCTTGACTGAGAAGTAACCAAACTGGAGGTGTACCCCCTGACTGAAGCAGTACAGATCTTTTGACAAGGAAGCCTCAAGGTTCACCTTTTGTTGTCCAGGGCTGAATTTGAGATTCTCAAATGCCTCTTTTGGCCAAAAGTGGTGAGGAAAATAGCAAATTTCCAGGAGTGCAAGAAAGCAGAAGAATGGCTCTGTAGGCATGGTTAGAGGTACATGAGCTCTTCTTGGAGTGAACTTGGCCTTAAGTAGGACAGCCAGTCCCACCAGCACTGGTGACTGCTTGGTGTCAGTGCTTATGGTATGTTCTCTGTTTGTAAGCATCTGCTAAAGCTGGAGTTGTCTCAGGGCTCTGCTATTATTGGTTATGCTGGATAGATCTAGACAGCATTCTCCCAAATGTGATTTTGTTGCTGTGAGAGAGGGGGAAGGAACTTAGGCTATAGGTTGTGCAGGATTATTGATTTCAAATACAATGTACACAGCCTTTGACAAACTCTTGAGTTTAGGATGATTTCTTCTACCTGAAGTCTCTTGTCAGCTTTAATCAGTCTTGAAACAATTTTCAAGTTCTTAGGCTGTTCTTGAACCTAGGACGTGGAAGAGAGGAATTTAAAATAATTCTTCAAACAAGCCCTAAATACCTATTTGCTTTTACACTCCATTTTTTTCATTTATTGACAACAAAAGTATAGAAGCCAGTCTTAAACTAAAGCTATACCATCTCCCATGGTACTGGGGCTGCTTTCCTGGGCTGGATGTGCACCTACAAGCAGAGGTGCCTTAGGCATCAGCACAGCAGTGACAGTAGTATAGACTCTGCTCTCAATTTTGCCTTAGCAGCAGCTCTGCCTGTACAGCATCTTCATGCCAGGAATGCTTCCCCAAATGTTATGGAGATGACACTTCACACGGGATGTGAGTTATTGATTTTGTCAA
Source organism: Dicrurus megarhynchus (assembly GCA_013399195.1). Taxonomy (NCBI): domain Eukaryota; kingdom Metazoa; phylum Chordata; class Aves; order Passeriformes; family Dicruridae; genus Dicrurus; species Dicrurus megarhynchus. Next base: position 332,981 of record VXAD01008737.1, read on the forward strand.
GGAAGAGGAGAGGTGCCTGCCTTTTGGCAGGCAGCCCGTCTCCTGAGCTCTTCATGGAGACAGTGGGAGATGAGGAGTACTGGAATTCCTGTTATATCTGAACAGACATTCTAGTGGTCATAATAGCTTTGGTTTTCATTTCCTCCACTATCATATGTTTTGAGTAAATATGTTCTAGTAACATGTTGAAGCTATGGCTTCAGTTGAGGACGCAGTTACATGAAGAGGAGTGAACAAGTCCTTGCTCTCAAAGTTTTGGTGGGGTTTTGTTGTTTTTTTTTTTTTTGAAGGCTTTAATTTTGAAAGGAAAGAGCAGGCAAGGATGGGAAGAGGAATTGAGATAAAGGGACCTGATTAAGAACATCAGGGAGATCTGTAGTTATGGAAAGGTATCTGCCATTTGAATCCCAGACCTATGCCATGTTTGCTATTGAAATTAGCTGCAGAAAGAGCCATCTTTGTTAGCAAGGTTACTCCTGCATGTAATTTATTGCTTCCCTTCTCCTGGGGTCTTTAGGAAGCAGCTAGGGCAAATATTTTAAAATGCCTAATTTTCCTCCTTGCTTCTCCTTTTTTACTGTTTTCTTCTTATTTTTGTGGGGCAAGGCTTCTATCAAAACATTTAGAGACTTCCCTGACTGACAGTCTTCATACTTTCTGTGACTGAATTATGTTCCATTAGGTGTTCCGCACAGACATTGCAATGATAGATAGCATAAAAATAAGACACTGCTACAATTCCCACTGAAGAAAGATTAACTGCCTCTATAGACTTAAAAGAGCAGGAGATGAATGGAGACAGGAAAACAGGCCAGTTTCCCCCAAAATGCATAGAAATATACAAAGGGCATCTCTCATGCCAATTTCCCTGTTGTATGTCTGAGAGAAAGGTTAGAAGTAGGTGTGTTGGGAGTGCACAAGTCTGTTTTTTGTGAACACTGGTTTGGCCTCTTGCTGTGAGTGGGTGTTTATGCTGATCCCAGGGGGTGGTTCATGACAAAAGGATGGATGTTTTTGGTGCTATTGCTCAATTCTGAGAGCCCTTGGCAAGTAGAGAGATTGATGAGTTGAATGCAACAAGAATATATCAGGAGGGTATTTGTTCTTTGGAAAGGTTTAAGAATCTCAAATGAGAATGCTTTGGGTGTGGGTGTGCCAAGACATTTGCAGGATGCAAAAATGGGGGGTATCAATGAGTCCACAAAATTAGAATCAGATGAAAGGGATCAGGAGGTGTTTGTCAGCTCAAACACCTTGCCTTTGGCTCTGGTCTGAGCTGTGCTTTAGGTATCCCTGTGCCCTGTCAGGTACCTCGCTGGTCCTGACCTTGTCTTGCTGACTTGACTTCTTGGCTTGCCCTGCTGACCTGCCTCTGGTCATCCCTGTGGCCATCACAGCCCTGCTCTGCTGCCCTCACTTGGCACTGTGGGACTGTGTCCTTGTTGAGGATCCAAGTTCTGGCATTGTGTCAATTCAGGCTTTGTGTCCTTGGTGGACTTGTGAGAGCTTCTGTTGGGTTCCATGTAGCTTGACTGAGAGAAGGATGCAAAACATGAGCTTTGTGTCCAGTCTATGTGGCCCTGGAATACCTAGGGGTGCAAGTTGAAATTTGCTGTCTTGTACCAGTTGGGCTCTCCTAGGAATTGCCTGCAGCAAAGGTTGGGAGACCTGTTCATCCTGTCCTGTAACCTGGGAGTGAAGAGTGGAAAGGAGGTGGAGGAGTAGTGAACATCTGTCTTAATTCAACTGTACTAACCTGGTCTGGGTAGCACTTACCTGGGAAATGCCCTGGCTTTGTGTGAGAAGTGACCTTAGCAATGATAATGCTGCCATTTGCTAAAATCTGTTTTTTTGCCTGCAAACCCTGAGTGCATAAATGCTGATGGTTTTGTGTTTGATCTTGCTAATGACCTACAGAATATTTGTTCTGTCTGCCCTTGCACTTCTTATTCTTCAATTTACTGAAAGTCCTACAGCTAATTACAGTCAAACAGCTGCTGCTTTTTTCAGAAACATGCACGTTAGAGACATGAGCACTTCGAATTATTAAATGTAGCGTGATGTACCACTTAGTGTGCATGTGAACTTTTACTCTCTGCCTGATGCCTGTAACTGAGCAAACACATATCATGTATTCTGAACCTTCCAAGAATGAGCGTGAAACTTATCCCTGTGCTTTGGAAACAAAGTCACAGAATGGTTGGGAAGTCCTGTCTTTGCTGGTTTTCTCTGATGTCCCCAGCAACAAAGCTGGATTTTGCAGTTACGTCATGTATTTTTCACCACAGGGTCTCTGTGTCTGCTGAGTGAAATTCACTGTGTTGACGATGGCTGTTAGGTTTGGTCCACATGACTGAATATGTGCCCACTGTGCCATCAATGGTACAGGAAAGAACATACTGGTATTTATGGTATCTGACTTGACACTATATTAAGCTGACCTGTGGCTTCTGGGACTTGGTGTGGCTTTTGAAAGCTCTCTTGGGTATCTCTGCACAGTGCTGTGTGCAGTCTGGTAATGAAGAATGACTTACTGTGTCAGGAGAACAGGCTGTATCTACACCTATGGGAGTTTCCACACCTAGCTGGCAGCATGGAGAATGCTTCCATTTTATCTCCATTCAGGCCAAAGGAAGGTAGAATTTCACCATAGAACAATGGGTCTGTGAGTGCATAACATGCTCTACCTTGAACACGTAGTAGGAGTACTGAGAAAGGAACTGGTTTCAGAAGACATAATGTGGGGTAGACAATGGAGTAGGGAAGGGCGGGGAGAGCATGTGGACCTTGTAGCTCCACACATGAATTTTAGCTTTGATGGTTTTAAAGTATGTCTTTTGAGTAAAGCTCAGTTTATACACTAAAGTGTGATTTATGACTAAATTTAGATCACACTAATTAGGGTAGAGTCCACGGCAAGACAGTATTTCCCATGATTTTTGAGCAAATATGCATTGTTCTATAGGATCCTAGTTGTTAAAAGACAAGATACTGTCTTTTTGATATTTCCACAGTATTTAAACCTGCATTCTCAGATATAGCTGTATCCAATCATAACCTGAAAAGCAGTTATGCTTGTGAGTTTGAAAATCAAACAAAGAAGTATCTGGAACTGAACATCAATTCCACAGCATTAATTCTGTCACAAATCAAATATGTTGAAACAAAGGTCTTGTCACAGATTGTTCCTTGCCATGTAGAGAATCCAAGTAAATCCTTGTGGTCATGCAGTTTCTTTACAGGAGCTTTTCAAAATCAGAATCATTAGATGCAGTACTATGTGTTAATGGCAATTAGTGTCCTACTATCTCTGAGGGTTTATCATCTACCATTGACATTAATTATTTTGTTTTGGCTCATTGATTTGGAAAATCACTAAACAATTTCTTTCTTACAAAATACCATATTTGAAGAATGTGTTTGATGGAAATGCAGGTCTACTCATCATCTTCATATCACTTGGATATCCTGTGTTCTGCTTTAGATCTCATCCTGGTGATCTCCAGCTGGATTGCTGCTGCATCTTCCCTGTTAAACAGGTTGTTTTGAGTTATTTGCTATAGCTACTACAGTCCTTTTGTCAAGGCTTTATCACATGTGCCTGGCATGGAAAGGCCTTGGCTTGAAAGTTTTATTTTAGAATAAAGTGTAGCTCAAGGCCTGATAAGATAACTTTCAATTAGTTTGAAAGAAATTTAGTGTAGGCCAGCACTTTCAGAAAAGACAAACCAGGGTTTGAAATTTTGGTCAGCTAGAGCTCTTCCAACAAAAAGTCATTTCGATGTAAGAGGAGAGGTGTTTCAGATGCTTCCTCTGTGGTCTGACACTGAATTTTCTTGACACGGGGAACCCTCTGCATAAAAGAGAAAAAGAGCCAAGCTCTAGAACTCAGCTGACCCTCCAGCTGAGCACAGCTGGGTCAGGCAGCCATAAAGCAACAGTCAGAATAGTCACATAAATTGTGATGAATCAGAACTTCCCTTTCTGGAGAGGAAAAGTAAAATCTAAATCTTCTGAAATTGAAACATAATAAAATAAAATGCCTCTAATACAGGGTAATCATGTGCATTTGCCTTATAAATCATGCTTTATAGGATCTTAAATGTACTTTCAATTTCTGCCCCTTTTATTTTTTACAGTCTTGGAAAACTGATCTGTCGAATTTGACTTTGAGAATAATGCAATGCAGCCAGCATAGCTCTGCTCCCAAACAGAACCATGTTTTTTATTCAAATGAAAATATTCAATAAACTCCCTTTGTGCTGGATTGGCTATTCTTTAGGATAAATAAATTCCCAGTACAATTAATAGCTAACCAAAAGAAAAAAATACTTTTTCAAGATCTTGGTGGAGGAAATGAGTCTCAGAGAATGCTGTGAATTGCTCTGGTAGTATCTTTTTAGAAATGTAATACTGAACAGCAATTGTAGTCAATTATCAGCTTTTGTCTACTATGCTTTAATCCTTATACAAATTTTTTTCCTTTGCTAGTATATGCATACCCCCAAAAAAGAAACGGAACAAGATGCCTAAATTGCTGACTGTCTTATGTGCACTATTGATTGGGCTCATTGATGCTGTGTTATCTAAGACTAAATTGGCATCAATTTTTCCGTCTGAAGCCTGAAGATTTTGTGTTCCATTTAATTGTTAGAGGAAGGTCAGCACAGACTGTACCCTCTGGCTTTTAATTTTAGATGGAAATGTCCTAAATGAATAGAAAACTGCTTGTCAGCAAAATGTACTCTTGCTGAAAGCAATGTGTAGGCTTCTCATGTTTTGCGTTTGTGATGACATAAGCTTTGACCTTGGCCTGTATCTTTTTGAAAGAAGAGCAACATTTGTTCCCTTCAGCCTAATAGCAGCACTGTTGGTAGGAACTGTGCTCTTCTGTCAACAACAGCTCCTGCCCTGCTGCAATTTGTAACACTGGATGGAGAAGGATCTTTCTGTATATATTGAAGTGCTGTTCTTTATAGCTTCCCAGTGTAAGGATCCTGACTTCTGTCTTTATACAGTCAAAATGGAGGTGGAAGAGACAGGTGTGATTAAGGCTTAACTTGGTGAATTAATATCTTTGCCCATTTGGCTGCTCCTGTGGCCAGTCTGGCAGATGGAGAGCTGCATTTGTGGGTAGGACCATTCCTGCAGCCTAAGGACTTTGAGTTTAGCCCTTCTCTTGTTTTCCAACTACGGCAGCCAGGAAACAGTGTTCCTCTGTGATATCTGTCTTTTCCTAAAAAGGGAAGTCCTGATTATTTCTCCCTGAATGCTCATTGAGGGCTGAGAAATGGGAAGAAACATGGATAAAAACTCTAACTTGTGAGTAACGGGAGCTGTCAGCATAGCCTGTGGTGGGCTTTCCTGAAAGAATGGTGTCCATCCCAGAGGGATCCACATCTCTGTGACAGGCGGGGAGGAATCCAGTGCTGGTGCAGGCTAAGAAAAGATTATTTTTAGCATCTACTTTTGAAATTATTTCAGGGCATTTGTATTCAATGCTGTGGTTGAATGCATGGGGACAGAAGTTTATTCTCCCTCTACGTAAGCTCACCAAAAATCTATGGAAAAAACCATCTCAACACCTCAAGCCCATTTCCCTCAGGGCTTTGGCTCATATTTTCATTTTGAGACAGAGATTTGTGAGTAGAAGAATAGCTGCCCATCTGTTAGGGAGGTAAGAGGTGAAATACATCTGGTCCTCTGATTACCTTACCGCCCCCACACCCCCCTCTGCTCACAAATTCTGTACATCATGAGAAGAAACTAATTCAGTTTCCTCTTGCAGCCCAATGAGGCCAAAAAGAAAATGGAACAACTGAAAAGTTTCTCAGAATATTAAAGAATACGTGGAGGATGAAAGGGGCCTGAGGGTATCACCGTGACTTTGAATGATGTTGGGAAGTTTTACTGGTCTCTTTTTGCAGAGGTCTGTGTAAGCAGTTTACAGTTGGTTGAATTTAGAGGTTTCCCTGATCTGATCAGAGATTTCACTTCAATTTTTCCCAGTGGCTCAGGGACACTCTCAGGTAATTGCATTTGGGAGATTTTTCATGTCTCCAGTTTGACCATCTGCCTTTGACAATAAAACATGTGCAGCAGTTCAGATGTTGCAAGGAAATACACAGAACACAGTGGGCAAAATGCCGGGAGCTCTTTCTGTCTTATTTTTCCCCTAAGCCTGCAGCCAAGGAGAGCCATGGAGCACATGTAAGCCCAAAAGTGTGTGTGCGCTTTTGTACATAGAATAATTGAAAGCTGAATTTCAGTCTTCAAGTACGAACCAGCTTTGAGAAATACAAGTTGGTATCAGATCCAGGTGTAAAATCTCTAAACAGGAAGATTAATGAAGACTTTACACAGACTGTTTTACCAGAAAGATGATGTGGCAGAGTTTGTGGTTTCTACAGTTGGTTAGCTTAGAATATCCAGGTAGAGTTTGGGACATCTCACCCATGGGTTCCTTGAGATGGCTGTCATTGAGAAGGACAAGCAAGCCTGGAAAGGGTGTGATTGTCAGGTCTGGCCTTGAGTGAAGGTGAAGAAAAATCCTCCATTCCAGCTCTGCATCCTGCCAAAGGGAGCCAGGTCCCTTTTCATCTTCCTTCCTGTCCCTTTCTTGTTCTGGGCTTTCTGTCACAACATGTGCTTTTGGCTTCACAGCAGGAGGAGGTAGAGAAAGGACTAGAAAAAGAACTGAGTTCTACTTTTCATTCAAAGCTCCCTGATACAGTCCCAACTTTTCTGCTAATGAGATGTAAGAAGTGCTGCATAAATGCTTTGCTGCATACATAGCATATCTTCTTGGTGGCTTAAAAAGTTGGGTCAGAGAGAGTGCAAAGGCAGTGTTCAGTTATTAAGTGCCTTGATGGTTACTAGGTGGAAAAAACTGATCTATCTTTGAAAAAATATTTTCTGAGAGTGCAACCAGGAAAGATCAGCTGAGTTTAAGTTTGTTGTTTTTTTTTTTTTAATGGACCATGATTTGAGACAACACTGAGACCAAGTTGAATTCAACACTTAGCAAGTTGGATTTCTGACTTAAGTAATTTCACTTTGCTTTCTTCATGATACCTTCCTCATCCCCTCTCTATCTCAATATCCTTTTTCACCTTCAAGCTCACCCACCTCCCTGCCCATGCCAAGGCAGGAACTTGGTGCTGGGGCATGGGGGCCAGAGGGAAGCTGAGGGCTACAGGTCACAGGCATTGGTAGGGTCAGAACTCCCCATCCTCAGTCCTGGCAGTTGGGGTCGTTCAGGTGGTACATCACAGAGCCAGGAACACTACAGTTCTGGCTAGAAACCACATTTAGGTAGCCTTGCTCCATCTGGTCTCCCTTTGTTTGCAGGAGAGGCTGGTCCTGCAATGTCTGGGCTTTGAATGCTGCAGAGGCTGGAAAGCAGCACGTGCCGAAGGGGAGGTCAGTGAAGGAAGCAGATAATGTGTTTGTGTAATAAATCCTGGTCTTTTTTCCTTTCACTTTCCTGGCATGGCAGTTTCCAGAGGGACCCATAACCATGAGAGGTACCTGTGTGTGCCGCAGCTTTGCTGCAGAGCTCGAAAATTATGAAAATCTGAAAGGTGGCAGTGAGGTCTTACTGCAGAGCTGTGCTTAAACAGTTACCATGGGCATGCCTTTGCAAGGACGGGGGTTTTCAGGAAAAGCCTAGAGACAAAATGTTTCAGTTCCTTAAGAAAGAAGGAGTAACCTTAAATGCTTAGAGAGCAGAGATTTGTTTTTTCCAGATCTAGGCTTCCTTCCTGCATAACAAGAGTTACTTTTGGTTTATACAGAGTTAATTTCAGAGGACACTTTTCTCTAGTGATTTCTAACATTTCGTTAATGTTTTGTTGTGCTGTGTTAGAGCAAATGGAGTTATTTTCTACTGGGAAAAGAAATAAAAAGCAGCATTTTTCAAATAACTCAGTTCAGAAGGGTAAGGGAAGAACTGTTACCATGAGCAGGAACCTCTCGCTGAAGCTGCACACTGGGAGATTTGTGGCTTTATTCTTTCTTCTTGCAATTTCTTCTGTACCAGACCTAGTTGCTTCTAGGAGCAGCGTGCTCCCTCTCTTCCTGCACAACTAAAATGGGGATAGCCATGCCCACTTCCTGCAAGACAAGGCAAAGCTTGAACACTCTTGAGTCAGCTCCTGCTCACTCTGTGTCCTGTCCAACCCACCTGCCAGGTCAGAGCTCCCTGCGCTGGATTTTTGTCTTGCTTGGCACATCCTACACCAGATGCTTGAATTTATTGCTGCACTGTGTTGAGGTTTGGCATAAGGAATGGCCCTTCTCGTCCCTCTTTTTCTCTTTGAAGACAGTGTTTAGGAGAGCTGGGTTTATTTTTCCTTTCCTGCAGCTCGTTAAATGCTAAGGGCTCCATGTAGAATTATTAGTGTTCTCTGTCTTGTTTTGGGAAGTGAGATTTTTTAGCACATGGGAAGATCAGACTTTCAGAGGGACTGCTGTGATGTGTTATGTGAAACACTTCGATTTATTTTCTTGCAGAGCACATTATGGGTCATACTGCCCTGAACTGTTCTCCTTCTACCCACCTGCTGTCTTGAGCTCATTTCCTTACACTGAGAAAATATCTGGGAAACAACTGACTCAGAAAATAGTTCACAGTGATGCAATTCTCTAAGACTTTTTAAAGGTAGGAAGATATTTAAGTAATATAGCAGTTTGTTTTGGACACCTCAACCTGCACCTGTAGCTGTTTTCTCACTGGTACAGGTAGATCTGTCCTTGTCATGCTTGTCTGAGCTCTCTGAGGAGCCCTGGTCACAGATGTTAGGATGTACTGTAGTGATTTATTGCATAGAATGAAGTGGGGGAGAGCAATAAAGGCTGTTTATAAATTGGCTCTCTAAGCACTGTTGGACTGTTGTATTTCTGCACTGTAATTCCCAGTACCTCATCTGCATGTTCAGCATTCAATACTCAGGCTTACTTGGCAGTTTTTTGTTGATAGCTCATGGCTTGCTTAAAGGAAGCCTTGGACCAATGTTGTAGTAGAATATCTGCCAATGAAGCCACTGAGGAGAACTTTTAAATCATCTCTCTTCTCTATATTGTAAATTCATGTTACCCAAGGTAAGCATCTTGTTTTAGTACAGTATGTCTCTCAATTTCCAGAACAAAACCCACGTGTAACTGTTCCTTTCCGTAGATCCATGTAATAACAAACTTCTAGTGTTTCCCTTTCTGCATTAATTTTGCCTCAAAAGCCAATAAAAGTATTTCCACATTTAATAATCTAAAGAAAAAGTGATTTTCTGCTCTGTTGTATTTCCTTTCATTAGACATTTCCAACAGGATGTAATATTGGTACTGTTCCTAGATGTTTCATGAAAATAAATACTAATACCTAATTATTGCCTTAAAAGCAATTCATGTGGCAGTAATATAAAATTGAGTACTCTGGTTTGGGTTTTTTTTTTGTTTTTTTTTTTAGCATGTGTTGTTGTCATCATAATTTTGTGATATAGAAAAAAGTGGAATCCTTTTTAAAAACACATTCTTACCTGTGACTTGGTCAGAACTTTAAGATTTCATTGACTAACTTCCATTTCCTACAAACACAGCTGAAGTCATGGGTTGTCTTTATGCTGTCGTGTGTCATCATAGCAGTTTGAGAACTGGCAATGTGTTAATTTCCTAGTTAACATAAATTATTCTAAAGAGTGGGATTGTAATAAAACTGCAAACCATCCACGGGAATGAAACAGAGGACAAGCCAAAGAGTTCAGACGCAGAAAACACTGTATAGGTACAAAAATCTGACTGAGAGTAAAATTAAACCCACTGTGGCATTCTCCCAGTGACACAGAGATGTGGTACAGCCAGCAATGAGCTGCCTTGTCTGGGGACCCATGGTGACCAGGCAGCCCCCATGCTACTGACTGAGGTGTGCTGCTGGTGATCCCTGGTCCTGGTTGCTGCAGCTGACTAAAGTCAGAATGTTGTACTGTTTGATTTAAGAATAATTTACAATGATGTATTCTGGTTGATACATTCATATCCTGCAGTGCATTTTCCCATTACATTCAGAACATGCATTTTATGGAGTATAGAACCCATTAAAATCAGGGAATTGTCAGTAATGAAACAGTGCTTCTCACACAAAATACTAAAATAGGCTTTTGATGAATATAAAGTCATAGAAAGTCTTCGTTGCTCCAACTGAGCCTTCTAAATGCAAATTATGAACCATTTCTTACTAGTGTGAGGTAAAGTGCCATCTAAACACGTTTGGACATCAGAAGTGTTCATTTTTTCCATTCTGTTGTAAACCTTTCCATGACAACCTGGTAAAATACAAAAAACCAGAAACATGAAATGTAGTTAATGTTCATTGGCAACATTTTTACATATTTTGTTGTCACAACTGAATTAACTTATGTGAAAAACAAAAAAGCCTTCAAGTGAATTTAAATCATTACTTGTCACAGAGTATATATATTAAATAATCTAATGGCACTTCCAGTAAAATCTATACTACCCGCCCCATCCAGTGGGTTGCTGGCAATGATAATTAACCAAGAGAAGAAAAAAGGAATAATATTGTCCGTGTGACACGAGGGCAAAGAAGAAAGTTAAAAGGCTGAATTCACCTGGTTGCAACTTTTTTTACTTGCTGCTTCACAACACTATGTTATCAATGTAGAGATTCTCTGAAAATGTTGAATAATCCATTCCTGTTTATCCTTTTATAAAGGCACAAGCAATGACAATTATTTCTTTTAATAAAAAAGAAAAAATAAGATGGTCTAATACACCATTAAAAGAGGCTAATAACTGCTATAGCCCATTTATAAACTACTTTTCTGATCAATGATAATTGTTCTTTTTGTTCTTGAAAAATCATTACTTTGGCAGAAATGTGTGTTTAGGATTATTTGCAGAAAGCTGTTCTGGTACAGAAACACAATTTTCCATGAAAGAAATTGCTGGGTGAACTGAGGTGGCCAGTTTTGTCCCCAGTGAACTCTGTTCTGTAGCCTCTGTGGCTGATTTCTGTCCCATGTACTCAGGGGACAGGTGAGGACCAGATGCAGGTTAGGCAGGGGAGCCTGGGCACCCTCTGGGTCTCAGAACCAGTTGTTTATGCGCTGTGCATTAGATTACTTTGTGCTGTGGTAGTAGTAGGGACAGAGTTTTGTTGCAAAGGACTTTGTTCTCCTAAGTGTGTGTTTAGCAACCCAAAAGGCCAGTGCAGGCCATCCCCAGCCCAGCCAACCACTGAGTTACGCTGTCCTGGAGCCTCCCATGTGCATTGCTTGTGCATTTTGCTGTTATGCTGGCAAACTGAGTAAATAGCCCAGAAGTTGCAATTGAAGGTGCAAAAACTGTAGAGTTTCTCAGACTGGCTCAAGACTTCTCAGCAGAGCAGGGAAGACCATGTTTTCCTGCCTTAGCCTGAGGGTTGGAAGCAGAAGTGGGGCAGGGAAGAGGTCTGAAAAACTGGGTTGCTGACTTAGGCTCCCTGGGGTGCCGGAGGGAGCCAGGAGGCTGGGACTGCTCTCCAGCCCTTGGAGCAACCTGCACTTGTCCACTTACGTAGACCAGGAGCTGTCCTTAATAAGTAGGTGGGAACAATCTGTCCCCCATTAAAGTTTCATCTCAGTTGCTACTCACTGTGGGGTGACTTTAACCCAGGCAGCTTCTGCAAAGATGCTCATCTTCCTCCCAACACTGTTTTTTAGCACTGGTCATAGAACTGTGGTTATCTGGGTGTTTTCTAAATGTGCATACCCAGATATGTAGCGTTGTTGCCAGAACAAGGAAAAAACGTGTCTAAACGGGGATAGAAATGTTCTGCTTTTCTCAATTGCATTACCTGAAGATGTGAAAGGGATCCCTCTAAGTTCCTTTTTTATAAGAAATGTTATCTCCCCGTGGCTTGAATTCAAATCTTAAGTCACGTAGCATCATTATAAATGAAAATTATTTTCATACCTCCCATTTCTGAGTATGAGAATACTTCAGCCCAGTTAAGGATATTTCAGATATTTTTCTCTTTCCAAATGGTGTTAGTAGTGCACTTCAACAAACAAAGTTTCCCAGTGTTGCTGCATAGGGATTTATGCAGATTACTTTTAGGATCCTCTTGCTGCTCTCATGCCTTTATATGAAATAGCTCACAAAGGAGACTGGGTGTGAAGTGTCCATAGGCAGCATGTGGAGTTGAGGCTCACAAATCTGCAGGGAAATGTTTTGTTATTCCCTATTAGCATAAGCAGTCTCACAGCTGATGTAGAATAACACAAGGATTCAGATAACAATCACATTCACAGATGCTGTTTCTTGAAAAACAAGTTGCAAAGGACTCTTGAAGATGCTAACCTTACACTGTGCTTGCCTGTAATGTGGTTTTGAAACTGGAGCAGAGAGAATAGCAGAGTGAGCTATTAAAATTCAGCTATACAACTGGCAGGAAAGGTAGCGTGAGCTGACTTCCACAGGCACTTGCTACAGCTTTTGTTTCTTGTCCTTTTTTGTGTTTTGCTTAATCAAAGAGCACAAATCTAACCTGAAAATGTCTGTATGAGTACAGCATACTTCTCTGTCCTAGGCTTATGTGCAGTACTATTAAGATCTTTTTGCAGATGGCTGTTTTAGCTAGTAAATATGAGAAAGTCAGGCACGTAGTTGTGTGTTTGAGATTTCAGATGGGGCTGGTCATGATTAGCATAGACTGCTGGGGAAACAGGCAGGAAGGATCAAACAACATGCTCAGATTACTTTCAGGCTTTTCTTCAGGGCCTTGTTTATTACTTCAAACAACAAAATCACCCTCACAAAGCAGGACAAAATGAATTGTCTTTCTTCAGCTAATACAGCCGCCAGCTGCCTGCCCGGGGCTGATTTCAGGAGTCACGTTGCCCTGCTGACCCTACAAGTGAGTCCCTTATCAAGTAGAGAAGACCTGGCTCCACACCTGGATGGGTGGCAGAAGAGCTGCTGGGTTTTAAGATGCATAGCATGAACATGTACAATTACATGTAAATAATCTCTGATTATCAAGCTCTGTGGTTGAGAACTATTCAGAAGGATTTATAGAGTTACTGTGTCTTCTTCCTCAGCCAAGGAAAAGCATTTCCAGGGATTTAAGGAGTGACAACTCTGCTCCTAGCTTAGGAAGTAAATTATGTCCCTGATGTAAGGCCATATTGGCGTCTCGTTGAATTTTCTTTTTCAGGCTAAAGTTGGTTCTGTTGTAAATCTCCCACTTTCTATAGATGAATAACATGAATTTGGTTAGTGAATGTTATCATGACTGTGTCACTTTAACAAATATAACAGTGTGTGACCAGGCCTGCAATAATTAATTAGTTGGACTCTCTTAGTAATGAATTACCTGAGGACATTAAGAGCCTGTTCAGGAGGAGGAGAACTGGCACTGTTACATAAAATAAAGTTTGTAGAAATGTTCCCTGTGTAAAGTATGTTATCATAATGCTGTGTTTCAAGAACAAATGTTAATACAATTTTTCTATTGAAATAATTTAATTCTAGCCCTGCTGGTTCACAGAAATAACACATTTACACCAAGTAAACATTCCAAAGTTTTCCATAATGAAATTGCAGAAGTTAGAGGTGAAAACTAAGTGCCTATTCCTGCAGTCTCATTCCTTTCTCTTGCAGGATTGGTTCTTCTAAAAATATATGCTGGTTTTTCTTACTGCAAAGGAGTTTTTCTCTGTATTTTGCACACAGTGCATTAGAATCTGACACTACTTAAATCAGAGGTTTTCATTTTATTGAGTGATGACTTCTTTAGTAGATAATCAGCAATAATGTTAAGCATAACAAGTGAAGAATTGGGAATTCTCCTTATTCTGGCTTAGATGTGTGGTGGGATGAGGGAGGGTGTATTCCCATTCCAATGGGCATGGAAATGCAGAACGGCACGGAAATGCAGAAGGACCACGTCCTGTCTGTGCGTGTCCTGCTGCCTGCACACCCATGGCGATAAGTTGGGCATCTGACCAGTAAAATCTGCTGTTGATATCAGTATTTAGGAAAAATAATAATTAATTAACATTCAACAGTCATATTTTCTAGGGGAAAAAGGGAATCTAGTATTTTTCCTATTATTACTACTAGAGATGTCTACTGTAGCTGTGATGATGAGGAAGATCTGATCCCAACCCAAGGGGTCATTTAATGAGTTACAGTGGCACAGGCACTAGTCTTACAGGAGACTAGAAGGGGATGAATAATGATAAACATTGGGGATGAAACAGTAATTAACTGTGTCCTTTAATAAAGGCTAAGCTGCCAGAGAGGCAGGGGCAGGTGGTGGTGAAGCCCTTCCTGGGGAGCTGCCCCGTGTGAGGGGTGAGCCCATGTCAGGGGCTCAGAGAGGGCTGGAGCCAGGCAGCAGGATTGTAACTTACCATCACTGGTCTGTGGGTGCTTTGTACCTTGGCCAAAGAAAACCTGGGACACATTTCTTGTGTGTTTCTTCCTCATTTGCTGTACAATCCCCAGAGTGGTTTTGTTTTGTTCTGTAAGTGCAAACCCTGATTGTAATGCATGAAATGCTGCCTGCTCTCACTCTGTTGGCTCCCAAATACAGACAGCACCTCTGACTGTGCCTTGCTGGGTCTTCACGTGAGGTCATCCACTTACTCTAAATGTTAAAGGGAAGTTTTTCTGGGTCATTCAAGCATTTACTGGTTGGTTTGAATGTGTTTGCCTGGACTTGATAAAAGTAACAGCAATTAGTATGATCTTTCTGAGAAGCAGGAGTGATCTTATCAAATTTTGGGAGGAGGTTAATGCTAATGCAAGTTATTTGTATGGCTTTGCATTGAAGAGTTTCAATTTGCAGCTTGAATAGTTCAATTTCTATTTAGGGTGCAATTCCAGAGGAAGTATAATTACAGTTAAGGAGTGTTACAGAACTGGTGAAGAACTAGGTTAGGAAAACACAGGAGATATTTTGTGAAAACATTTTAGGGTTATGCCTTGCTAAATACAGGAGGTATAACTAAGTGAAAAACAACTTACTGCTCAGTTTGCCATGTCACCTTTAAAAGTATGAATGAATAAATAATGCTACTCCTGACTTTGTTAACTTGATTTTTTAAAATACCCTCCTCTGTTAGAGCCAGTATGTATGTGCTTATGTGATTTTCTAAATATGCAAAATGTAATTAGTGGCACCCTAAATCAGAATTTCTTTTAAGTCTGTCATGTTTGAGCTATTTTTGTTAATGAGAAGATTACTCAGTACCATTTCAAAGCATACATAAATCTACTCACTGGCAGAACTTATTCATTGAAGTGGGTACAACTGATATTCATTTAATATGGACAAAATTTGAAGATGCCCATTTTTCTTCACTTTTCCCATTTGTTTTCTCTTGCACAGTATGAATACTTCATAGAGACTATGTACACACCTGTTCAATCATGCTGCTCTTTGAATCCACCCCTTTACACCAACCCCTGCTTTTAGCAAAATATTGAGATGCAGTCAAAGCTGTCAGATTGCTCAGTGTCTGATGCAAGCTGCTGATTACTGTTGCCATTGTTAGCTGGATTACACTATTAAAGGCTTTTATGAAGTATTTGCATTGCTTGCTGATACAAATATCAAATCATGGCTACGCCACAGTGAAAAAGGAAATAATGCTCATTTTGTGACACATTTCTTCCAAGACAAGACAGCAACAAAAATCTGTGGAAAATACCTATATACAGAGCACATTTCAAGTGTCTTTTGGTTTCTTAATTGCTAAATTGTTCAAACAGCAGCCCTCTCTGTTGCTTCCAGCTTGTCATTCCACTCTCAACAACGAAGGCAGAGTTGATGAGGCTAAACCATCAACCATAGTTTCATGAGCTTGTATGTGACTTCAAGCCCTGTCTGTCCTGACATGATTTAGCCTCTTGTTGGATCAGAGGCAATAAGAAAAATGAAGCAACTAGGTTGCATAGCTGTAGAGAAAACATCAGCCAAGTATCTGGGAAGTAATTAATGAGAAGCAACACCTCATGGCACTGTACATGTGCATCTGTTAAGTGTCTGCTGAGTGTCAGATACTGCTGTTTCTCAGAGGTCAGGTATTCTTCTGTGGAGTCTGAGCCCGAGAGGTCTGAGGTGGTCCAGGGTTATTGCAGAATGATGACTGTGATGAGCCTACTATTCTGAAATGCTTTATGGCACTGGATAAAGTTGAGTGGAAGGCAATGCATGGAGAGATGTCAGCCTCTGCAGATAATCCTTGTGTCATAACACTTAGTGCAAATGCTGTTTGTGACAAGAAGGACCAAGAAGTGGTTCAATCCTGTGTGAATGCTCAGGGACAATCCTCATGCTACTTGCTCAGCAAAGGCAGTCTTTAGAGACATGGCAAGTGAGGGAGTGATTCCAGAGAAATCACACGAAAGAAAAACGGCCTTGGTTTAGTTTACAAAGCAGTGACACACTCAAGCTCTCCATGCTTTCAACTGTAGCTGAAAACATCATATAAGTGAAAACAATAAACGGCCAGGCAGCTTGTGTGCTGCTGAGGCACAGCTGCTTGCTTCCTCACTCACTTTGGTGGTGTTGTGTTGTTTCTCTCGTTTCTATCAGTTCTGCTACAAATAAAAAGGGAAATACCTCATTGTTTATCAAGAGCCATTCACTACAAGCTGATGACAAAGCCTTCAGCAGGCAGGCACTCTGCAAAGCCCAGGAATGTGCTGCTGCAGGTTCATCTACGGCAGCAGGGAATGCCACAGCAGTTTGGCCCAGGTGTTCTGTGTTTGTTTCATTGCTCCAAGGACTCTCTCAGCTGAGAGAATTTGCCCTTTGTTCAGTAAGTTTGATTCACGTGGGATAAATGAATAAGGGATAATGCTCAGTGCCTCTCAGACAGCAATGTTGAATGGCTTCCAGAGCACAGGTGCTGGCAAGAAAACTCTAATAGCTGAAGCTGCTAATTTTCCTGCCTTGATTGTTACTGCTCCTGGGCTGGTTTTGATGCAGAAACCTCTTTGCCCCCTCTGCAATCGACTGCCTCCCCCCTTTTGTTTCCTAGCTGGCCTCATTTCTAATGTGGCTGGTACACCTCTTCTCTCCCATGGGAGGTGCTGGTGGGCAGCTGGCTCTGAGGAGGTGGCCTTGGATTGGGATGTGTGAACTGGGCTGCTTCAAAATTGCTTCATGTGGGAAAAGATGCCAGAGATGTGGTTGGATGGGCTTCCTAGAACAGCTCACCCGGAGTGTCCCTCCTTATTTGTTGCTTAAGTATCCCTTGGATTTTGTGCTTTCTGGGGGAGGGCAGTGTCCACCAGCATGTCCAGTCTGTGTCTGGGCACTGGGACAGAGATGGTGGTTGTCATTTTAGCAATAATGGAAGCAATTTGGTTGATGACCTTTTGCTTCCTGGCTGTAAATATGTGATGTTATCTGTGTCTGGGCATAGGTTGCTCTTGTCTGGAGTGACAACATGTGTGAGGAGTAACCATGTAAAGTGAAGCTGTAAGAAACAGCACAAACCCATAATTCTGGGCGTGACCTGCTGTTGCCCCTTAGCACCTTCCTAAAAACCATTTCTGTGTTTCAGTAATACACTTGGGAGAAAATCTTCTGCCTTGTCTCCTGTGCTTTATTGTTTGTGAATGTAATTTGAAATACTTACTGGTGCATTTCTATTCTTGAATAGCCATTTAATGAGATGGGATAAAGATTTTAAATTTTGGGTTTTGCTTTCAATCTAACAGGTACTATTAGTTGTGGTAATGGCTCTGGTAATCAGTTTTCAGTGTCATGTGACTGAAACTCTAGTGAGTGTGTCTGCTTTTGGGCAGCCATAATCTGAAGTTACAAACACCTGCAGAAGTTGCCTTTGTGTTTCTCATTTTAATTCGTGCCTGTTATAAGTGTAGGACTGTCAAATAACTGTTGTCAGAAAGGACAAACAGGCATCTGGAGTAATTGAATACTCGATTCTTTTTGCAAGCTTTTTGACATAATGATTTATCCTATACTTTAATACTACTTTTCATTCTCATTACTTTGTATTTTTTGCCTGATAAATATTTATAATTTATAAATTCAAACTGGAGATGAGTTGTAACTTTTATGCTCTAATAAGAGCTGAAAAAATGTCCAAAAAAATCAGCTGATACAGAAGCAAATATAATGAGAATACAGAATAAAATAGTGACATTCTCCTCTCCAAGGATAGTCCTTAATGGATTTGTGTTTCCTTGTGAAATGTGTTAGAGTGCTGAGCTCACTTGAGAAAGAATCTCTATGTCCCAGCCTGGAGCAAAGTGCACAGAACTCATGTCCTGGGTTGTGCTTTAGGGTCTGCACAACTCACAACACCGGTGTTGTGTGTGTAGTTTTACCTCTCTGCCTGTTACCTCACCCATCTCACCTCTTTGAGATAATGAAAAGTTCTTAAAAAAACATTCTATGAAAATTGCATACACTTGAATTGGCCAAATATTGAGTAATTTCACTCCAGTCAGTCTGTACCAGCACACTCCTTTCTGCCAGCTTCAATTAATCTGTTCCTGAAATTTTTGACAGCATGTGAATGTCTCTGCTGCTTTCTGTCTCTCTGCTTAGCACATGAGAGGGTGATGGACTAAGGACTCTTGTCATCCCCTTCCGATCTGGCTTGGCAACAGATGGCAACAGGTCTTTGAGAAGAACCGTGTTGTTGCTCCTCCAAGCACCAACATTGTGTCTCAGTGCTGTCTGGGATGGGTATGTGACATGAACCTGAATTGGCTTCCAGCCTCAAACATTCTTTTATCAATTAGCAGAGCCACTGATGGATTTGACACAGCCCTGGGAGTGTGTTTTTGTGTCCTGCAGTATTATCTGCTGTGCATACTGATGATCTGCTCTATGCAGACAGTTCAGGCATATGTTAGTTGAATTTACAGTAAATTTTTTGTTCCCATTGGGTACACTGGCTTTTGTTTATTCCAGGAAGGCTAGAATATAAACCCTGTTGCTTTTAGGAAGCACAATTATGCACAGTATAAAACAAGGTAAACATTACAAGTAGAAGCCAACAAAGCCAAAACTTCATTCAGGCGAGATTTCCCAAGGAGTGTCTTCAGGTCAGTGCCATCTAAGTGCTGGTTGGTAACCAGCTGATGTGCTGGGAAGTTCTGGTTTAGTTAATGTGATCAGTATTTCACAGTGTGACACACAGCATCTGTGCTGCTAGATGGAGAAAGAGCTGACACTGGGACTGGCCAGGACATGCCAGGCATATTGGGGGCTCACTTTCCCTGCCACTGAGCTAGCAGTGTTTGCCATCCTGTTAGTAGAGGGATGAAAGGGCAAGGAGCACTTGCCATGTTAAAATAAAAGGCTCAGGGAGTGCTGAGATGAAAGGTGAACTGAAGCTTAGCTAAAAGCAGGTGCCAGGACTGTTATGTCAGTATTTGCTGTGTGCAATTCTGGCTTCTGGGTCTCAGCTGGGTCAAACTGGTGTGCAAACTCCAGTGCATCAAGAGGGGCCATCCTGGTTGTGAAGCACTGAAAACAATCCCATCAGTGCCCAGGCTCACATTTTATCATGGATATAGATCCTCAGTTTGGTATTGGTGTGCTCTTTTTTTTCACCTCTTTTGTTCCTTTTTGTTTGCTGTTTTATAAACAGTACCTCACTGAGAGCAACAGTTTTGATCATCATCATCCTCATCTGGAAGGAACATTCACCAGTCTTAGAGTCATGTCTGGTCCTACTCCTTTACAGCTCTTGGATATTTTCAGGAGCTCCAATAGAAACTATGCTCTAGTATTTTGGCCATCTTTGTTCTCCTGTTCACCATATGCTGGGACAGATTTATAAAGGATTCTATCTACATAATCACCAACCTGGTTTATGGCATCAGCTGTTCTAGTTGGCAGTACCAGGTGCTTTCCCCAGTCTTCCTGCTTTTTTTCATTTTATCTTTGATCATTGCCCACAAAACAAATGATCATCCTGTGGCCACCTAAATGTCTGCCACTTTCTTATCACCATATGGCTCATCCCTCAGTGCCTCATCCACAGTGCTGGCACTGCTGAGCCCACAAGCTTTGCTGCCTTTCTCTTCTCACAGACACAGGGCTGTTTGCCTTGTCTGGGGATATGACTGGAGCAACTTCTGACAAGGCAAAGTCATCTCGGCACTGTGTCCTTCCCTTGGACATCTGTGAATTCCTCATTTTTACATAAATAATTTTATCAGTTCCTACATCTCTCTTCTGTGTAGTGAAATAACCTGGGACTTAGCCAGGAGTAGCTGGAAAAAGTAGTCTTACTACTTAAATTAACATTTTTGTCTTTGGAAGACATCCTTGACAACGTGTTGGCTGTCCCTTACTAGAAGGAAGTTTTATTCATGTCAGAGTGCTGTCTCTATCAGGGTTTGCAATATTAGTCCCAGTTGAATTTGTATCACAGACCTTGTTGTGTCAGGACTTGCTTTGTGTTTTTTCTTTGTTTAGAACAGCCATTTGGGACCTACTGTGCTATTTACCATAGAGATAATACACAGTGATATGTTTTAAAATGCTTTTTAATGTGTTTTCTGGCAAATTGTCTGTTGCTGTGTTAGGTGTGAAATCATCTAAAGGGGGACAAGCGATTTGGCATTTGTGCAGGCTTGTTGATTTTAACTAACATTTGCATTAGATTAGAACAGTGAATGCTGTCTCCAGTGAAGAAATGCTTTGCTTTTTTTCAATGGCATTTTAAAATGGAGTATTGCTAGTTTGAATGAGTCAGCTGAAATAACAGAAAATGTTTCCTTTAAAATAACATCTGAATAGAAGCAGCTGTCATATCACACAGAACCTGAAACAAAGTGCAGCACAAAACTTGGTTGACATGTAATAACCCTGCTATTAGATTCTATAATGTTTTAATTTCTTCCCTGGGATATCTTTTGTGCACTAGGAATAGTGTATTTGCATGTGAATAGAAAAAGCTAAATTATAGTCTTAGGTTCGTGCAAAGGAGCTAATCTCTAACACTATGATAGATAGAGGAACTTCTTAATTTTTATTTCTAGAATCATTGTATCAGACTAAAACTTCTCTCATTGCTATCAGTGTGTTTGTCAGCTGAAGTTCTGAGCTCATCTAAATATTGTATGAGGTTCAGTGAACAGTGAAAATAATCTTTCTAAGACCTGTCTCATTAGTGGATTATGCAATACAATAATTTATCTTATAGGAAGTCAGTTTATGTTCATCTTTCTGTTTACTTTTGGAGCCACTCTCTGCAGTTCCATTAATTCTGGTTCATTTTAATTCAGTGAAAATGCCCTGAAAATTTTGTAAAATATACATATTTAATTTTGTTTGGGAAACAAACAGGAAAAAAACCCAACCCAGAAATAGTATTCTCTATTGGTATATTTTGATGCTATGACATAATATAAAATATAATTTTTGGAAGGGCAATCAAAATGAAATCTTGAGTGTGTTTGAAATCAAAATGATCTGGAGGCACAGCAAACACAAGGCATTTTATTTATTGCAGTGAAGTTTCACAAAGAAGAAAGATAAGGGTGACTTGGTAAACAACTAGCTTTTAGATAGCAGATAAAACTGTAAAATGAAGGCATAGACTGATGGACAGAAAATGTTATATGTCTATTCTCTGAGTTATATTATCCATTTCACAAAGTGAAGCAGCAGAATGGCTTTTTCACCTCTTCTGTGGCTACATAAAATGGCAGCCACTGTATTTAGGCAAATTGTCATTTTAGATTAAATATTTCCTCAGTACAGAAATATAATCAACACACTGAAAGCCTTTCCTGAAAGGGGAGAAAAGGATAATGGTAAAAAATGAGTGAAATACTCAGAGCAACCTTTCTTTTATAATATTTAGGGCTGGCACAAAATGTAGATGAAGAGGATCATAATCTGCTACTCTTGGTGAAGGTCTAATTTTGCTTAAAAGGAGGCTATGTCTGGGTCTTAAAACTTGCTAACAGTGTGCTGCACTGAAGGCCATTTGCCTCTAATATTTTAAGTATTTGCTTTCCCACACCCCTTCCCTAGTGTGGTGGGGATTTCCAAATTCAAAACTGAGGGTAAAACACAACCTAAAGGAAGAGAGTGGAATGCAGAATAGCTGTTGTGGCCAGCTCATTTCTGTGGGCTCGTTTTCATCAAACAAGCTCAGAAAATCTTGCTTTGAAGTCTGTATGGATCTCTTAGCACTAAAGCAATAGGGCTTTGCTGAGGTTTATTAAGTGGTCAGGGTGAGTTGTGTGCTTTTGATCTTGGCGTGCACATTAGAAGCATCTGTTTGGGGTTAAAAGGATGGTAGGAAGGAGGTAAAAAAAAATCCGAGAAATAATGTGGGAGTGAATTGAGACTGTCCCTTGGTTTTGACTCACTCCATTGTACCTGCATGTTGTAGAGAGTATGATCACCAGGTAACCTGATGGAGTCCACTGATTCGAGTTACAGTCAATACTGAAAAAAACCCCATGAATTAAAGATGGAGGGTAAAGCTTCCACTATAAAGACTGGAAACTGTTTCATTTGCCCTCTAGGTGTTCTTCTATTTAAATAAATAAAACAAGTAATGTAGCAGCAATTGTATCAGGATCAGTAAAGGCTCCCTTGACAATTTTTTTGTCATAAATCTCAAAGATTTTTAACTAATATTTTATATGTATATTAACCCCCCCATACTCATCTGTGCCTTTGCAGTAGCTCTAAATGACCTCTTCGTCACCAGCTGTC
The DNA here is from genome assembly GCA_013399195.1 of Dicrurus megarhynchus. NCBI lineage: Eukaryota > Metazoa > Chordata > Aves > Passeriformes > Dicruridae > Dicrurus > Dicrurus megarhynchus. The sequence goes on from VXAD01008737.1 coordinate 355,713, forward strand.
TGAAATAGAGGGAGAAATATCTTCAAATGGAGATGCATAACACAAGGACTGGGAGTACATTTTGTACAGGACACCATTTAAATCAGTGGTGCTCCTATTAGGGTTAACATGTCGGATGAGTCTTTCCAGATACAGGGAATCCTCATCCGCCAACAACCAGGCAGAAGGGGATGCCAAAAAAAGCAAGTGTAGCGTAGGTCAGCTCCAGCGAGGGAAGGGAAATGAACATTTGAGTACCAGCCCCTGGGCCCTCAGTGTCTGACAGCACAGCTGGTTGTAGAGAGACAGGAGAATCACGGTATTGCTACACCTCCTTGTAGTAGGGAACAAAGTGGGGGAGCCTGGTTGTGGCAATTTGGAGTCCCTATCCAATTGTAAGCTTTATTTAATGCCTATTGTCATGACTGTGCTTTGTCTTTACCTGGTGACTTGCTTGCCCTTCAGTGTTTGAGAAACTCTCCAAAAATCAAGTGATTTTTTTTTTGCTTCTTTTAACTTCTTGGCTAAGATTCTCAATACTTTTCACAGGGAGTATTTTGGTAATTCTTAACCAAATAAAACTCCCCTTCTGTGTCTAATAATCTACCTTCCTGCCCTTTCACTCTACTACACAAACATTATAGATCTAGGAGACTTTAAAGCTCTTACATTACTCCCCTTACACTCTTGAACTTGCCTAGAGGATTGATTTTTTACAATATTCTTCCCAGTCTATGACCTCCCCTGACAGTATCAGCCCAAGGCACACTGCTTGCTCTTGAGTTGTGACACTCCAGACTTGAGCATGTTTCTCATGTTTTTGCTGCTGAGGCTGTTAAAGAAAAGGGTAGTTTGTGCCTGCTGCACCAAAATTGATGCATTTCAATATGAAACTGGGGGCTTGCACTAAACAGAGAAATTTTGCATCTCATTTGGTTTAAATATTTATTTTAAATTTCTTTAAAAAGTAGAGAATTGTTAGTGTGTTAGTGTTGTAGGACAATAGCTGTGTTTGTTTAATAACTGATCAAAAACATTCATAACAATTAAAGACAAGACAACAGCTTTCATTTTTCACACACCTTCTAGGCAGATGGATCCTCAAGCCCAAGGCAAAACTATACAGTGTACAAAAGAATAGTTTTATCTTTGTTGACTTCTTGTTGCCTCGGGGACATGATGTAGCAGTTGTTTCAACTGAGTATGTGTTAAGCATTGCCATGCTGTGGGGAGGTTTTATCTGGAATTTTCCTGGGATGTGTGCTGATGGTGTTTTTTCATTTGTGTGAAAGGCCTCAGTACTACAAGAAGCAGACTGATCTTGCCTCAACCCTCGCTTGGGAAGAGAGCTTCCTGCTCTGCCTTCTGCTCATGGCATTTTCTTAGCTGGCAATATATTCATTGTTGGCACATATCCAAAATATCCATTGTTCTCCTTCCCTCATTCCCCTTTCAGCCTGGCATGTGGGTGGATATGTGTAGGTGCTAATCTGAAGCTGTAAAGACATATTATGGACAGAAGAATTGTCTATTATAAAGCAACAAAAATCTTTTCAGTTCACAATGCCATTTCTCATTGATGTAACAGTTATCTACAACTAAGAAAAAAGTACAGAGAATTTGCAGTTTTGCAATGTGTGGAAAAGGTTAGACTCAGACACAAGTGCAAAATAAGTTTATTTTACAGTTAAACAAACAATATTTAAAGTAACCAAGAGCAGTATTAAATCACTTGTGCTAAGTTTTTAACAGAAAAAAATTTGAAGTGTATACAAATAAAGGGGAATTTGTGCTCAAGTGCCATTTAATAAAGGGATGCTATTGTTGTCTGCCCTATCCTGTTATATGAAAGATAACATCCTTCATCAAAAATATGATCTTTCCATAGATATTGTGATTCAGAATCAGAAATTTATTGAGGATGAGATAGGAGACAAGAGAACTTCATAGTTTAGAGGGAGACACTTGAACACCTGGTCCATACCCAAGACAGTCATGGTATTCGTGCATCTAAAAAGTAATAAAACTTCCATATTGAATAATACTAACCACCCTAAAATAATTCTATTTTCAATCAAAACTAGCTGTCTCCTCACTTCCGAAAAGTTAAGGACACTGCACCTTGATAATTTTATTTTACATTTATTTTTTATTTTCACATGTTTCAGATACTTATGCTCAAGGGCTTAAAGAAACTGAGCTGGAAATTTTTGTGTGCAAACTAATAAATTGTAGGCACTGTTAGTGTCCCTTCACTGACCTCAATAGTGATCATGTGGGCACATTTGCTGGTCAAGTAACAAGTCTTGTAATTCATGTACTTTTTGAATTAATTCAGCTTCAATAAGCAGAAATTGCTAAATGGTGTCAAATCATGGGTGGCGGTTTTATGAAGCAAGAGCTTTTTTTCCCTAGAGCTGTGACTGGCTAACAAGTTATCTGGTCTTTTTGAAGGAAAATTAAAGGAAACCAGGAGGCCATAGAAGATTTTTGCATTCACAAAATTAACTATCATTGTCTACATTTTACATTAGAGCCACAATGTGGTAAGCATGTTTAAAAACTATATCATGTCATACATACAGTGAATCTTGTAAAATATATTGTTAGCTTTATGCTTGCCATTATATTGTTTTGTTGCTTACACACCAGATAAATCAGTCATTCTATAATAAGGATTTCCAAAAGCAGCCCTGAGTTTAATATGTTGATACCATACAAATGGCTGGTTAAGGTCTAGAATTTGTAATACTTACATGGCTTGAGATAACAAGCACTTGTTGTATAGTCTTCGGTTACAATGCAATAGATTATGTAGCTGTAGCAGCTTGCAGGTGTGTATGCTACTTATTTTAGCTAATAAATTCTCATTGCTACTTTTTTTCTATAAAAGATTGTTGGTTATAGCCAGAATTTTATGGTTAGGCACACATATTTTTATAATGGATTCCATTACAGAGAAAAATTTGCCAGGCTGCTATGCAAATCCTGCAGATTTGATCAGTGCTCTCCAGCAGTGTCACCACCAGAACAGTTTATCAGAAAAGGGAATGGGGCAGTTGCTCATGAGCTTCTCATTCTCCCTGCTTTCTCAGTTTTTCAGCTCATTTCTATTTATTTACTTGCTCCAGGACTCCAAAATTTTTTCAGTGCTTCGTATGTTGACTCCTTCACTCCTGCTTCTTCTGACCCCTTTCTTCTACATAGACTTTTACAGAGAGATTAGAATATCTCAAAGATGTGTTTTTGTGAACTGTTTTTTATTATCTATCAAAACTGGAGCATCTTGCACAACAAACTCCTCCAAAAGATACTCTGGGCAATGTTTCTTATAGAAAAAAGTAGAAAGGAAGGTGAATGCAGTGATGATTCAAACCATTAAACACTTTCTTCTGGGTTGGATGTTGTACTTTAGGGATAGCAACTCTCTAAGTCTTCAGTAAAGTACAGGAGTATGCCTTTCCGTGAGTTCTGTAAAACCCCGCTGTTACAGTCATAGAGCTTTTCATTTAAGTGGATAGTTGTCTAAGAAGAAATGAGCCCTAGGTAAAACAGTCCATTAATTTAATCAGCTTATCACAAAATCCTGCCAGTCCCAATATGGCAGAGGTAAAACTCAGTGAAATGACTGTGTTTTTGCACAGTGGCTGCTTATGAGCTCCCATGAGGCTGCCTGCACCTCCTGAGCCACGCTGCAGAACCTCCCTGCGATGGTCTTTTCACTCTGTTTCCCTTGGCATTAAATTTTGAGACTTACTAAATTCAAGTGGGGACATAGCTTATTCAGCTGTCTCACCACCACATGTATTTATTGTTTCTTTTGTTTTCCTCCCTTTTTATCCTTTTTCTTAGACTTTTTGAATGATAAATGAGTGCTCTAATTAGCTATTCAGTGAAGGTAAGAACTTCTTGAGCTCTACTGGCTACTGAAATTCTTTCTTGTAATACATGTACTTTTAGCCTGAACGTGATTTATGTACCATAGAATAGTTACTAAAAAAACCTCCTGTTTCATGAGGGAGGAAATGTTCTTTTTACTTCAATAGAAAACATTTTTCCTATGTGTTTTGCAAAATGTAACTAATTTCTTTTACACTTTCATTGATTGGATTTTTGCAATTCAAAACATCTTTTACCAGTACACTTGTATGTATTAAAGCAAAACAATTTGTCTGAAATGAGATGCTTCACGGTCAATTATATCTAAATTTCTCATCTACAACTCTTGATTTGAATCTCGGGTGTCTGTGCAGCTATTGAGGCTGAAAAAATGTAGAAAGGAAATGCTGTTATTTTCAATTTGTAGCAATTATACTCAGAGTGTGGCAGATGTGGTGGTATTGAGTTTCTGCACATGGTACAGGCAGGCAGCTTGTGGAAAGGACAGCTGATTTCTCTTATACCTGTGGCTGTCTTCCTGAGTGTGGACTGCTGGACATGATGTCTGAAAACAAACTCCCTCTGAGCACAGCAGTACTCTAATGTGCCGTTAAATCCTCCATGCTCAGGACAGCACTTAAGCATTAATCAGAACTAGGACTTCAGTCTATGTTTATCACAAAAGATATGGCCCTAATTTAAGAAAATCTTCCCACATAAGTAGATGCTTAAACTCTGCTCTAATATGAGCACGTTGAAGTCAGTGGTATAATGGGTACATGTCCTTTGAGGCAGATTAGCAAGAAATTGAGAGTATTAATGCAGCCTGGATGCAACTACTCCCAGTGAGTTTGACATACTCAAGGAGAGTAAAATACCATGTCTTGATTGAATTATTAGAGAGAGTCTGGTATTGTCTACCACAATCCTGCCTGGAATTAAATAGATGCACACTGGAGCTCGAATCCTCAGAACAGTGTTGGGAAGTTGTAAGTGTACGCTGCTCGGCTGAACTGGAAGTTGTGAAGCCACTACTGGCATTATTATTATAATTGGTACTCTGGTAGGACCTGGAGGGCTTGGTAAAGTTCTAGAGCCAATTATGGAGACTTTTTTCTAAGATATGAGAAAACATTATTTTGTCCAAATATCATTTAATGTATTACATTTGTAAGGGGCCTTGGGGTAGGGTGTGGAAAGTACAGCCCTCTGTGCTTAGTGCTATAGCCTGCAGAGCTGTGCCCCATGCAGTTCTGTCTCTGAAAACTGGTCTACAAAGTAAAACAGCTTTGAGAGAAGGAGCAGAACGCAAATGTCACCATCGTATGCTACAGCCACCCAGTGGGAAGGTGGGCTATTTTCCCAGTGGAAAATAAAGGTGATGGGGAGATTATTCAAAGCATAAAATCAAGGTCAATATGACAAGGCTGACTGCACTGTTTAGGACTTCTTTAGGTCCCATCTTCCAATTAAAGATGTTTTCTGGAAGGCAGGCAGGCATGTCTGACTTGGCATCAGGAGATGGAACTGAAACCAGTTCACCATGTCCCAGCTGAGTGCTGTGTTCCTGGGGAGAGGGGACAGGGAGGCTCTGAATTTCTCTGCCTCCTTTTGTGACCCTTCCTACCTCCTTTTGTGAGCCTGTACCCCTGCTCCGGGAGAGCTGACAAGCTCAGGCTATGCCTTTAGCAGAATGCTAGCCTCTGTTTGACAGTCTGGTCAAGTCCATGCTCTGGGAATAACTCGTCTGCTTTGAAGCAGTGCTAGTCAAAGAGAGATTCTACAGCAAATTACTTCCTGCTCTGGGGAGCACAGAGAGCAGCAATGCTTGAGACAATACAGAGTATTGAGCTGCCTGGATCTCTTCACTGTTCAGGAGCATCCGGACTGAGGGCAAAGTCCCCTGAAAGTCAGGAACATTCCTTTCTTTTGTGCAGTGTTTCTTCAGGCACCTGGAGTCCTGCCTGACTGATTTTGCTGCAAGTCAGCTTAACTTTGAACCAAGAGACTGCTTGATTTGTAATGCTTTATTTCTTTGTTCCTGTGGCATCTTCTTCTACTCTTATCGCTTCTCATGAGTTCTTTGGCTAGGTAGTTTTTGTTTTAGTTGCCACCCCACACAGAACTCAAATTTTAAGCAGAAAACAGATTTACCTATTATGAGAGATGATCCAGGGTGTATGTTTGTTACAACAGAGACACCTAAAGCTGTTCCCTCTGTGGTGATCTTGTCCCATCACCCTTTTGAAAAGTAGTTCAGAATAAGGAATGGAAAGGGTGAGCTGTACCATCAGTATGGAGTTTGCAGACTGACTCCGACTGTACAGATAGTTTATATCTTGCACACCAATTCCCAGGGAACAATCAATTTTTGTTAGTCTTCTGAGTGCTCATTATGTAGGCAACTGTGAGCATCTATGAATCATTTTGAGATTACATTTCTTTTTGAGTATGAACATAATGTAATATGGGCTGTTAAATTAAGCATTGCAGATTGTAAAGGTAGCTATGGGCCAGATTTAATTCATACATTTAGTGGACAAAAAAAAGTTTCAAAGAAGCAAACTCCTGCTGATTAGGTAATGCTGAGTATAATTAAGCTGCATTCTGTTAAAGGAAACTGTCAGCAAAATAAAATGCCCGGTAAGGTGAAGAATACAAAAACTGCAATGCACTTCTAAACTGAAAACCTGCCAGCTTACCTGCAGCTTGTTTGTTCCACAATCATTCTGAAGCTAGATGGGAAGGAATTAAGCTTAGAAAGAAATACAAATACATTATTACCTTTCATTTTGGGATGCTCAGACTTCTATCTATTTGCAAAGCTGGAGCTTCAACTCCATGCAGTGTGAAAAGAGATTGAGCTATCTAATCCCTGTAAAAGCAGAGAGGAGTCATGTATTAAATTGCATTACAGAAATACTAATAGAGAGTTTTCAGGTTTTTTAGTCATACCATTCAGAGGAAGCTAAGTGCTGAGAATGTGCAAATCAAATCTTTATGAATAGGCTGGTGTTCTGCGGAGTTTCTGATTTGGATGTTTCAGAATCTCCAGTACTTTATGTGTCTTTTGGATTAAAAAAATAAAATTACATATTTGTATTGTCACTAAGATGCTCCAGATTAGGAAAAAACCCAAACAAATGGAATTTTATCTCTGCCATCTAGAGTTTGAAATTATCAGGGGCTTTTCTATACTATAAATTTGTTTCTGTTTCATCCCTAGAAATATGTTTTGCATCTTGTGAATAGGAAGCTGTTGGTTTTGTGGGGAGTTTGGAACATGTTCAGAAACCTTAATTTTTAACACAGAGATGTTCTCTTCCAAGAGTATTTCATTGTCATAAATAAGTTAATGAATGTGGGTAACCCTGCCTTGCAAAAAGGAGACATGAGATTTTGTAGAATTACCTTTCAGATCCTCCAAGAGTAATTGCTGCCACGTGTTATTACCAAGAAACCACACCCACCAACCAACCAATGAACAAAACAAATGTCTCCCCTCCTCCCCCCCCAAACCCTCCCAAACCCCTGAAACACTGTAAGTAGTTTAGGCTGATAATTTGCTCGCAGCTTTCCTGGTAGAGGCTGAAATAGAAGAAGAGTTCACTTCAGAGTTGCAACTTATTCTTTGGGGTATTTATATGTACTCTCCTGTCTGGATCTTACTTAAAGGAAAGCTGAAGTGTGGCAGAAGACTATGAAAAGATATCATGTTTCAGTGTATCTCATCTCTGGCAGCGCTCACAAAAATAACAGCTGTAAAGGAACAGTGTCATGTGTTTGCTTCAAATTCCTATGTTTTGGATGACTGTATTTTTCTTAGTGAGGAATTGCTTTACTGTCACAGATGGAATGCAGAATAAAATACTGTTGTATCCATCACAAAATAGCAAGTGTGGCACTAGTTTATAAATCTCATGAATATTGGGAGACAGATTTTTTCACGGATTAAAATCCCACTGATTCAGCTATAGCAAAGTGGGAAAAATACATGAAGGAGATTCTCCCTTATTTTATTAGTGAGCAAAAGCTGGAGGGACCTGAGGAGAAGGGGGAGAGGAGTGAGAGGAGGCAGCAGAACAGAAGGCCAGAAAGAACTGGCCAGGGCTGAAGAGAGCCTGCAGGGATGTGGGTAAGGAACAGGTCTAAATCTTACATTGAAGGGAACACAGTGGGAAGGGAGAAGAGTTACTGATTTAGTGCTAAAATAGCTATGGGGAGACATGTGGTGACAAGAAGAAAGGAGGAGAAAGTGAGGTATCTGCTTCACGTGGAGGTGACTTTAAGTTTTGTTTGCAAGGCTTTTCCAGAAAGTGCCAAAGCTGGATGCTGTGACATGTCCCAGGCCCCAACATCAGTAGCTGCTTACACAATGCACTGAGCATTATACATGTGAATTGCATGTTGAATTATGTATCATTATGTTTACTTATTAAGCACAGTCATATGTGCTTAAGTTCCTGTGTGTGAGAAGTAGCAAATGAATGGATGTGAAGCCTAAGACAATGCAGCACCCTGTATTCCATGTATGAATTCCGTGGGGCTGGGGCACAGCCCTGCCAGCCCTGCTGCCTGTGGTCACAGAAGCGCTGCAGATGTGATTCACAGTGTTCAGTTACCAACATAAAACTTGTTTGCTGTATAAAACTTGAAAGCTACTTATTCTACTGTGAAGGTGTCTGTCAGTCTGCTTTAAAAATAATGCACTGCAAACTGGAATTTACCGAGCTAATGAAATGCCTTCAGGGAGGTTATGATGAGCCATTAAAAGAAAGGGCACTGTCAGATAATTTAAGCAACTTTGAGAAAAAATGCTTTAATTTTTTTTTTTTTTTAATGCTGCAAATATGTCCTTTTTTGGCATTTAAGGGTGAGAGAACACTGGTGCCTCTTTTCTATTCCAGAGCCTTTCCTTGCTGCCAGGGGCTGTACTGCTGTGGGTAGGTGCATTCCTTCTCCCGGTATGAGGTTGTCTCCTGCTTTATTGTGGAGCTTGGGCGGGGACTGACCTGGGGCTGCAGCTCCTTGTTCTGAGGTTTCTGCAGGCTCCAGCCATCCTCTGCCCTCCATCCCAACGCCTCCCATAGCCCTGTGGCATGTCTTAGCTGTTCTCCCAGCTCTGCAGCTCAACCCCCGGCAGATGCTCTCTCCTGCCTGTGTTTAAGTCCATGCTTGATGTCTGTGCAGGCAGCATGGATATGTCAGTCTGTCCTTGCCAGGGCAGCTTTGTTTGATTGTGAGTGTGACAACACACATTTCCCTTCCTCACAGACAGAGTCCCAGTGCAGGGGTTTACCTGCAAAGATGGTGGTGGAAGGAATTTTTATAGTAACTATTTGGAACACAATCTTACTCAAAATACAACTGATACTTTGCAATATTTAGTGTTGGTTTTAACAGAGTTATGTGTGAGATGAAATAAAAGCTACAGTTTATATGCCTCTATTTAACAGAAAATATGTACAAGCTGGCTTTTATTTTTGGACATATTCCTTTCACCAGCATCATGCCTTATCTAGCAAAGCAGGATTTCTTATGTGTACAAGTTTGTAAGCAAACCAGTGTGAGATTCCAAGTCAGAACTGCAGTCTAATAGGAAAACTAAAATAAAGGCAATAATACAGAAACACTGGCTTAAACTGACAGAGTCAGGATATGACTTGACACCCTGTTGGTCAGGGTGGTGGTAGCAGTCCAATTAAATGGTGCCTGCGGTCCTTGTTGGAGTGATGGATGTGGTTCTGTCAAAGTGGTGATCCTGTACAAAGATCTGGTCCTTCTCCAGTGGTGGTTGTCGAGCTCTCATCCTCTGGGAATCCAGTGGTAGAGCTGCCCATGGTTCCAAACCTCAGATTGTACACAGGTGGGAATATTTGGCTCCTCCCCTCAGGGCGGGGCATCTCACAATGGGATGATGTAATTCTCTGAGTCCTTCTGTGAGACCTTGATGGCATTAGCGGAGATGGCCCCCTCGGGGTGGCGGCTGCTTCCCCAGGGGGAGTTATGAGGGCTGACTCATGGAGAAGATAAAGAACTGCCCCAGCTGTTTTAACAGCTTATGAAGATGGTAACAGAATACATACTTTTGGTTACATCTTACATTGTAACCCAAGACATAATGGTTTTATGAACTGAAGATTGCTGCTACTAGCAGAAGAAACTGTTATCTAAACCAGTGAAACCATTTTGCTGTTACGGTAAAATTCAGGGTGTCTAAATAAAAGAAACCTACTTGCTCTTCTGTCCTTTGGTCTCAAATATCTTTTGGCCAGTTTGGGTCAGCTGTCCTGGCCGTGTTCTCTCCTGGCTCCCTGTGCACCTGCTCCCTGCAGAGTATGGGACACTGAGAAGTCCTTGAGTGAGTGAGCACTACTGAGCAAGAGCTAAAGCATCAGTGTGTTATCAACATTATTCTCATACTAAATCCAAAACACAGCATGATACCAGCTACTAAGAAGAAAGTGAACTCTATCCTAGAGAAAACCAAAGCATGTACTTTATTTGTTCAATTTTCCAGTGCTGTGAAAGAGATCCCTGAGCAGTTTGGTGCTTTCAAACTATTTCTTTAGCATCTTAGTGCATGCCACTGGTGCTTATGAACAGCATATAGCTGTGTTGAAGAGTTTATTCCCCAGCATTTCATCAATACAATATATCCACAAATTCTTAATCTTCAACTTTTTTTCTCATAATTTTCTTGTGAAATACCAATATTTGCAATTAAATGAGGAAGTGCTACTATTTATTTAATTGTGTTTCTGTCTCTGCTGGGCAAGCTGGAGAGATTATCCTATTCATCTTAAAACTTTAAGTATTCTCTCGTTCTGCTGCCTTCTGCCCTTTATTATCCTATAGCAAGCCTGTAACCAAGTGTGTAGGCTATCTAAGGTACAGACTGCCCTCACATAACCCACTTGACTGCTCAGCATAAATGAGATTTTTAATGGTCTGGTTACTTGTCATTAATTGGCTTAGACAGGCTTGAATTTTGTCACACATCATGACCTTTATTGAACCAACAACTTTGACAAATATAAAGGTCAAGAAATTCTGGCCTTAACACCTCTTATTGGATTACTTTGCTCACATGCCAAAATCCAGATCTCTGGTTCTTAAAAGTGCTTCTATAAATACACATAATTATTCTTGCACCTGAGTGGAGATGGAGCATTAAAATATGCTGTACATTAACAGTGGTGTGATTCCTGCTCCTCTGACATCAGTCTGCTTCAGTCTTTGGAAGGAAAAAACAATCCACAAAACTGGAAACCACTCCTATTTAAGGTTTAGTACTGTCCAAAAAAAATCACATTTCACATCCTGCTGTCCTTAGGAGCCTTTTCAGAGGGCCCTTTATGGGGGTGACATCAGGAATAGTTCAGACTTGCAGAAGACAGAGGCAATGAGCAGAATATCTATTGTCAGGTGTCACCCCCACGCTGCCTTGACCAGACTCACCTCTTCACCCACCTTCATGTGTCTTTTTGTTCACGTCCCAAGTGTGATGTGATCTGAGTAATGTTTGTTCTTTAAAACATAAAATCTTACCCTGTATTAAAAAAATGAACGTTTTTCATGGAGGAGTTGTGTCTGTAGGATTCAAGAGGAGAATGAAAGTTTATATGCTGTCTGTAAATCAGTATGTTATTTAAATATTGAATTTTATACATTTTTATGCTTCTCTGTTACTGATGCAACATTTAGTACTCTTGGGTTCAATAGTTGAAGAGAATAGCAGGATTTTTATCACGAAGAAGTAAAAAAAAAGGCAAAAATCTAAACCTACTTATTTGTGAAGCAGCTCCTCTATTTGTGAGTGTGATTCATTGCCTGCTGGTGCTCTCTGTAACCTTTTTGTGAATGTAGGGTACTGTTGTCTACCCATGTGTGCTGCTTTTCTAGTGCCACAAGTCTGTAGCTATTAATAGTCATTTCCAGCCTTCCTTGAATGGCACTTTTCTTTCCCTATGGTTCATTTGTCCCAGGTGTTTATGAGTCTTTTAGCTTTGACTTTTGTGCGCTGTAACTGGGCCAGACACTCTCCTGTGTCAATATTCTTAAAAATCTTTGAGGGCAGGAAGAGTGCAATTTACAGTGGTGCTCGTAAATGGCAGAAGCAAATGTACTAATGAACCTGACATATGGCTTTACATGAGGAAATTCTCAGTGGCACTGCCCTTACCTGCAGCCCTTTAAAGCTGCCCAAGCTGCATGAATGTATCATGAATGTGGTTCACACCTGTAAATAAGCGAGGCATTTTATATATGCCATTTGAGGTGTTGGTCTTTAATTTTATGAGTAACCATAAGTCCAGAGTAAGTCAGCTGTTGAAAGGTTACAAAATGTTCAAGGAGTAAAACTAAGGAATGGCAGTAATTCCAAACTTATGCCTTTATTATGGGGCTTCTCTCACAGCACTTGGGGTCCAGCACTTGTAGCAAAGGCTGAAGAACAAGAGGTGTCAGATAATGGCAAGAATTGTAGAGCATGGGGAGGTTTTGTATTACAGGGACACATCCAAAATGCTTGGCTTTTATTATGCATGTATGTACCACATATGTTCTCAAAGTAAGACAATCAAAAGCTGAAACTCCTTGTGGTGGGGGTGCAGTATTGTAGAGCAGCCTGATGTACTCCAGAGTCTGGAAACCCTGTGATACCAAATACAGGTGTCCTAGCTGTCATATGTGGAGATAAAATGAATGAGATTATTTTAAATATAGATGCTCAGCTTAACAAGGCTATTTATATTCCTTCCTCCATCTTGTGCTCTTCTATGATGGACAGCAAGATTTAGTAAGTAAACAGTCAGAGTTGTGAGTTGATCAACTTAAAAGGCTTCTCAGCTTCATGTACTTCTAGACATTGAAGGGCAGTACTTAGGTGTCCAGAGAAGCTGTGAAACAAGTCTGACCTATTTACTATTCAATTTAAATTGTGGTTAATTAATTGCCCTACTTTGCTATTTAGTGCTCTAAACCAGCCATCCAGCTTGTATTTTTGTCATTGACAGAATCCTACCAAGTCTTTCATTTTAGAGTAAAATCAGCATGTTTGGAGACAGCTGCCTTTGACTGATGCTGTAATTGGTCATGTTTTCTCAGTCATTGACAATTTTCCCTGTAGTATGTTTTCCACTCAGTATACGTTCCTTGACTATCAGAAGACCCTCAGGAAATCGACACAGCATATTTCTGCTCCTAAACTGGGGTTTTGGCATACAGATTTATTATACAACTATGAATGACTCTAATATTAACTTAGGTATTTTTTTTCCCCTTCAGGTAGTTTTTGTTAGTGTAGTGAGACAGCTACTATCTACTCACTGTCTTAGCACACATAATATAACTGAATTAAATCCTGATACGAGGTCCCGAATTTGTTTTGAAGGTCAGCAACCAGTCAAAAGACAGGAATAGTCAATATCTTAGAGAAACGATTAATGTAGATATCTCTTTCTGTATCAGAATCATAATCATCTGATCATCTGTTGATAAAGAGCTATCAAAAGGAGCATTAAATGAGTTTTCCAGCTGTCCTCATCCTCTTTTCCCTGTTCACTCTGGCAGGTTGTGGCCACATGTGGCCTGTTTAATAACAATTCTGAAGTATGCATTATGCATCGTTACTTCTGCACCAGCACAGCAGATGAGCACAGCATGGATGAGTACAATCCAAATTCTTTGACTGTAAGTTCTCCTGGCCAGGGGCTGTACCTTCTTGTGTTTATGATGCTTAACGTAACGAGACCTTGATCTTAAGTGAACAGCTAATTGAAATCAAACAGTACTTTAGCATTAATCTTGGAAGTTGGAAAATAGCATCTTGTGACAGACATCTAGCTTGGTATGATTTAAAATAGGATGTCATTATGAAACAGTGGATAAAAAGTAAAAAACGATCACTCTTGTATTAAATCTCAGCTTCTAACTAATGCCCACACCCAGGGTCAGTAATGTTTTACTTCTCCTAAAGGAATTTTTACTGTGCAGATTAAAAAGGTGTCAAAATGCTCTCACAATTTAACGCATAGTCAATGTCGCATCATTTTTATTCCTTTAAAATTCTGTAGGTGTCTTAAAAGATTCTGATGCAGTAAACACTTTCCTTTCACTTCTTCTAATCAATATTGACTTCATTATGACATCTTATTTCAAGGTTAATGTTCCCGTATTGTGTAAGGTTGTAATTTTAATGAAATATCCAAAAAACCTGTAATTGCTTGTTTTAAGAAATCTGATAAATATTTTGCCCCACAGCAGATAATTTTGGTCCTGTTATATTGAAAAATGCATTATTATTTTCTTTTCCCATTACTATTAAGAGGAATATTTTTCAACATATTAGAAGATCATTACTAACGCAAAATAGACTTATGAAACTAGTAATTTGTCTGTCAAAAGCAGGCCACAGACGTAGCTGAAAGAGGTACACTAATGGAAAGGCACTAATGCAGTTTCGCAAATAACTTAATGAAGCATGTAAAGCGTATTTTTTCCATTAAGTACACGTAGTATGGAGTCACATTTTGCTTACTGGGTGTGAAAAATATTTTTAATTAGCTTAAACATGAAGAGACTCTTCAAGGTTATGCTACTGAAAAAGTAGCATAAAAAAAGTGCAAAAAATCAGAGAAGGCAGCAGAAAAAAGCAAAACAACAGTACCAGATGAGTAGAGCACTGAATGATAACAGATGAAAGCAAGGCAAAGAAAATGAATAAGCACTACTATAAACCTGGGAGTCTCACCATGAATTCATCTAAAGTCATTATGTCTTAACAAGAATGTGTTTAGAGGAGTTAAATACCAGACCCGTGACTATTCCCATAAGCCTTCCAAACCTTTCCTTTCCTAAAGGTCAGTGTGATGGAGCATGCAGTCGGCCTCTCACAGTGAGAGTGTGTGTTACTGAAAATCTATAATCCCAATTACAATTTTTCCAGTGTTCAGTGTGAGCTCAGCCCACTGTGGTGGGCAGGTTCTGTTTGTGTCATGGTCTGATGCCATCAGTGGTAAATGCCCTGAATGCCAATACACTGTTCGCTTGTGCCACTCAGGGTGATGTAGTTCTGCAACCCCTGCTTAGTTACAAAAAGAATTTTAAAATCCTTTTAATGTTTTCTTTCAAGTTGGAATATTTTTGTCGATGTGCAAAAAGAGTTGCCACTATTTCCTATGGTAGACAATAGTAAACTATTCTGTGTGTGCTGTTTAAAATGCCAAATATCAAGGAAGCAATGTCTGTAGTCCAGCTGTCCAGTACAGATAAGAGCAAAAAGGTTGTCTTTGTTATTTCAGTTAGGAATTTACTTTTAAAGCTGTGTATTAGCAGGGAATTTAAGAACACATTTTATTCGTCCAAGCATTTTAGTATATACTCATGTTCTTAGCTAATGACAAGTAGGGAAATTGGATTTCTGTTTTAAGTCACTTGGCTGATGGTCACTTGTGTTATCGAGACCACAAATTCATCAAAATTATGAAAATACAAGTGTGAGTTGAATAAAGAAAAAACATTCCATATTTTTTATGAATTTAAAAGTAAAATGTGGGTAACGTTGAGTAGAATTTTTTATTCTTGATTTTCTCAAATATCAATATAGATTGATATTTGCTTCTTATTTCCAAGAGAAATTCTTTCAGCTGCAGATTTAACAATATCAAGATGTGATAAATCTAATTTTTTAAGGAACTTAGTAAATATTATTTACAACTGAGAATAAATTTGAACATTTTCCTTCAAGATTTTTTAGGCCAACTTGAATATTTTTAACCCAAACCAAATTTTTTCTGGAATGTTAAAAATTAAAATGCAATGTACTAAGAAGCATTGAAGCACCTTTCAAATTAAAGGAACAGTAGTCTTTATTAGAATTACAGGTAGCACAATGAAGAATTTACCTTTTTGTCTCCATGTGAAATGAAGTTTATACAGTTACTTATGGTCTTCCTTCTGACTTTCTCCTTTACTTATGGTGCTCAGGAATGAATTTGAACATATACTAGCATGTTACAGGCATCAACCCCGTTTTAGCAGATGAGTAGAAGATACTGTGGTGTGCCTGTTTCATTATTGGATGCAACAACTGCCCCTCTAAGAGCTTCCCATTTCAAAATGGCAGGTAGGGAAAATTGTTGTATTCTAAATCCTTTTTTCTAGCTATGAACGAAAAGGCCTTTTTATTGATTCTGTCATAAAAAAGTTCCTTTTATGGAAAGGTCCTCTGAAAAACTACCATAGTCATCTATAAATGTGAGAAGCAGTAAAGGACAATTGCAGTAGTTCCTTTCAGCAAATGACCATAAAACAGGGTGAAGGTTTCACTAATCTCAGTGACTTCTTACTTTCTAGTTCTCTTTAGTTATCCATACCAACATGATTGATCTCAAATATATTGTATGGTAAAAGTTTTCAGAGTTAGCAAAAGATTTTACTGAAAAAAAATTGTACTTACCATGTTTTCAAAGAACTAGCGTTCCTATTTTAGCATTATCTGGCATTTCATTGAAAATCTCTTGAGATATATACTCCTAATTAGAGCTTTATTGAAGAATACTGGGAAGATCATTCTTTGGTTTGTCTAATAAAATCTCAGAGAGAGCTTAATTTTCAACATCTGTATTCATGATTAATTTCTATGCAGATGTTTTGTCTGCAGTACTGCTGAAGTCAATGGAAATTTGCAATGGAAACACTGTATGTTTACCCACCCAAATTTCCCCCCAAGGCAGTCCATCAAGTGTAAAGTTGTGGAAATCAGATTTACGTGCACTTCTCAGCTACAAGGTTAATTTCCCTCTGGCTGCTACCTGATAAGAATCAGACATTAATATCATTGATTTCAGCTGTTACACTCATATTAAGCCAGTTTAATGGAAGTTCACTTATTTAAAACACTGCAGTGGTGTAGAACAAACACAGCAGTGAGTTGTAGCAGGAGTTTTGCTGTTTCTTGTTTCTTTGCTATAGGACAACCTGGCAAAGAAAGATCCTTTTATCCTTCTGGAGTTTAAGTTTTGCCAGAATTCAAAGCTAGTGTTTAGGGAGACGTAGAGTCTAGCATGTGACCTGTCAGATTTGAATTCTCAGCAAGCATGATGAAGGTAGAAAATTATCTGGTACTTGTTCACCCATCCATAATGGTAATTAACCCATGTGTATCTTAAGGGGGTTTTCAAAACTTGGTCCTTGTGATGAATTCATAAACCCTATTCAAAGGGAAAAAAAAATCTAATGAGAGTATAAATGATAGGAAATAAAAACCACCAATCAGTAAACAGAAACTACTTTACATAAATTTGAGTCAGTGTCTTTACAGAAACTGAATGTTTCTCATGCTGAATTAAAGAGATCAAGAATGAAATTGCTAATAATTCATAAAACCTAACACAGAAACATGCCAATAAAGTATTACTGGGAGTTCATAAAAATGAATTAATATTCCTTTTAAAAAATATTGTATGTATTTTTAATAAAAAAATAAATACAAAAAACCCCAAGTAGTAAAACTAGGTATGTGTGCATATATAAATAAACATAAATTACCAAATTTTTATACTAATTTTTAAAACTTTTTTGAATTTCACTATAGACTGTAGATGATCTATAATAAACACTTCTTAACACTTAGTACCCTTTATTTGTATTTGAAGTAATCGATCTACCTGGAAGTCCATATTTTTCATATTGGTATTTTTTCATTAATAAATAGACAAAGCCTGGTCCACTTTCTGGAAATAATCTATTTGTAATAGACAATCTTTGTTTTGGAGGAGTTGCTTATAATCCTTATTTTGTCAGAGTTAAGAGAAAGTAGCATGTTTGTCAGACAAATATCTCGAACAAATACATCCTTCCTGTACCTCATTGTTTACACACTTCATTTGTGGAAACTCCCTTTGGTCTACAAAGTAAATGTAGCAGATTTTCCCCCCCTCTTAATATATTTAATGTATCTTACTGATACTGTTGGCTCTACTTTTAGAGGGTTACCTGGCACTGAAAGCACAGCTGAACTTTGTAATGCCAAACTTTGTGCTGAATTCTTCAGTTGGTGCTCAGTTAAGTCAATGAGGTTGCACTGATGTAAACAGAGGCCCAAGGACTCCAGAGTTTATTGCTAACTGTGAGGGCCGATATATGAAAATAGTGATCAACTCAGGAACTCAGGTGGCAAACTCCATGTAATTGCCAGTGACATTGTCCATCAGCTGGGAATTTCAGCCCTTTGTATTAAGGTAACAGCTGGGTAATATGCAAATCCAGGCATTTATTGCCTTGTCATCTGCAGGTATTGGTAGTCTTTGGGTTTTGAAAGTATATCTCATGCTGTATTTTCAGAATAGGTTTGCTTCAGAGGAAGAATTGTAAGAATTGTAATGAGACAGAATCTATTTACAAAAATGAAATTATGTTTGCCAATGACAGAATGTACACTGATGGAACTGTGTGGTACAAGAAATTCTGTAGTGGAACTTAAATGTAAGAAGACGTTGATTAAATAACTGCAGAAACCTGAAGAATTTGAGAGTGCTGCACTCTATTTGCATTGCCTTTAAGAAGGATTACGATTCCTTATCAAATATTATTGATTTCAGAGCAAGGAGTTTTCCAGCTTTATGGTCTTTGGCATCAGGGTTAGTAGCCAAAGAGCTTTACATTACAGTTTTGATGGGAGAAAGAAGAAAGTGTCAGAAGCAAGAACAAACCTAGTAGGAAATTCCTGAACTGCATAAAATACATAAAATATAAATCTTGAGAGTCGTGAGATGCACAAATCAGTTACGTGTTTTAGTATTGATTTTGTTGATCCAGATAATGCAGAAGCTTTATTTGTTATTAAGACACATCTCTGCGATGTGCTGTGTTGTATTGTCCCAATGTTTAGCATTTTGAATTTGTTAGTTTGGAGTTTCCACAGGGTGATTCAGCTAAGCCTTACTGAAGGCAGAGGGGAATCTCGGGGGACACAGAACCACCACCCTCCCACCAAGAGCTGCGTGGGAGGGGTGGCCCTGCCTTCCTTGGAGCCTCACCCCACTGTGGCACTAGACACTAATTCTTTTGGTGGGAAAAGAAAAGGCAAAGTGCAGCTGGGTTAGATTTCTTTTTAAAGACAGCACATGCTCCCCTGACTAAAGACGTGGCTTGTAAACTCGCTGTCATGGCAACTGGGAAACCTCCAAGCCCACTGCTCAAGCACCCTGCTCAAGAAGTTCCCCAAAATAAAGCACGATAGCAGCCTACACAAAACCTGAAAAGGAGGCAGGTGGTGAGGATTTAATGTTCAGGGAAGGTGAATGAAAAAAGTAGCGCCTTGGAGAATTCTTTATTTTGTACCTCTGTGCTTTTGTCAGTGAGGCTTGAAAGACATCTGGGTTACTTGGACAAACAGGGACAGGATTTAGGATGTGCACTGGCTAGGGATTCACAGGTGGTCTTAACCTTGATTTACTCAACATGGAAAGAAACAGATCAATATGATGCCAGCTGTAGTAGAAAAAAGCTTGACATGCAGGAGGACCAAATCCAAGAAAAGGTGTGTAGCAGTGTAAGGGCTCTGTACACTGTGCACTGTCTATCCACATCCTGTCCTGAATCCTTTTGACTTTAGGGCTTGGCAAGGCAGAGTGAAGCAGCAGCCTGCCCTCAGCTCTGTGCTGCAGGGATCACGTTGCTTCTCTGGCACAACTAGTTAATTTACAGGCTGCTTGGGTACGTCTGTGTTGAAGTGAAGGTTATTGTTTCCTCTGTGTTAATCCCTTAAATGCCTTAGTTTGCCTGTGCCCTACTGTAACTGTTACCTGCATATGAAAGTGTGCCTCAGGAATGCAGGTTTTGGCTCTTGCTGTTGCTTAGGCTGTTACTAAGTGATAATTTTTCTTTTTTTTTTTGGAAATCAGAACTGGCAGTTTGGGCCAGTGTCAACTTTCTTTAACTACTTCTTAATCTATGGCATGAATATTTGGCAGTTTGTGGTTATTGAGTTGCCTTAACAGCTTCATGGAGCTTGTGTTGCTAAGTGCTGTTCCCCACTTCTTCAGAAAAGTCAAGTGCTTTGTGCATTAAAGAAAACATGGTAAAAGCCTTTAATGTGCAATTTCATCCTGAGTGTTCAGATGCAACTAATTTAACTTGCGTGACCTTGGTATTACTCTGGTTGATATTCAATCCATAATTTCACACTTAATCTTTCAAAACATTCAAAAGAGGGAACCAATTTTGTTCAATTTCAACAATAAGTGTTGCATCTCATGTAGTCAAGGTCAGTCAAAATAGAGTAACTGAGCTGAATCGTGGGATTAAATTCTCAGGGAAAATTGGATGTAATCAATTACAATTAAAGAGCTTAGCAATACAATTGTAAAATTACTTTGGAGATAAGTGCAAAATGTCGTCATTTTTTTATGGATTTCAGGAGGCACTTTTCTCTAAAATGCTTATCATGATTCTTGAAACGAAAATAACAGGTTGTGGTCTTTACTCAAAATGTAGTTTGCCTGTGGTGATCATGATTGCAGGTCTTTTTGTTGGATTTAAAAAAAAAGGTTAAAGAATTAAGAGGCAAAATGAATCATAGATGGAAAAGGGATACTATCCTTTGGAGCTGCACAAAAAGCCCTGGCATGGAGTTTATTATTAAGTGGTCACATACTTAAAGAAATAGATTTCTGGATTTGAAGGTCAGCTGTTCACCTAGTCCAGTCTCACATACAGCATGGCCTGGTAGGTTCCTGCAGGTTGCCAGCACTTGTGGTCAGCTGGAATGGTGGGCAGGGCTGGAGCCCTGCTCAGCTTTTTGTTGGGCTGTGACTGAAGGAGAGGGTTTAACAAATCTGTAGGAACTGGATCGTGAAACCCCACTGCGTTTGCTTACCCTGTCAGTGGGAGGTGTGTGTGCCCAGGTGTAGCTGAGATACCACGGGTTCCCCAGAGCAGGGAAGACCATGATATGGGTGACAAAACCTGCCAGGAGCCTGGCACTGAAATCCATTAGATGCTGAGTGACATCCTCACCCACAGCTGGAAAACGGACAGATATGTCCTGGAGGCAAATGCCTTCACAACATTGCTCTGTAGTGACACAAATGCTTCTCCTGAGGTTTGCATTCACAGCAGTGTTTCTCTGGCAGCCTTTGTAGCAGCCTCCCTTAACTGTCCTCTGCTTTGGACTGAGGTCAGCTGGGCTCTGTGGTTCACCTCCTTGCAGTGAGCAGTCTGCTGTTCAGTGGAGATCCCCAGTTTGCTGGTGGGGTAAGGATGGGACCTAGAAATGGAGAGAGCCTGACAGGTCACTTAGCCCCTCTTGTTTGTGTGAGTGGACTGCTCAGATAACCCTCTTTTGTGCAGGGTTAAGGAGCTGTAATATGATAATTAATGCAGTGACAATTATTTATTGCACTGCAAAGACTGGAATTCTTTATTATTATTCTTTATTTTATTTATGGAATTAATTATTAAAATGCCAGGATTTACAAAATATGTAGAGAAATACATAGAGAAATGTGTTTGACAAATAGAGCAGTAGGTACATTGTGGACAGAAGTCGTGTTTGACTAAATTTAGACTAAGAACTATTAGTACAATTAGTTAGGATCCAGTTTACATGTCATGTGGTAGTTAAGCATTTTTCAGCGGGCAGTTGATTATTTTTTAGATCTTGTTTAAAGAGAGTGAGTCTATTAGATAGTCCTGGCATGATGAGTGGACCTCCAGGGGTCCCAGCCAATCAAAATTTCCATGGTTCTGAGAGCATGTTTTCTAATGTACAATTTGAATAATTACTCAGCAGAGTGGAAGTGAGCGGTATTAGGTACTGTCTGAATTGATTAAATCAGATTGTGTTAGATTTAGTGATCACACATTCATATGCATGTGTCCTTACGGTTCTGGGAGGAGACATTATCTCATGGAAAAGATGACATCTTTCTTTTGGGCTTGTATGGGATTAGATGTACCCTGAGCTGCTTGAGCAACTGATAGTTTGGCTTGCAAAATGATTAAAATACAGAAAAAGTTGCTAATAGAAAAAACCACTAGAATTAAATGTAGGCTAATTTTGTAGAATCACAGAATGGTTTGGGTTGGAAAGGACTTTAAGTATCACCTAATTCTGATTATTCTGACAATAAAAGAAATACTGGTTTTTGAAATGACTAGAAATAATATTTTTACTTTAAAAAATAGATGTCTGTATTTAGATTAAAACAGATCAGTTAATTCAGCATGATTCGTGAATAGTTATATTTGACTGAATTATAAATAGGAGTATTTATTGATTACCAGAGGTTTTGAATTGGCTTTAATGTAACAGTATTGTATTTAGACCTGAAAAAACAAAAAAGGAAAAAAAAGCCCAAACAAACAAACCCCAACAAAAAAACAACCCCAAAATGCCTCAGTGTGTCTTTTTGGTCTCCCACACAAAGTATCACATACTTCTGGAGACAGTGGTAAATAGATTACAAAGATCTACAGAAAAAAATACAGACATTGTAAATGAAAAGCTGGTGTCTTAAACCCACAATGACATATATTTGATTTTGAAGTACTGAATGTTTCAAGTATTGTGTCCTGAAATGACTATTGAGTGCGAGTACTTAAAATCCTTTCTTATTTGTGTCTCAGCAGGCTCATAAAGATGAAATCAAAAAAGCAGATATACATCTTTCCTCTTCAAAATGTTGCGTTTATTGAACTAGTCATCACATTACCAAAAATTGTAGGTAAAAAAATTCTACCAAAGAGTAATGCAACAAATATAGCTGGTTTTATTTTTCTTTATTTGACTGCTCCTTACAAACCTCATTATTTCTTGCCCTATGCAAGACTCCGAGTAGCTATTAGAGCATTTAAATCCCTGGAAGCAAAAATATTCTGCATATAGGCCAAAATGTTCCCCTGATTTTGCTCTTTATGGCATTGCATCTCAGGAAATATGGCTGTCTACCAGGAGCTGACTCAAACACAATGAGGTGGAAAAACATGACCTTCAGAAGGATGATTTAGCATGTAGATTGTAGAATACATTTGTATTAGAGTGTTCCCAGCTTGGAAACATTGAGGATATTTGTAAAAGAGCTTCATAAGTGCAGCTTATGAACACAAGTTGCTCTTATTAGGAATAAATCCTTGCTATAATATTAAGGGTGGTCTCCTGACATTGACAAAGTGGAACTCTTGTATCACAGACCTTATTTAACCCTCTTGTTGGGTGAGCTATCCCTGTGTAGAAATCAAGTGTGAATGATTGCTTTTTAAACACAAAGTGGCAGCTGATAATCAAGATTTTACCTCTAAGGCAAGGAGAGCCAAAATGAGCCCTTGCTGTTTAGTACAGTAGGTCTTAACCCAAAAAGCCTTTCTCCTTCATCTGGTGCATGCCCCAAACTTGAGGGAATGCTTTCTCTAAATACTGGCCATGTTCCCAGTCCCTTTGTGTGCTTCCTGGTTATTTTTTGCTCTTTCCATATGGTGTGCAAAACTCTGAGCATCTCTGTCCTGCCTCTAGAGCGGTAGGTTAGGCCTAGCACCATGTGGTCGTGAAGAAAACCTTTATACCAGAAAGACACAAACTGTCACACTTTGTTATTAATAGTAATATTGACTGTGAATAATAAGGTTTTATCTGCCAAGACTAAAAAAGCCAGGAACAAGTAGGCAGGTTGGATAAGGGATAAAGAAATATTAGAAGGAAAATTCAATAAAGAATTATAGTGGAGACTTTTTTACAATACTTGTATTAATTTATAATCCTTTTCTGTCATGATAGAAACAAAATCAGTGCAATAGAGCTTGCTCAGACCTAACTCACATGAGAAGTTGGTTGGTTTGATTTCAACGTGAGACCATATTTGTGACCGTTTTTTCCTCTTCTTAGGTGTGACCCCGCCTCTTATGACCATTATGCTTCTCCCACCGTTTTATGTTGAATAGTCATAAAGGCAGATGTGGTCTTTCAGGGCAACATCCTCTATAGCACTGACCACAGGTTTAAACAAAACTTCCTTGAACTAAAATAAAGAAAAATGAGCAAACACTGCAATGCTCCTTTTCCAAGAGGTAACACAATCTGTTCATAACTATTCATAGAAGGATTGGGAGACACTGAGAGGAGCTGCTAGGACTTTCATAAGAATAAGTGACCAGTGCTCAAGCAGCCTTATTTAGAGAGTGGTTTTGGACTAAGTAAAAAAGTTGCTGGGGTGGAACAAATTGGGTTAGACACAGGAGCTGAGATGAGTCAATATATAGAGTGGAGATGCAGACTGTTGATGTCCAGGATAAGGAGGATATGAATGCTATCGATCTTAGGTACTTATAGAGTATCCCTCTCTTTACTATGTTCTGTAATCAATGTTTCTATTTGCAGAGGCATTCATGAGAAACGTAACATTTTAGAAAATCTACTGATGGAAGTGCACTAGGTCCTGGTACCTTTCTGTCCACATGGGTACCTATGGATACTCTGAGAGCCACTACTCAGTTCTCCAGTCACTTTCTGAAGAGAGGAAAGGCTGGCTACATGTTCCAGATTTGACATTGACTTCGAGCTTGTAGCTTGTCCACAAATCACATTTTGATAAAAACTGCCCATTTCAAATGTGAATTTCAGGATGTCAGCTAAAGATCTATGACTTTTCTATCAGTTTTGATTCCATCATGTACTTGTTAGTCATGCCTTACTGTGCTGCTGTGTAACAGTTCTGACTGACGTTGACCACAGATATTATAAATTATCTCTTTTGATACATTAGTTAATTAAGAAGGAAATCATCCTTCTCCTGGCAAATTCAAATCCATCTTAAAATTTTATGGAGAGTCAATTCATTATGAGGAAAGTTATTTATGAATTTACTAAAAAAATGGATCTGTTCTCATTAAAATAAGCTTAAAGGTACAAAATGATAAAATGTCAGTTGTCTACTTAACTCTTTTGATGCATTTCACTAATGAGCTGAGAGACTCTGAGACTTCTCAGCACTTTAAATTCAGCTAATGCAAAGCAAAAAGATACTTGGAACGAATTGCTTTATATGTGTAAAAAATTAAAGAAGGAGGAAGGAACAGACATAATGTATATGTACAGACTTAGTTAAAGAACATTTAGATGCTGTTCAATTATTGTCTTTGTCTTCCTGTTAAAACACACCAAGTTTTGCCTGTTGTCATTACTTGTTCCAAAAAGAACTTAGGATTTAAATTCAGACGTTGCACAATTACTGCCATCTTACCCAGGGAGACATGATAGAATTGGATATGACCTTTGCAAAATTACTTTCTTCCTTTGATTAGTTTCTGCATTTCTAGAATAGGATTTTGCTAGTAAGATTCAGTGCTTTCTGTTCCTGAGATGAGGTGTGACATATGAAGGTAAAGATACAAAGTTTTCTTTCCCCAATTTTCATTCTTGACATATCAAGGCCTTGGTTAGGGGTGTGGACTGAGACATCAGCTGATCACTGTACCCATGTGCCCATCTGGATGCAAAGGATGAGAGGTGTTATGAAGACATTCTCTCACCATCACCACCAAACCATCTCTAAGATGAGTTTTGAAGAGCATGGAGAGTACACACTAAATTTGTACAGAGAAATGTGTGAAGGGGGATTCAGGGCATCTTCTCAAGGGGTACGAAGTCAAGAAGATGAAATTCACCAAATTACATGGTGAATTTGTAGGATGTGATCAGCTCTAGTCTGAGAGGTGTAGCTGTCTCTGCCGTGTTACAGAAATAGCAGTTCTGCCCATCCAACAGCACCGGCTGTCACTCCCTGACTTCCTGCTCTAAATTTTCATCAGCAATTTTGCTGGATGGCAAAACATAACTGTCTGAGTGTGCAATCACACTTGCATTTGTTTTCACAGGTGTTTCTTTTACTACATACTCTAAGATCAGTAAAATGAAAAGGAGAAAGATGACAAGTGTTCTTATGTTTACCAAATGACTGGAGAGTAGTTATCATGGGATCTATGTAAAAGGTTTTCTTCTGCTTTCTTCCTGGCTTCCAAAAATGTGCAGTTTTTCCTATCAAAATTACAGCTTGTAGAAGAATTTTCAGAGAAGATGATTGTATGTTTTCTCTCTGTTGTTTCTGTGATATTGAAAGGTTACTGCTGGGCAGCAGTCTATGTTACTTAGTGCTTGGATCCAAAGGTATTGAATTCTAAAAGGACCTGTCTCTCCAGCTTGCAGGTCAGGGGTTATTAGTGGATGTAGCTAAACTGCTCTCTAACAGTTAAGTCTTACGATTCCTTGTAAACATTTTTGCTGAGCCTTAAAGCAGATTTCTGAAGGAAACATGCATGAGATCCTCTTCCCTCACCTTGTTAGTGTTCCTAGGTAGGTTCCTGCTCTGTGTCATGTGGCAGGAACAAGGCAGCAGCCACATCTGCATAATCAGGTCAGCCGGGTGTGCTGCAGCCCCTGCTTTGCCTCTCACTGAGAGATATTCTACCCCAGTTGGAACAGTGCTGTTACCTTCCATACTTACTAAGTTTTTTGTAGGGCTTGCATGTCATCATCTAGGCTGGGATGGGTTAACAGCTTAAAGGGAAAGTGGAGGAAAGGAAGTTAAAATGCTCACTGTCTTCTGAGATGTTTTTTCATTGTTATTTTTAGCAGTGATGATAAATGTGATTTCTTTTGCCATTTACTTTTCCTTTCACTGATTCACATTGCATTTCTCATGGATCTCTTTGTAATGTAAACTTAGACCCCATCCAGCAATATACTCCAATGTGAATCAGAAATTCTGTGTCAGCCATCTACAGACACCTGCAATAGCAGTGGATCATCTTGTGATTTCTATGAAACCTCGGGCAATGTATTCTTATGTGCTAAGTATATTGAAAGTGAAGAAGGGCAAAGTGATTAATTTAGAGGTACTGGCTAAATCAGTTTTAGGTGACAAAGTTGGACATATGATGACACAAATATTTATTTTTTATTTGTATTTTACTAAGCTTGTTGGTTTTACTCAGCAGTTGGTTTTACTCAGTAGGTTCACCAAATATCCCTTGTATATCCTAAATACTATCATTTTTGTTTTTTGAAAAATGGTTTTGTCTTCTATTTTGTTGTATTACAAGACAATGTATTCCTCCCTGGCAGTCCACAGTCTACATTTTTTTTAGTTCAAACCAATGTAAATAATCATAAACTGGATAGATAACCCACTAAAGTTTAATAAAAAATAGGTCAGCTATATTATAGAGTTCTTTTATTTTGCACTAAAAGGGAATGTTCAGGTTAAAGGGAAAAAAAAGTATGGTTTAAAATTAAAGCTGCTGCTCTTGTAGTTTCAGCAGCCACTATTTTACCTGTGGAAAATCTCTATGATCTGTCAAACTTTCAGTGCATTGTGCAGGCTGGCATGAGCTATCTGCAATTAAATACTGGGTAGAACCTTAACATTTACTGCATGCAAATTTTCTGAGATGGATATGAAGACATTAGATTAAAAATGTTGGCCATCCTATTTCCTGTCTTCTGGTTCTTCAAAAAACTGCTTGCTGAAGCCTTGTGATCTGTGAATTTGTATGTGCTTCTATTGTTCCTTTGCTGTCAGAAAATTAATTACCTAGAAGATCCTTTCTAATCCTGCCTAACTCTGCTTCACAGTTTGAAAGAGAAGTGGCCTCTGGAAACACCTGAGAGGGCTTTGAAAGTGTTTCAGAGTTCTTTTAAGACTTCATATTGTTCTTCCCCATAGATAGCTGGAGGATAGAAGGAAGTATAAAAGTGATAGAGCTTCTATTTCCTGTCTCGGCACCAGCTACAGCTTCTTTAGTTTTTCTTGTTAAGCAGAACACTTGTAACACTTGGCAATAATCAATTCCAGAAACTACACATTATTAAATTTCTTTGACTAAGTGCTTATCTAACAACATGGGGCAGAGCCTCCCAGCCAGGTAGCAGAAAGAAAAGGCTCGGTAGTGGTGAAAGGTTGTGATATATCTAATGAATTTAATTTTCTACTCCAGTAAAGAATATAAGATGGCTGCAAGGCCAAAGGCTGTTCCTAAAATGCTATTTAGACTTCAATGGTAATTGGTTTTGTCCCAGCTCATTTTCAGCTGCAGTATTAGGGCAAAATGGAATATAGTTTTCTAAAATAGTTGCTGCTGCTTAAGCAGGGTTTTGTGGAGAGAGGTGGTTGTAAACCCTTTTCCCCTAAAGCTGTGACCCTCTCTTAAAGAAGATGGCTCACACTAGTGAGCTAGATGCTAAATGTATCTGACAGGGTTTTCTTCTATTGAATTCAATAGCATGAGCTTCATTTAGACCCTCTGATAATGCAGCATAATGCAACCTAAATCTAGCTGAGAAACTTTCCTTCTCACAGTTTAACAAAGCGTCAGTGAGAATTTAAACTAATAAACCCCATTCACAGTGAAAGCCTGTTTCTCAAAAGTTCTTGTGGGGCTTCTGAAGCCCTTTTTGTGTCTGAATGATCTGTGAAAGGCCTTGAAGCATGTTCATTAATTTAAAATTATTCAGTGAATGCCTATGTTATTACAACTGAGCCTGTGTGTTGCTTATAAATGATCAGCTTTGCAATCTATAGCAGGGCTTTGCTCTGTGTAGTTTGCTGATCATATGATGCAATCAGCGATATGATGGTTTTGCATCTGTCTCTCAGTGGCTCTTAAGCTTCCAAATAACTTTCTCAATGTCAATAGCCACAGGATAATCCTCAATGGGGAGGATCTGTGAGGGAATTTTAGCTCCTTTCTCCAGGTGGGACCTGGCTGTGGATGCAGAGACCCACCTGCTCTGCACCTGCATTGGCACTTGAAGGAAGCCTGGGCCTGCTGAAAAAGAGGGAGATGGTGGGCTCTGGTAGCCAGTCTGGGTGATGAAAGAATTGTTCCTGTGGGATGGATGGCAGACTGCAGCTCTTTTCCACCCTCTTCCTCCCTCAAAAGAAAGAGGAAAAAGAGAGATGAACATGTGTCCAGTCAGCATCTGTATTAACTGGCCTAGTAACATATTTTTCACAAATATTGTGTGACATTGGTTCTCTGAATTATTCAGTTAGTTTTAGTCCATAAATGAAAATGCTGAACTGTCCTATGCATTTGAGTGGGAAAGAAGCTGCAAAGAGTTTCCATAAATTACTCAAAGGACTGTCTGCTGCATTTTGACCTGGGATCAACAAGAGCTTTGGGGCAAAATATTGACCCTTATAAAGTGCATGTGCAGTCCTGTATTTACTTCCTTCTCCAAGATAGTGCCTTGCAGAGGAGACTGTGGGAGTCTGAGTCCCACTGGTGCCCCTCCCAGCCTGGTTCAGAAGTGTTCATGGGCCCTGAATTGAAACCATCCAGGTGCTGTGCCCACAGGGAGGCTGTTTTGAAGCTCTCTTCTCCAGTGTTTCCTGATGAAACTCTGCATGTAACACACTCACAGTATGTAGAACTGTTCCCTCAAGATGTAGGCTGCCACTTACATGATTCATCAAATTAATTTTCCCTCTCTCCCATTCAAGACATCTTCCTATGGTTCCTTTGATGAATCTAGCTCAGAGCCCATTATTTATACAGGGCACATGCTGTTGCTGAATTGGTGGCACCCACATGTATCTCCCTTGTTGCAGTAACACTTTCCTAGTCCTTAATCGTTGCTGTTGAGGTTATATCAATCATTGTATTGTTATTAGCAGGCAGAAAGATCAAACCTTAGTTTAACATACAGACCAGGATAACTTCCTTTATCTCTCTTCATTCCCTGGCATTAATTAATGGCAATGCAGAGATTTTTAGTGGTTCTGTTTGTCTGATATTTAGCAACAACATAAAAATAAATTTACTGTGCCCTTAGTAACAGTTGATTTAATGTCTAATTAGTTAATATGATACCTCTTTACATTTTCTATTATAATTTTAATTTCCTGGTCAGTGAATTTTTAAAAAGTAATGAAAGGCAAAGCCCTCAGCTTAGAAATTGACATTGTGGAATATGCTTTGAGTCTAGTGGTCAAACTTAAACAAGGTGAGTGAAGATGAAGCAGATAGTATTTATGACAGGATTATGTGGTGATTTAGAGCACATTCTGGTAGTTATGTCACTATTTTAAAGCTCTGTTGTTTGACAAAGCTGCAATATAATTGAAATCATAGTGTGTGGTACATTTATGTTTATGCTCTGTGTTTAGAAGGAGGAGCATGTGTTCAGATGCTATAAAATGCAAAATCGGTTTCTTATTTCTTCCCCCTCTGTATAGTGAGAAAATTACAATATAGTTTTGTAGTTTGGAATGATACAGTGTTGAGAGAGCAGTATCTGTGTCTTAACAATTGAACCTTAGCTCTATTTTTACAATTAAATTTTTTTTGTAAGTTCTATGTTTGTTTAATTTGTACTTTATAGATGCCTCCAGAAAATAAAGCTGTCAAACCCCTGAGATTTTCTGTTCTGGAAATAGTTGTTATTGTGGAATTTTAAAAATAATATTAATAGTATTTTTCACTTTGACTGGTATCTGAAATTCCTTCTTAGAAACATTTTCTGCAGGGCTTGCAGATTATTTGCTATTCAAGGTTTCAAAAGAAAGAGGAAGTTGGAAAAAATTAAACCTTTGGGGACAGCTTCCTAAAAGAAGTGATAAGTGAGCTTTGCCTTCCTCAGCAAGGTCTCCTTTGTAACACTGCTGACACCCACTCACCTTGGGGTTTCTCGCATTCTGCCAGTGCCAGCCCCACCTGTGAGCTCTGTCCTGGAGGTGCATCTGCATTGGCAGCATCTGAGCCGAGGAGTTGCTGTAGGTTAAGTTCTTTAGGGACCAGGAAAACCAGGGTGCAAGCACAGGTGTTTCTAAAAGCCCAAGTGCTGCACACTGAGAGCTGCTTTGTGATGAGGCTGCATGGCTGCACTTTGCTCATAAATCACCTCTACAAAGCGACTGCAGCTTTCTCTGCAGTCTTGAGCAGACATTGTTTGTTAACACCACACAAAATATCTGGAACACTGCTCTTCCCAACACAGGGAGTGGGTAGTCATGCAAAGGCCATTGCCTGGTAAGAGTTAAATGTTCTGTCTCAAAGGATAAAAACTAGATGGTCTATAGTACAGATCTGTAAATTCTACAAGAGTCAATTTTCTTTGGGAAAATAAAGCTCTTTTCTTACTGTTTCTATGAATATTTGTAATCATGGGCGTCAATACTGCCACAAAGTTACTACCAATTTATATTGAATCTTTCTGAAAGTTGGAAGCCAGCTTTGGAATCTTTAAGTGGAGACAGTATTGGAACTTTTTCTTTTACGCTGTTATTTGTACTGACATTGATTTTCGGTAGCAAGCAATGCAAGCATAAAGAGAAGTAAAAGGCTTGTTAATATTTGCACTATCAAAACGAGCATGAAGCACTGATGATTCATAAGTGCTGCTGTAAATAGGCTTTATTGATGTTGCTGTTCTTCCCTTCTGATGAGAGGTTTCAGTTTGCTGAGAGCTCTTAGGACTTAGGTTTATAAAGAGCGAGGAAAAATTTTGCAATGATTTTGCAATGAACATCCTGAGTGTTACACAATTTCTTTTGGAAGTAGCTCATGTTAAAACTGTTCCCCAAATGCAGAGCATCTATTCACAGCAGTCACGGGCTGGTGCTTACTCTTGGCGTGTCATGTCAAGCACAGCTATGGGCTGTGCTCTGTCTCATGGAGAGATGCTCTGCTACCATCAGTCCACCCCCAAGCATTTTAGACCCAGTTCTATCCTCCTGGATTCATCCTACCCACTGGTTTTCTTAATGAGACTGGAGCAGAGCCCATTGCCTGGGGGAGCTGCCAGGTGCTCCTCTGGCATGGCCAGCGTCCTTGAGCTGGAGGGGAAAGGCCAGAACACTTTGTACGTTCCTGGCACATGTGTGAGGATCAGCTGCAGTTTGACACTGAGATTTGCCTGTACTACCTGACCTGGAGAAATGCCTGGATCAGGCTGTAGGCAGCACTCCTCTAGCTACAAAAGTCCCTTTGAAACTGGCCATAGATTCATGCCCAAAAGAAGTTGAGGAGCAAAATAGACTTGGAGATGCCAAGTAACACCAAAAATCATAAGGCATTTCCTGCCCTCGAATATGACAGCTAGCAATCCAAATAGAATCTCCAGTCTGTCTTACCCTGCTTTTATCTCCATCTCTTATTCATTTTCCCTCTTTTAAAACAGAAGTATAAGGGGTAAGAGTTTAAATGGCAAACAAAAATTAGTGAGCCTGAAAGTCCTATTTTCAAAATCCTGGGAAGTGTGAGTGCTATTGAAAGCACTTCAGATGTTAAGGTCTTATAGTCAGAACATCGATTTGCCTGAGAGGTCGATATGTAAATATCTTTGAAATATGGATATATGAAATTGTAACTTTTGGGGCTCGGATTTAGTATCCCACGTTGCTTTGAGTTTTTTTTTGGCACTCTAACCGCTTTCAATCTAACCTGCTACAGAGATCTTCTGAGTGGAACTTGATTTCAAGATACTAAATAATTTTTAAATGTTGTAATAAATAACCATAATGATAAAATCATATTATTATTCAGGTTGGCCCTTGTGACCTCCAAAGTATGCCTGAATTTTTAAACGCAGGGTTTTTTTTCCCAATAATATTCAAATTTTACTTAATACTAATTTATTCTCCTAGCCTCTTTCACTTTAGCATCTCAGCTGATTGATTGCCAGTTCAAATCTACACATTACACAGGCCTTGTTTTACCCAGTGAAACTGGAGCTGGAAGTCATGTCACAACTTAGCATTCTCCAAGTAGGTGTTTTAAAAGATGGTCTCTGAGCAGGGGCTGCCCATAAATCCCACAATTTATTACATTCATTAGTATCTAGATAAAGGTTATTAGGCAATCAATCAGGGCCATGTCTCATTACCCTTTAGTAGTTGGGATGTTTTCAAGGTTTTCATTAGGGAGTCAAGTTATTTTCTTTCCTGCTGCTGATCAAAGAACTCCTCCAAGTGGATATTGTCTAAATTGGAATAGTGAAACATTGAGACCAGACCATGTGAAAAATGGTGATGACTCAGGCAGTTTATTAGCCCTCCTCAAAAGAATGCAAAGGAGGAGATGTTCTCTCCTGATGGAGAAGTGGATGAGTCATTTAAAGTGCAGCAAATATGCAAGAACTGTAGGAGAGGACATAATATGGCAGACAGAGGTAGTAGTGACCAGTGCAGCTTTGGCTGTGGAGATAAACTGGAATGTGAAGGTTTCTGGTGTAGTCTTTTATCTCACTTTTAGCTATGAGCATGTAAAAGCAACCACAAGGTACTCTGGCCTCTTCTGCAATAGACTGTAGGAGAATGGATTCAGTTTGGATCGGCAGTTGCAGGACTGGGGGGCCAATTCTCCACCCAGTGGAGCTGCTTTCGTGTATTTGGGCATGGAATTACCTCTGGGTCCTGCTCTGGTGCTCCAGCCCTTTTCCTTCTTCGGCCTGGGGCTGGAAACCTTCTTATGTTAGTTGCTTTTCTTGAAGTATTTCAGCATCCAATCCCTGCTTATCTGGACTCTTTAAGTACAAAGGCAAGAGAAATTGCCAAGATATTAAAAAAAAACCCCAAAACAACCAGGAGCTGAATTTATTTAAATGTCAGCAGAGGTTCTACTTGAGCTACAGGAAAAAGTTTGAGAGGTTTTTTATATACTGAAACCAATTTACTGTGCTATCCCATGTTATTAATGATAATTTTGTCAATATTTATGTTCAAGATAGGTGTTCATAGGAGCTCTTTGCTATAAGTCAGCAACCGCATTCTTTTGCCTCTGTATTGTGTATAGGGATGACTAATGACTGCATGACCTGTGTGGCATTTACAGCCTAAAAATCTAAGTGTGTTTGTCAAACTGGCCCACTAATGGGCTTATGTCCTACCTCAAATTTACTGATGTTTTGCCAAAGATCTCTCTGAAACTTAAACTGTATTCTCCAGTGGGCTTGGTTTCCTGAACAGTGATTTTAAAGTACACATAGCACATAATAAAGCTTCTTTTAATTTTAGGTTCAGATTTGGTGAGTGTAACTTTTGGTGTAAAGCTGAGCTGTTTTAATTGTGATGTCAGTCTCTAAAGTTATTCCCATGATGCTGATAGTACTTGAATAGTGGAAAGTCTCTTCCTACTGCTCCACCCTGAGCTGTGGAGTGGCGTGTGCTTTTGTGCTGCAGCACTGTGGGAGCTGGAAACAGCAGCTCCACTTCTGGTTAACAGTGATTTGGTCTTCATGGGGATTTATAAAGAGTTGTAAATCTGGTCCAGGCAATGATGTTTTAATCATTTTTACCTACTGGAAGTTGTGCTTTGCTGTCAGACACTGCAAGCATGATAGGGGGGTAATTGCCTAACACCCTTCAGGAGAGGATTGGGAAGCAGGACAGAAGTGATTGATGACTGTTGTATGATCCACTTTGCATAATGGAGGCACAGAGCTCTAATCAGCACTAGACAAAGCCCTGCCATGTAACTGGGCAGTGTGATCTTGAACAGTGCAAAGATTGACTGAAATTACTGACTTTTATTTTTGATGATGAAATTAGTGAATTTTGATATAGCTGCCACTTGAAGATAGTTATTCAGATTTGCACAGCTGACGAGATTATGCCAGAGGAGAATAGCAAGGTATGCTGTCATATAAAGGTTAATAAGTGAGAATTCACATCTGTAACAAATCTAAGAGTAAATAATGAATATGTGGTTTTGAATTTCTTCCCCAAAATTGTTTCTATTGAAATTTATCTATACATGTATTCCAGAGCAGAACTGGGAAAACAGCTCTTTAGTACTCCTGTAAGTCACCAAAGTAACTGGGAAATGAACTTCCCTGCACTATTTTTTAATCGGGATGTGCTCAGTCTGGTGTGGTGTAAGGACCTGTTGTAAATTAAAGTAGAAGCTGCTTGATTGCTTACCCAAGTTCTTTGTTGCATCAGTAGAAGATGGCCTGCAAAAATGAGTGAAAGTTAATATCATGTTCTCTGACGTCAGTTTAGTGATGTGTAGTCCACAGAATGAAGTTCCCTTGTCAGTAAACCTTTAAAAATATTTCCATATATCAAACTCAAAATTCTGAAAGTCTGTAATGCCCTTTCAATATATGCCATGCATCCTAGGAACAAAATGACAGCTGTATATCTGTGCTGTGGATTGTTCATTGCCAGCTGAAGACAAGGATATAATGTCATTGTGTATTTACTATGTGAATGCCAGTGCAAAGAGAAATACAGGTGAAAAAATGGATAATACTTTTCAGAGACTCTAATTTTGCTATGATGACAACATCAAAAAAAAGATTTAAATGTTTTTAGAAGTGCAGGAATCTCTCTTTGTAATTCTTTGTGAGCTCAAAATTAGAGTGACCCCAGTAGATTTTCATATATTTCTTAATTAAGTCAAGCCAAATAAAGTGTGGAACTTAGACATTACAAGGAAAAGTTATAAAAACATAGCTTGACCACACTTGGCTCAGAAGTAAAATTCCCATGACATTAATACCTAAAATATCCAAGTAACCAGAAATTTCTCCTGTATGCCCAACAGTGCATCATTTTACCTGGATGCCTCCCCTCTGAGGCCACACGTTTGCATGGACCACAAAATCTGACTGCTTCCTGACAGGATCCTTTCTCAGGAGCCCAGGATGGATACTCTGGTGGGGAGCCTCCTCTAGGGTTTTTAGTTACTCTTGCTGCTGTGCAAGGGCAGTGACTCATTTCAGCAATTCCTAGAGCTGCTTTGAAAAGCAGCAAAAACCAGAACAGTGAAAGAAACAGCATCCAGCATGAATGTCTGATGTGTCTTTGGAGAGAAAGGTGACCTGTAGGGTTGTATGCACAATATCTGCTCCCGTGTGTTGGCCACAGCATTGCTGCTGACCAACAGAAAGAGAGCACCTATTTCATCTTCATCTACCCCAGTTAGCAAAGCAGCACACTCAGCAAGCTGAGGCTGGCTCAGGGCTCTCCTTACCTGCAGTCGTGTATGACTAAGCCCTTTGGGGAAAGCAAAGCGCTGAGCACCTCCCTGGTGCTTTGTAACAATCGTGCTGCTGTATCCCCTGGGAAGGCCCCACCGATTTGTGAAGGACTTCTGAGACATTCCTCTTAACTGACTTCCACTCTCATCAATAGCAGGAGCAGCTGGATAGTGGGAATGGCCTCAGAAGTGATGAATCCACATATCCACAAAGGAGATGAGAACAGAGAGGCACTAATCCCATTTCAAGTTTAAGTAGTCACAGTCTCAAAAGCCTGTTTGTAGCCTTTGCCAATATTTTTATCATTACTTTCTGTGCTGGAGCTGGAAAGCCAAGAGCTACTCCTCCAGATATGGTGGTTGTTTTATCTTGTGTGGTTTATGCTTCTGACAAAGAATTTCAAGTGAAGCAGAAGACAGTAGCCCAAGTTTTACTTAAACTTTATTATTAAGTGTTTTAAAGGGAAGGAACAACAAACTTAATAGTGTGTTTCTTAATACTGTGTTTCTGCTGCAATGGTGCAATGTATCAGTCTCATTCCTCTGGGGAGCTGTGGGGGACTGACCATGACTGTGCTTAAACATGAAAGCCTATCCAGAGGTGTAGCTGCTTTATTGGTATGTGCAGTTCTTTGTGGCTATTTTGGTAAGTGCAGTTCTTTGTGGCAAACCGCAGCTTCTCGCATGCTGGCTCTGGGATGCTCCTTATCTTTTGACTGTGTTCTTTACATTGGCCAAGCAGAGAGATGAGGCAGTACTCCAGCTCAGCATCCCATCCTGCCACCACCAGCACCCTGCTCACACAGCAGGAAGCCTTCTGTTGCCATTAACCAGGGATATTTGTGCTTGTCTCCAGCACAAGCATAGCTAAGGCTAAAGTATAGGTTGGTTCTATTAGGATTAGTTGCCTTGTAATTTATTTCAAGCTGAATTTAGGTGGGTGTTTTTTTCTTCTCCAGTGTTTAGCATTTTCTCTGGTGACAGTCACTGTGTCTCATGTCACCAAGCATTATCACTCCTATCACAGTCCTTTGAGCTTTGAGCAAAGGGACAGAACTAAAGTAAAGAGGAGTGTGGAGCTTGGCATGGGTTGACACAGGGCAGGACACTTAGAGAAGGTGCTTAGAGAATTGCTTACTTGTGTGGAAGTGAGCAGTTTATCATATGCATGCTTCAGTTTTACAAATGCAGGTAAATGCAGGTGCATTTGTTTGTTGGACATGAGCTTTACGGCACCTGTGAATTATACAGAAAGATGATAAAATGCCTCTAATATTTTTTCTATTTGCCAGTCTTCTAGCAAGAAATGGTGAAAAAGGATTGGGAAAGGAAGAGTGGCTTTTCCAGAATGAATTTCTAGCCACAAAGCAGCAGTTTTCTCATTGATGCCTTTAGACATTCATTGATGCTGCTGACCAGAATTTGGGTGTTGGTGTGTTGTGTTTAGGTCCTGGTATTATAATTTCATTGTTTCTGCCAATTTCTACTCGACTGTCAGTAGTCTAAGATACCTTTCCCAAGGCTTGTACATTAGCAATGTAACCTCATTGCATAAGAATTTATGTAACTTAGCTCATTACCTTTTACAATTTCTCAAGTAAATATGTTGGCTTGTATTTAGAGGAATATAATATAAATCCTCACTAGTAGTAAATTCTTTTTGGAAGACAGTTGCATTTTTCATTGTATGTTTTTGCATTTCAGCCTTTGATTACATTTCAGTGTGCAGCAGTAACCCAGTAAGTCCTTGTGTTTGTCATTTGCAGCAGTGGCTGGCTGGCATTAGTGAACTTTAACAAAGTAGGTTTTCATGTATTCCTTAATTAGGTCAAAGCAAATAAATGTGTAGTACTTTGGTATTACAAGGAAAAGCCATTAAAATAGAGACATAATGCAAGCACATCCAGCCGTGTTTTTCCTTTTCCTCACTTAAAAGTCTTTTCGCATAAGAATCGAAAATAAAAGTATTTACAATCACAAAAATGAAAATTGCTTGAAAAGAGCTAGTGTAGAGCTGGTAGAGTGCATCTAACAGCACTGCAGGTGAGGCAGCCACTGCAGCCTGTCACAAGGTTCTGAATATTTGTCTTATGTTCGTGTAAGTTAATTGATAAATTCCACATATTTTACTGTTGATGCTCTATTAAACTAATAAAATACATCTACTACAATAAAATACATCTTCAGCTGAAAGTCTGCTTCCATCCTGAGTGCGCTGTTGGAATCAGAATGTATTTCCCTCTTTACTTTGGATAGATTTCTTATTATAAAATGCTGTCAGAGAAGTAGAATTGCCACCCACTGAAACCAACAAAAGTCATGTGAGAATATAAATGAGAGTATAAAGTAGGAATATAAATGGATTTAGAGCTGTAGATAAGAGCTTTACTCTATTTGCTATACTCAGGCATCATTGCTGCTCTTCAGGCTGGGATACAGCTCTGTCTTGGCAGGGTAGGTTACCTGGTGAGTAGTTCCTTTTAGCTGTGGTCAGTAGGAAACGTGCCCATGCTTCTCGATATAGTGAACCCTGATTTGTTACTAAGTCCTGAGGATTTAACTCATTTAAAGCTCTGATCGCTCCCTATGGAGAGACAGCACAGACCCACGAGTTGCAGCTGCCTTGAGAGCATTCATGAGCATTATATTATCTTCTATGAAATTTTGCTGAAGTATTCATTCTTTAGAGGAAACCTTTTTGCTGCATTCCACATATGGGTAACTTCACCTCAAATTTCCTCCTCAGCTGCAGTCCTGACATGAATGTTGTTCTGCTTCTAGAAAGATGCTGCCTGTAACTATGGAGGGCCAAAGGAAGGACAAATGGCCCTGCTCCAGTGAGTGACCTGGGCTATACCTTCATAAATTTGGGTTGTCTCCTGATTGTTCTGGACTCTTGATTTAAGGCTCCAAATATAGCTAAAAATACTCTTAGAAGCTATTTGTCTCCCAGCTACAGTGTTCCCAGACACACCACCTCCACTGCCAACTAGTGCCGTGCTTGCTGTGAGGGATGAGTGATCTCAGTGGTCGTCTTGAATTTATTTAACATTTGGACATGGCAGTGGCCGTGTTTCACATCAGCTATGTGACAATACCACCATAATGTAGGAATAAAAAGTTATCTTTCTCACTGCATAATGAAGCAAATATGTAGTTTGTTTGCTCCCTGAAATTTTGGTGGTCCATTGGTTACTGTGGTGATGGCAGTGTGATACTTGAAATACACACAAGAAGAGGGTCCTGGCTTTGAGCAAGGACTAGGCAGTACTTAAAATTCACATACATCAAGATATTTGTCATTCCTTTAGCTCATTAAATGAAAGGATTCCACCTGGGTTAAAAAGTTTGTAGGATTTCTTCTAACTATTTTGTCAAGCTTCCTAAATTAAGCTAAATGCCCTGCAAATTTCTCTCCATCACTAATGGCTTTCTGCATGCTTCAGAAAGATTGTTTGCATTTAGTGATTGTTCCACATATTTCTTCTTTTAGCAGAATTCTATAGGATTTTTACCCCATCACTGTAGTATTATTGCTGCTGAAATTTGAATCTGTTTGAATCACTGTTCTTTGAGACCATTGGAAATAGGTGCATTTGGGAGATAAATTTGTTTTTCACACATGCAGCAATTACCGTACAGAATAAGTTATTCTAAGGAACAGAAGGCAGAGAACTGCAGGATTCAAAGTAGTTTTCCACTGAACAATAAGGATCTTTGATTTAAATTTTTTTTTAATTTCACCTTTGGTATTTCAAGGTGAAATTTGGACTTCTAAATATCTTAATCAGACACCACAACAATTTTGACTCTGAATGGGAAAGAATAAAAGGGAGGATCAGTTTTACTGGTCTGAATACCTTGTGCTAAAATATTTGCAAAATTTCTGAAGCACTAAGTCAGACACTAATTTAGCATCGTTAGGAATGAACAGAGTACCTTTCCTCACAAGCATATTCAAGGTTTCAAAATGCTTCTAGAGAACTTGTAACAGCTGTGTAGTGTTGGGTCATTTTGCACTGCCATAATCCAGTTGTGTTATTGCAGTAGGTCTCTCGTGAGGGTTACGTGGGTTGTTTAGGAATCTGAAATATACCCCATGTTGCTATTTAACTTTCACTTATAGTTGTGATTCCCCTCCTTTATATTTTCCTTTAGTGCAGAACACAATGAAAGAGGATGTGGATCTGATATTCCTGGTTTGGGAAGCAGGAAGCATCTCAGTGCTGCTCTTACAGATGTTTTGTTGGGCATTGTTTGCCTGGATCCTCAAGTAACAGCCTGAAGTTACTCATTCTCTTTGGACCTTTGGAATTTTACTCCTTCATAGCCTCAGGTTGTGGCTGGAGAAAATGGAGGCTTTCTTGTTTTTTAAAGGATTTTATTTATAATTTTACAGTATGTAACTGTTGACTCTTCAGCCACTGGGAGCTATGGTGCTTTCCATTCAGTTCAAAATTTTACATAGGGTGACAGCAACCTTTTCTTTTGCTGCTTCTAATAAATATTATATGTCTGACATTTGAGCTTTGCATCTCACAGTCACCAAGATCCTTGTAAGAGCAGAGCCTGAGCTCCTATTATATGAAAAAACAACTGAAATCCAAGCTGAAATCCAAGTGTGAGAAATACCAGTTCACCATAAAGTATCTGAAAAATGACCACAGCATCCTTGGCAAGGAGCAATTTCAGTAGCTCAAATGATAATGCAAGAACTCCAGTCAGTTGACAGTGCAACATCTAGTCTGAATTAACACAGCCTAGTCTTAAAAATTTTCTTTTCATCATACACATCAGGAGGCTGCAGTTTTACATTCAGACACTTTGAAATTATCTAATTGATTCAAAATATAAATGCACATTTAAGAGTTTTAAAGACCTTGGAAAATGCAGAATTTAAACAAGAAATAGACTTTCCTCTTAAACATTGCAGGTCCTGTCCTTATTCAACAAAATTATTATTTATAAACATCCATAAATTTTCTCTTTTCAGCTACCTCATGTCACAGGCATCAAGAAAGTCTTAATCTGTGCAGAATTTAGTCAGACTAGGAAGTTAATGAAAAAAAGCGTGAAAGAGGGTGTGAAATAATTACTTAGTACAGGGTTTAATTGGGTCTTAAACTACCCCAGGTCTCTAGAGGAGACAGAGCCCCTGAAGAGGAGCAGAACAAAGAGCTGAGAAATTAAGAGTGGTTGCCTATGAGCTGAATAAAGTGGGGAGAACAGAGAAGATGCCAGACTTAGAAAAACTGGGATGCTATTCCAGGTTGGGTAGGTGGAGTGAAAGAAACCCAGTGACAAGGAGCTGAGAAGCATTCATACAACATTTCTGCAGTGAGCACACCTTCCCTGCTCCCTATTTCATCGATAGACACACATATATTAAAAAACTGTGTGTGGGAGCACCACATGGTGCTTTCCTATATCTTTTAAAAATTCCATATGAAACATTTCATGATTTACCACCTGGCAGCTTTTCTAGATGTTTTTTTGCCTTTACTCTTTCAGTTATTGAAAACAAATGCTCTCTGTCATTTGTTGCTACCTCCCTCTGCTCACCCCTGGCCTCCCCCAGCAGCTGCAGTGAATGGGCACGGCCCGGGGTAGCGCTTCCTCACAGAATTCCCCCCCTGCCCACAGAACACGTTTGTCTGCTGTGCTCAGCAGTGGGATAGGGACAGGAGTGACAGAACTTGGCTTTTTGGTGCTTGGGGAGAACAATCTGTGAGGAAGAACGTGGGCAGGAGAAAAGGGGAGGTAGGAACTGTCTGCTGATTCTCAGGCTTGAGAGACTTGAGGGGTGGTTCAGTCTGCACGGAGAAAACTTTCCATGACACCTAGATGGAAAAGATGTCTCCTGAGCAGAATTCACAACTTGTGCCTTAACTGCTCTCTGTTCCCTGATTGTACATTAAACGGGATTCTGGGACTGACAAACCCATATGGTGAGACATGCAGGCAAGGGATGGTCTTCTCTAGAGGTGGTGAGAGAGAGGCTGGGTGGAGGAGATGGGGACTCCGAGGCGATGGGGAATAACACTCGAGTCTGGATAGACTCAGATGGCTTCTTACATACAGCTGACAACTGCTGCTTGCCAATTATTTTCTTTATTTCGTACAGCAGTTCTACATTTTACAAGAAAAAGACAATGTATTAATCTGTCAGACTGGAAGCTACCATAATAAATCTAACACATGCATGGCATATTTAAAGCTTTATACTTGCCATTGTTGATGAATCTGGACAAACAGCATGCTAATTGCTGCTCTCCAGAGGAGTTAGGAGGAGAAGAATCGTTAAAGAGGAGCTCCTTGGCATAATAAAAAAATTGCCATTGTCTTTTCCAGCCTTCTTCTATGTGTCCATGGAGGATGGAGTGGGTTATCTGATTTTAAAAAAGTATTTTTTGGTACGTTTCTTGAATATCATATGTGAGAACTCTTTTCAAGAAGAAAAAGTATTTATAAGGCAGGTATCAGCCCTGACAAGGACAAGCAACTCTGGAATTAAAATGCAAAATGGGTTATGTTTATTTGGAATTTTCTGTCATTTAATAGAGGTTCTTTAATTTGTTTATCTCTCCCTAAAATTGCCTATTGAATTTAATTAAGTGCATCATAGATTTATGAGTCAGGGCAATATGAAGATTTTTTTTTAAGCAAGCTTATTTGTTTCTCAGATGAGCTTTTGCAAAGATGTTGTAATTTTATGCCTGGGTTACTGCTGGCACAGCAGAAAGTTCACTCAAATACAGCAATTGCAGATAGGCAAGAGACATGTCAAGGGCTCAATGAAATCTGTCAGCCCCCATGGCCACCCATCTATACCCATCCTTGTTGATTGCTCAAGAAATCAGCATTGATGATGCATTTTAAAATTACTCTTTGTGGTTATAACACTTTTAGTTATATATCTTGAGTCATCACATGTCTCCTATAATCCTGGCATGGTTACTTTGCATGTTTGTCTAAAATCTTTTGCAATTCTCTTCATCTTTTCTTTCGAGAAATATATGTCTACTTGTCTGAATTTGTACCCATACAAAAGATTAACCTGAGGACTTTGAAATTTTGCCCATCAACAGCAACAAAAATGATTGAGTCATTACATTTAACACAATATTAAAGACTGATTATAAAAACTCATCTGTGAACCTTCAGATTATTTCTGTAAATCAAAAGATGATCAGGGAAGTGAGTAGGTCTGTTCCATGTGTCCAGCTCACTTGAGGCAAGAGCTGTCATTCCTATGAGGAAGGGGCAGGTTATTCAAGTCCTGTATGCATTGTTCTCTAATACACTAAATATTCCTGTAACTGAGTGAACAGTCTGACCCAGCTGCAGCAAATTCATTGGAAAGCCCCTGACTGAATCAAATCCAGAGAGAGAAAGAACAGCTTTCCTTTTGGGCCTTCTCTCTTCCTCCAGTGACTGGAACACACGGAAATAATTACTAATTGATGGGCGCTGCACTTTAGAGTAATTTGGCTACAAATTATATATAAAAGGATGGTTTACTATACCCATGATAAAGTTGTTCCTTTGAGTTTTCACTTCAAAAATGTTTAATAGGTTGTTTTTAATACATATACACAGAGATTTAACCCCCATAAATAACAAAAAAAGCTTTTTTAATTGTAAAAAATATGAAAACTTTCACTGCAATATCACCAAAATGGTGAAATTGTTGTCCAAACTGAGCTCATGGCAGCATTCCTATTGACTTCAAATGGGCTGAAGTTCCAACTGCAGTAAGTTATTTACCAGCTATAAATACTAGTTTTTCAAACTGGTGCTACACCATATTGAGGGTTAGGGATCAGTCCAAAGAAGTGCTGTGTTAGTCTGGGCTTCATATTGGCCACTATTTGTTCTAAAGCTGTGTGAGCATTTTATGAAATCTGTAAAATTTGAGGCTGATTTATTTCATCTCAGTAAAATAGGGTAGAAATAAAAGAAGGAATTTATAAATTTTGAGAACATCATGTTGTTTGAGATTTTAGTCAGAAACCATGAGATACGTAATGACTATGATCAAAATGGGTGGATCTTGATGGCTTCAGCTGAATTTCTTGTTCCAATCTGAGATGGATTAAAGCTAGAAAGGATAGCTGTCAGCTGATACTGAATGAAATTTTGCCTGAATTCTTCAAGCTGAGACATCTCCATCCAGTAAATCCCATGCTATTGCTACTGTGGCTGTCTGTCAATAACAGTTCCTAAACTGTTGTTTTGCTTTCTTTATAACAAAAAAAAAGTGGTGAGAAGGTCAGAAATTACAGTTTTTGGAAAGGCATGAAAACTCGTGGCTATATTACGGGCATATATGAGAGAAAGAAATGGGGCATGGTGAGTAAATAAAGAACCAATGTCGTCTATTCCTTCTAAGAAAAGTAGGAAGCACATATTAATCTTTAATTTCAGTTGAAGGATTAGTAATGAATTAAATGTACAAAAGATGAGAAGATACTTAAGTGCAGCATATTAATAGTAAACTTTTAAAAATTAAAGTTATAACTTTCTCTACCTGTGTGGTTTTGCTTGTTAAGTTACTGATCACAGTCATGAATTTCATGTGTTTGAAAAAATACAAAAACAATCATGCAAAGATTAAGTCTTTAGAGCTACGGTGTATTAGCCATGGGAATTTGGGAGATATATATATATATATTTAATGAACTGCTTTGAAGTGTATTAGATGTTTTCTGTGACATTTACAGTTTCACAGATTATAGAAGCGGAAGAGAGGACTGGGCTTGTCCAGCCTGATCTCTGGTGTACCACAGGTTGCAGTACTTGTTTCTGTTTGCAGTAGAACATGTCTTCTAGGAAATGGGGATATAAAGATATATTTAATATTTCTTGGTGAGCTGCTACCAAGTGTATCTAATCTCACTGTGAAAAATGCTTCTGGTCTGGTTTTGGAACCTATCCTGTCCTTACCTGCCGGACTGAGGTCACATTATTACTGTAAAATTTATTGTAGGACAGAATGG
Source organism: Dicrurus megarhynchus (assembly GCA_013399195.1). Classification (NCBI taxonomy): domain Eukaryota; kingdom Metazoa; phylum Chordata; class Aves; order Passeriformes; family Dicruridae; genus Dicrurus; species Dicrurus megarhynchus. The sequence continues at coordinate 400,550 of VXAD01008737.1, forward strand.
TTTTAATTTTCTCTGAGTCTTTGTGACTAAAAGTTTCTTCTAAATTTCCTTGGAGAGACACTTGAGAAATAGAGTATGTGTGAGAAATAGAATATGTGTAGCTGGGAAGTTGGCTATCACCACATTTGTTGACTCAGGAAGACTGGCCAACAACACTGCTGGTGTTTTTTCAAACCTTAAGCAAGGTAGCAAAATTATCTACTTAAAACATGCTTCTCACATGGTAGAAAAAAAAATATTTGAAGCTGGTCTTCAATTTCTTTTCTAAATCTGTCCATAGCTATGCGTACGTGGGCATTTCTATGTTACGTGTTTCTGTGTAGTCTTATCTTCCAGACTGTGCATATTGTTGGAAATAATAATTTTCAAGCTTTAATTCTTTTATGACAATTGTTTGACAAATGAGTGTCTGAGTTTCAAGAGGAGCTTCCATAAGTTCTTTTATCCAGGTCCCTGAGTGTGGGATTTCTGGAAGCCCTAGAAAAAGGTGGAGAGCTCTCCAGGAGCTTGGTTCAAGTCTTGAGTGGGAATTTTTAGGCTCAGGCTTCTGCAGCAGAACAGATCACATCCATCCAGGGCAGCCAGGGCTGGGGCTGCTGTGCAGGCCACGAACAAAGGACTGCAGTAATCATTGCCCTCAGGGACCAAGATCCCCTGAGTAACGGGGCTGCCCTCAGTGTGTTTGAGCCTTGAGACTTCAGCAGTTTCGCTGTAATTCCAGCAACAGCTGTCAGAGTCCCCAGAAGCATATTGTGTTTCAGAATCAACATATGCTGACATTTCAAAAATGAGCTTCTCCTCTATACCAAGATTTCCACTTTATGGGGATCCTGAAATGCCAGAATTTCCTCTATTGTTGTCTCTGAGTGCTGAAGAGTTTTGATCACTCTTGCTGCAGGTCTCTGTACCTTCTCTGGTCTTTGGTGCTTTCCAAGATGGGGATATTTGATTTCATGCAGCAGCAGTCTTGCTTTGGAGCTATAAAATGGCATAATCATGTTTTCTCTTTCATTTATTTTCCTTTCTAAAAATTCCTAATGTTTTATTTGCCTTTTTAAGTGCTTCTGAGTATCAAGATGATGTTTTCATGGTGCTATCTATTATAACTCTGAGATAGCATTCCTGAAAGATAATAGCTACTTTAGGCTCAGTCACTGAATATCTACAGTTAAAGATACTTTTCCGTGTGTGTTACTTTACATTTATTTATACTGAGTTTTTTCTGTACATTTATTGCCTAATCATTCTGAATAATGAAATTCCTATGCAAGTCTTTGCAGTTTGCTTGCCTTTTTATTACCCTGAATAATTTGTCACCAGTAGCAAACGTTGCTATCCCTGCCACCCCTTTTCCAGATCATTTGCAAAAATACTAAATAGCATAAGCCTCAGGCCAGATGCTTCACTTGAAGTCCTACTGTTTATTCCTACTTTACTTTCCTATCTTTTTAATCTGTTATTAATCCATAGAAAGACATTCCCATGGCATTTTATGAACTTTTGGTTAAGAAATCTTCCTGTAAGCCTTTAGAAAATTCAAGCACAGCCTATAAACTGCCTTGTCCTTGCCCTACAGAGAATTTTAACAAGCAGACTTACCTGTATGAGAACTGTGTTCACTCGTTTTTATTATGACAGGTTTGTTCCTGTACCTATGGTTTCCTTTGCTCACTATTTTATGATTTGTTTGTGTGCAGAAACACTTGCCTTTGAAAGCAAGTATCCTGAATTAGGTCACAGACACCTTTCAGTGCCAAGTCAAGAGTTAGGATTTTTCTTTTGGTACCTAACAAATTTTTCCAAAAAGCAAATGTTCATGTTATGTAAAGACTTTGTCTCAGTATCACCTACCCAGGGTGTGTGAGTGCTGTTGAAGTCTTCCCTTATTGTTACAGTTTTGTCCTTAAAGATGCTCGTAACAGTCATTGTCACCTTTCCAGTAAATCAGTAATATATACTTCATATAAAAGTCGACTTTGTTACCAATGACTGGAGTTGCAATCTGTAGGGATTCTGCTCCTCCTTGACATATTTTATTTATTTATTTATTAAGTTTTATTCTGGACTTTCTTTGGCAAACAGTCTGTATATATATTTGTTCTTATTGCTTATTTTTAGGCTCAAATTTAGGATTTGGTACAACTTTTATTTGATGCTTCTACTTGAATCTTGTTGATATTTGTCCTGTGCTTTTTTGGAGGATATAGAGCTGTTCTAACTTTCCTACAGGGAGAACTGTTATCTTAAACTGTATGTTCTACTCCTGCCAGCTTCCTTTGATATTTTTTTGACTCAGAAACATTCCTGTAGAACCATTTTAAGTGCTAGCACTGAAATAATTTTCCTTAAGAATTAATGCCATATTCATCTCTGGACATCCTAGACAAGAGTGTGTCAGGAGGGATAAGAGGCATTTGAACTTCTTTGAGGCAAGGAGATGGACTATATGACCTCCAAGCATTCCTTCTAACCCTATCACTTCTTTTAAATTGATAACTGGGTAAACAGATGCAACTTCTCTGGCCTTCACAAAGTATCAGAGCCATATCTATTTTTTTCCTGCAGATGGGGATTGGAGCTCTTCAGAGATAAAGGTGGTGGGTATTCTATTGAAGTGCTGGAGAGACAGATTCTGTTGTATGCTAACTTTTTATTACTGTTAGGATTGAAGTAAAGAATGGTCTTTTTTCCTCCCCAAAATCCTTAAAATATTGCCAGCCATAACTCCATCAAAGTAGACAATATTTGCTTTTAAGAAATATAGTAATTTTTTTTTGTTGGTGATGATAGTACATTCCCAGTCCTTTAAAATATCCTGTCTTTTAGTTAAATTAGTTACTATAATGTCTTGCAACTTGGCAGAATTCTTTCAACCACGTTAGTATGGTCAGCTCTCTTGCAAAACACAGAAGCAAAAACTCACACACTGAAAAAGCTGCAATGAAGAGCTGCAAAATAGATGTTTTTTTTCTTATCTATTTTTTGTTGGTAAAAATGTGCATCACTAAACATAACACCTCTGGTTATTGCAGTTGTTAGGTAACTATGCAGCCTAGGTTAAGTGGAGTACTCATGAATCCTAATGTAATACCCTTCTGCCTAAGCCCATTGTCTGTGAAAACACTGGCTTTCACTCTGTATTTGTTTGAAACAGCACAAGGGGCACTCATGCTATAGTGCATTCCACTTGCGTTCAACGCGATGCTTGCTAAGAATAGGCGGATATCATATTGTATAAAAAGTAGCATAATGGCATGTGACTGAATTTTCAATGAGGGAGGCAGTGTGTGACTGCACTGTCAATGAGGTGCTGCCTCACACTTTGTTATGCAGTCCTGCTTTCATGAAATCAAATTCTGGGTGACTCATCGAATCCACTCAAATATTGTCATAGTGTATCTTCATTGCACAAAACAGTATTTAAGACTTCCTAATCACATTGCAAATAATGTTGATAATTCTACATGGTGCTGAGAGTGAGCAATAGACTTCAGAAAATCTTTTAAAAATATCTATTATGTAAAGACATAGACACTATATATATATATCTATATATCTCTCTTTGTATCTATCTATATCTATGAGGTATACAAAACCCTCGCCAGAAGCTGTAGAGGGATGTGGATGAAAGCACTGACAATGCTATTGAATGTTTAAATAGGAAAATCTACACAATTAATTTGACTTTAAATATGTCTTATTACAGCTGATTTAACATTTTCCTTGTTAATGTCAAACTACTTTCACTGTTATGATCTACTTTATATTACTGGAAAAACTTGAAGGTGCAAGTGACAAGGACATAAAGATAGGGTTATATACTTTTGAATTTGAAATATAGAGAAGATTTATAAGATGGAGATGTTAAAAATAGACGAGTGGAAGGAAGAGGGAAATAATAACAGAAACCTAATACTGACTGGGTGAGAGAAAAGTGATATAAAACTGAGCATTTCAAAAATTAATGCACAAGGGAGAAATAAACAACTACAGATTTAAAAAGTGGACTCTAAATCCTCTATTATTGTTCAGGGAGGAGATCTTAGTCATTGTGGACATCTTTAAAGAATGAATCCCTTTCTTAGCAATAAAATGGAATCTGAAGCATTATTAGTAAAGGAAATGAGAGCAGAGCTGTGGACAGTGTTGCACCTTCACATATTCCCTGTTTGCCCACATGCTGAATGTGCAGTTCTGGCTCTGCCCTCTCAGGGAGTATGTACCCAGCATTGGAAATGCATGGAACAGGGTAACATGCATGGTCAAGTATGGTCAAAAGCAATAAAAGGTTTCTCAGGGAAGAGATACCAAATGGACTGGGATTCATCCATCTAGAAAGGGAGATGATTGAGGGAAAATATGATGGGAATCTATAAAATCACAAATAATGTGAAGCTGACAGGTACACAACAAATAGGTATTGTTTCCCATTACAAAAAAAAAAAAGGAAGTTTCTTAAGATGTTCAGCAGATTTAAATTAAAAGGTTGGTTTTTTTGTATATACTCAGATGGAAAATTCATTAGTGCTGGAAGATTTTAAGTACAAAATTGTAAATAAGTATAAAAAAAGAACTAGTTTGATAGAGCATAGACACAACAATGAAAATTAAATGTGATTGCTTGGAAACAGATGCTATTTGGCTCAGGAAAACCTGATTTGTTGATACCAGGGAGCTATGAGTATGGACATGAATGGAAGAATGACTCCCTTTAGTTTTATACTCCTTCCTCCCTGGTCACAGCTGGAGACAGTTAAGACCCAACTAATATTTGCTCAGGCCTCACCTGGAGAAACTAGCATGCAATAACTAAAGATGGTTATAAGATTTTCATGTGCTGTTGAATAATTCAGAATCTCCAGTGTTTGTGGACCAAACCCAGAGATTATATGAGCTAGTTGGAAACTCCCATGCCTGGTTATTCTGGGCCTCTTGTCACCAAAATCTGGGAAGAAAATAAAAACCCTCTAACACTATATTTGAAGTGATAGAAAATCAGGCATTAATTTATTCTGGTCAGGATGTGCCACGGAAAATATTCCATACACACATGAGTTTTACTAGATTTTCCCCAAACTTTATACAGTCCCCCATAGAAATCCATTGGTTCGATGTTCATTGATCCCAAGTTGCGTAGTTCTTAGTGTTTGGTTTCCTATTGGATCTGGATTTCTTTGCCTCTGATGTTAATGAGGTCCTCACTCCTTGATTTCCTTATCACTCTTTTCAGGACCAGGTGTCTCCAGCCATGCCAGGGGCAGTGTCTGGGGTAGATGTTCATTGACGTTTGCTGATGGCCATTATCTTTTTGGCTATCTTTTGGGCTACTCGCAGTCTGTTCAGAGGTTAAGCTCATCTCTGTCGAATGGTGCAACATCCCCCTAAAAAACACTTACAATTCCTTTCTGCAAGGCAAAGGCAAACCAAGCCTGACTAGGGAAATAAATAAAAAAAAAAAAATTAAAAGTTATATTATTTCCAACACGCTGACCATCCTGGTTACCTGTGTTCATTTAGACTGTGTGCATATAGACTGATCACCTCTGCCCATCTTGCCATTTCTCTCACAAATTTACCCCATTCCTCTGTTTTTTTTTCTTGGCTTTAAAGCTATTTGAAGGAAAAAGGTGAATAAACCCAAAAGAACAAAGTATTATTCTGGGAATATTACCTGATTTTTGGCTGAAACCTGCAGACACCACTGTATTAACGTGACATTGGTTGATGTAAAGCTCTGCTGAGGAAGCACAGCTTCCAATGGATTTGCACAAGTGGAGCTCAGCTCCATCTCCCCTCCGGGGTCTACAGCCTCCCTGTCATCCCCCGACTGTTGTGTGCTATGCCACCCACCTTGCCAGCCACATACACAGCAATACCCTGCGTTTTTCTCTTCTTTTAGCTTTAATTTTTGATGAAATATGACAAAGTTTCTATGTCTGAGACCTTTAGTCTTCTGTCAAATTGGCTGAAATTGTTCAACAGGTTCAAAATATGCTTGAGGGAAAATAGCAAACTGACAGATGGCCAGGCAACACAGCTACATATGCCTCATTTCTTGGAGAAACAGGTTAAAAATGCATCGTTAGAATAGACTTTAGGAAGGATGGCAAAGAATGATAGGAGAAAAAATAGGTTAGAAAGTCAAGAACTGACTATTTGATATCCAGCTCTGCTCCTGCATGGTCCCTCACCTTCAGCAGGAAGTGCCTCGTGTTTTACGCATCCTTTGGCGCTGCACATTTTCCCTGCATTGGCTGATTCCATCCCCTAGCTCTGACGTGTTGAATCTTTCTGTCTTGTTCTGACAAGGATCCCAGCCAGGCTGGGATTCATCTCTAGTAGCTCCAAGTAAGGAATGAGTAAAATTAGAAGTTACTTGTGGTACATAGCTGTAAATAACTCATGGTATATAGTATTATAGCATATATCTCTTATCTTCTGTTATAAATAGTGGGTTAAAGGTCTCCTTGTAGAAAGCTGAAGAGTGAGATGGGTTGTATAATGTTTAAATCCTGGGTTCCATATTGTTTAAATTCCCTTTTACTCTAAGCAGTTTTCTCTTAAATTGGAGTTCTTGAAAATGAAAGATTAATAGTGTTGCTTACAGCTGTGTGATATTGGCTGGTCCTTTGCAAGCTTCCAGGTGCAAGCATGCCAGCTCCTTCTGGATTTGACTTCTAAAAACCTGCTTAGTTGAAATCCTAGACTGTTTTAAAAATAATTTCCTAACCATTCTCAAGACATGACTTTGCTATGCTAAATGTTTGAAATGAGTGGGAATTTTGTATAACTGAGAATGTGCAGAATCACTTTTGGATGTTTTAGAGATCTGGATGAATAGATTAAATAATTTCACAGAGCTATTTTTCACAGTGGCTCTGTGCCCATTCTCTGAAGTCAGCACATGAACATAGTGCATCACATATTTTTCACTCTTCCACTTCCCTCAGGTACCTGGTCATATCAAGATGGACAATGCATCTTCTCTTCCTCTGCTTTTCTCTGTTGCACAGTGACTACAGCTTTTATTCTATTTTGATTGAAAGAAAGCAACAGTCTCAATGTTTCTGTTTGTTTTGCTGCATTGATTTTATTTATGAGACTGAATTTTTGTGAAAAGCTGTCTGCTTATATTAAAGGATTGTAACTGTCCTTCTGTGGGCAAAGAATACATATTAAAAATGGAAATCAAGGAGAATTCTTCTGCTAACAAGAAAAATATTATCTTACTACTTAGAGATGTGGAATTAATATCCCTAGATTTTTAGTAGCAGCAGGTTAATTAAAACAATCACCCCTCCCTTTTTAATCTTGGGAAACTGTTTCATCCCATGAGATAACGTGTTATGAAATGTGTTAACTACAGCACTTCAGGATGACAACACCCTGCACACAGTAGAAAAAAGCAAGAGCTGTCTCCTTTCTCTGTCATTCACAGTATTAGTAAATAGATTAAGCCAAAGGAAAACTTTGTCTGACATTTTTTTCTATACAGTAAAAATATTTAATGTGGAGTTCTAGTCCTAATTTCCTTTAGTGTACAAGTGCTCCATAACTGAGGAAGATAGTTGCTAATTACTAGTAAAGGACTAATTGCAAGAGAAGGGAATGCATGGTAAGATATATATGTGCCCAGTGTTTTCACTCACACAAAGAAAAAATGTTTCTTATTACTACAAAAATATAAAAAATGGATTTTGCTGAGTTCTCTGAAGTAGACAAAATATTGTTCTTTAGCAAAGTCTGCTAATGGCGACTAGCAGATGCTACCTTAAAAGATGTAAAGTAGGTCTAATTAAACATCTGTACTTATAAACTCAGTCATTGCTTTTGACATTTAGTACAATCAATTTAAAAGTTGCAATTTTTTAATTTACTGTGTTAAATTTTCTAAAGTTGCTTTAGTATAAGATTTTGGAAGAAATTTAATAAACAAGCATCTCTAGAGCCCTGGAAGATGCAATCACTCTTCTCGGTGAGGCTTCCTCATAACTCTCTGGGTTACAGTTTGTGCTACTCCACTGTCAGAGTGGAGCCTGCCAGCACAATAACTTTAGTGTAGCGATTTCATCAAACTGGTGTATTAGAGGCAGATCCTTCCTCCTCTATTCTTCTTCCAAATGAATCTCTCTGCCTGTTTTTTACCTTCCAGTCCTCCTGCCCACCTCCAAGAGCTCTCTGACTGGAGTTTTCACCCACCATGCTGTAATGGGTGGCTGCTTACCTATTATATTTTTGATATTGTATTTAGATTTATGTATAGGTGTCATCCAATATTTTATATATGTGATAGATTTTTAGATTTTTTGCCTTTATTATCTGAGTTTTCAAGGATTCTGTTAAAAACAAACTCTCAAACCCTTGACAATCCTGATGGAATAAAAAGTCTTTGCCTCTGCCAGACTAATCTTCAGTGACATCCTTCATCCTCGGGATGGATATGCCAAGATTGAAGATGCCTGGATGAGTCTGCTATGTTTTGTGGATGCCCCCTTTGCACTGTACTGACCCAGTGGTTGGAGCAAGGCAGTTTGCCATCACACTTTATTCTCTTGTATTTTTAGGTACTGTGTCCTGAGCTTTAATACACACAAGCTAATCCTGATTGCTGTCCCATTGGCTTCTCCCCAGTTTTCTGTGCAGAGATGCCATGAGTTTAGGTTCTGATGGGAGTCTAGTTAGGCTGCTGGTGCTGCCAACCCCATGTAGAGAATAATGAATGATGTTCAGAAAAGGTTCATTCTTCTTTCAGGGCATTCTTAATGAGAAATGATCTTTCACCCATTAATCTATTTCTCTTCACAACACTGAATATGCAAAGTTTGGTGTCCAAGTAGATTTTCATTGTGGGTCTTGGTGAATTGTTCAAATTCTCTAAGGGGCTAATTTCAAGATGTTGGATAAGGCATTTTTTAATGAATTAAACAAGTGAACTTATTACATTGCAAAAGCCTTGTAATAAAACATAAGTTTCTATTTTCAGAGTGTTTTCAGATGGGATTTGCAAGACATTTGCATACAGGGTGTGGCTTTGCCTGTATGTTGCAAAGATAATTCATGCAGGTCGAGATAATTTCTTCTACATCTTCTTTGGATCCATCAAACGTTATTGCTATTTACAAAGGTACTGTGAAGCAAATCAGATGCTTATCATTGTAATAGAAATTTATTAAAGTGTATAACACAAGGAGAGTGAATCCAGTGTGTAGCAGATCATACATGTTAGTAATACTCTACTGTGAGACACTGAGAGAATAATAGTAGTTAAAGAGAATCAAAGGTTCTCTATATGTTTTTTCTGCCCCTTGATGTTTAATCAAATCATCATTAATATCAAGCTTCATGCTGGTGCTACTTAACTTTTAACTTAATGGGTTCATATTTCTGTATTAATTACATAGTTCATTTCAAGGTACAGCTATTATGTATAGTAGCAACTTAGGCATCCACTTCACTTAGAGCTGAACATCAAAAAATCTAATATTGTAGGATTATAGCCTCTATCTTGCAGCCCTTTTTGATATTGTCAGCTTCTGAAAACAAAGGCTAGTCAGCTAAATTGACTCTTTTATTCCTCCTTGGGAGAACTCAACAAAGAGGAGAATTAGCGCTGTTAGCATTTGGACTGTGAAGACTTTAATAAAATATTTTGAATCCCTAGAAATTTCGAGCTGGAAAATATGATTCTGACAGGGGGTTAATTGTCTAGAGGTGGAATTAATGTTGTGTTGGCAGGAGATAAGAATGTTCCCGTCAGGTGAGGAGTAGCTGTGGGTAATTGGGATAGTACAGCAGGTCAGCAGATGGTGTAACAGATACTGATTTACAAATACTCAGAAGACTAAAGTAAAAATTCTGTTAAATTCATGAATTTAGGAGTTTAAGGCTGCCACAGCTTGCATGATGGATTGCAGTCATGCACAAGCAGTGCATTTCATCTGTATGTGCTGATTTCAGCATGTACCCTACACTGGGTAAGCCTCAGCTGCTGACAAAAGTCTTAAATGTGGATTGGTGGTTCAACAATCCAGATGTGACTGAAGACACCCACAGAATAAAATTGTGAGGAATAGAGGCTCATAATAATTAAATCCATTATTTTGAATTTGTCTTTTAGAATTATTAAACAGAGGGAAAACCGACATGTATTTTTAGATTAGCAATCAATGCACACTGAGATAATTCCCATTGCAGTTTTTAGTCTCTGGCTGGATCTTTTAATACCTGGCCAATAAAGTATGTCTGAGCAATAAGAAAGTTGAAATATGTTTGACTTGTCTGTGTTGGGGTTTATTTTGGTGTGTTATTACTGATCTTGACATGAAGAAGAGTATTTGCAAAGGGTTTTATTAAAGTGGAGAGAATATTACTGTCTTGTACAATGCCTAAATTTATGGCTACCCTACAACCCAGGGCTGGAGCTTATAGATATTGCACCAGATACATCTGAGATGCAGAAACTGATGGGTTATGAATGGAAAAAAGAGGAGGTCTAAACAACTTGAGGTAAAAATTTGTGGTTTTGACAGGAAGCTGATTGTGGCTGAGCTTGTTAAAGATTTGGAGAGGTATTGCATGAACAACAAGAATGCCTGTATTTTCAGTACAGGTGAAATAAGGAATGAACATAAAGAGGTATATAATTCTGCTTTTGATTAAGCTAGCATATCCCAGGAACATCTATCTGTGGGCCAGACAGAGTCACCAATGTGTCTCTTCCTATTCAATTGTGTCTACCTTGTCCCATTTATTAGGCAGTGTTATATTCCTCCATTGCACAGCTTTTCTCACCATCAGGGCGAATGTTTGAAGTGGAGAATGTTTGAAACGCCTTCATCATCTTTGCTTCCTTTTGCTTCAGGCTGTAAGCATGGGTATTGCAGGTACCAAAAACAACCCCATATTCATAGACAGCTCTCTGTATCAACAGGCTTGAGGGGAAACAAGCTGCTAGAGGCAGAAAACAAGTCCTACTTGAGAATATTTTTGAAGTAAGAAATAACAGTACTTGCCTTTCATAGCTATTATGGAATAGCTGAACAGTTTTGCCAGAAAGATCTCCAGAACCATGTACTAATGTTCTTTTTTTACAGAACTCAATAGCACCAGGTTTTTCTACATTTTTTTCCTAGATAGATCCAATGGGGAAATGTAACCTTATTCTTAGCAGGAAGAGACTTGTAGAGTTTTAGTTAAGCTCAGAGTTCAGCCCCTGTGGGAATGTGGAGAAAACTCTGTGCTTTCCTAAAGAAAAAAACACATAAGAGTTAAAATCCAAATTTCTGAGAACATGAGGACACACTGAAAATATTGTGAAACTACTAGAATGGCACAAATATAACAGGGGAACTGGTCGTCTTCCCTACAAATTCATTATTATAATACATTATTCAGTCTTGCTTTACTGGATAAATGCAAACCACTAATTTATGTATAAGAAAGACAGAGATTTTGCCCATTTTAGTCCATGAGATCATTCATTTGAAATGACTACTCATACAGATCTGCACATTGCACATCATTAGGTTATTTATTTTTTTTAACAAGAACATCAAATGACTTATCTTTCTGAATTATGTTTGTATAGCTGAAGGGTCTTTCAGCATCTTCAAAAGCCTCAGGCTCTTCTCCCTGGGCATGCTGGTTCTAACCTACAAATGTGATGTATGACATCTGAGTTCCTGAAAGAGTATCCTCAGCTCCCTCCTCTAAACAAGTGCAGAGCAAAACATGCCTGATACGTAAAATCTTCTGCTCTTTTGCAATCATTTGTCCTTTGGGAAAGCAGCATTTGATGAGACATCATTTCACATTTGACTTTGTTTTTTGTGTTCCTGTTACAGTCCTACTGTTAATTGCCTGTAGAGTAATTTAATTTCCTTCTTCAGCCCAGGGCTGTCTGGTTACCTTCTCTGTATTTAGCAGAGGCTAAAAAGGCCATCAGTATAGCAACAATAAAGACAACTTTCTTTGGTTTTGGACTCTAGAAAATTTTGCTAACTTGTGGATGATTACTGACAGATGGTGGCTCTCAGGGAGTTTAAATGTGAGTGACATTCCCCAGTCTTGGGGGTTTCCCTTGGTTATAAGTTTGCTAATTTTGCCACACAACCACTGCAACTGGTGAAATATGTTAGTATGTTTTTTATATGTGTATGTGTATATCCCTCCCAGTGTAGCTCTCTGTTAAGGACTGGTCATAACTATGGTCTTCTGGGGCAGTTTAGAAAAAAATCTTAGACCTCAAATCCAATATAAAATTCCCTAATCAACAGATCTCAACAGCTCCCAATTTTGTACAGAGATTACCCTACACTTCCTTAGCAAAACAAATATTCATTGCAAAAGAAAATCTCAGTTACTTTATAAGACTTGTAAAATTAACTTTTGAAGAAAATATTTTCATTCAAAAAGAAACTTTTTACGTCATTGCTCCAGATATTTATTGGATGAGTGAATATAATATAATGATTGTAGATTTGGGAAAGCTTGGGATTCTGGATAACATTGCAGAACTTTTCAGCGTCGCCTAGTAACCCACCCATGCTACAGAATATTTGATGTGACTGTTTTCAACATTGCACTCAGACTGGGCTTGGTTTACAAGACCAGAAATAGATGAAAATTGCTCAGAAGAGCTTTGTTTTGGTAAAGCAATGATTCTGTCTCTGGTGAGAAATAAAGCTTTCCAATTGCAAATTGTCTCTTCAAAGAGGTCTTTAAACTTTTTCGCACTGGAAAGTTTGTTTTAAAATGATGAAAAAGTAAATGAATCACCATAAATGACTCATATTAGAAGATTTTTGCAAAGTGGTTGTCACGAGTAACTTGTCTGAATCATCTGGAACAGTTTTTGTCAGGAAGGCGAGGTTGTCAGCTTTTCCTAAGCAATAAGATACAGAAGAGCAGCAGTGCAATTAGAGATCTCTTAAAGTCATCAGGATGATCTGCTTATCACAGGATCACCAGGTTGGAAGAGACCTCGAAGGTCATCGAGTCCAACCCATGTTCTACCACCTCAACTAAACCATGGCACTGAGTGCCACATCCAATCTTTTTTTAACCACATCCAGGGTTGGTGATTCCACCACCTCCCTAGGCAGACAATTCTGGTACTTCAGCACTCCTTCAGTGAAAAACTTTTTCCTAATATCCCACCTAAATTTCCCTTGCCACAGCTTAAGACTGTGTCCTCTTGTTCTGTCAGTTGCTGCCTGGAGAAAGAGGCCAACCCCCAGCTGACTGCAGCCACCTTTCAGGAAGCTGTAGAGGGTGATAAGGTCACTTCTGAGTCTCCTTTTCTCCAGGCTAAACAACCCCAACTCCCTCAATCTCTGATATTGCTGGTTTCAGACTACTGCATGGTCTGACATTAGTTGCAGCCAAATGACAACATTAAATAAAAAAGACGTTTCTAAAGTGGAATGTTCAAGTTTCAGGTTATTCCTACATCCAGATATGATCTTAATTTACAGTTTCTAATTACTCTGTCACAGTATATTATTCCACCTGTGTGTACACAGTGAATGAAGAGCAGCACATTTCTTCTGGCCTCCTCACTTAGAAAGCAGCAATAGGATTAATTTAATGCCAATCAATCAAACTGGAACTGGTTATGTAGGGCTTTTTCTGAAGATTTCTGTGACTTTCCTGTTATATATATGTGTTTTAATTCGTGCTTATAAGGTTTATATCTGTCTAATATTAAACGTCTGTATGGGATATGAATGCTTAAAAATCCAAAACTACAGGGAAACTGCATTTTACTGAGAAACAGTTCCAGGAAGGGTAAAGGAATGTACCCCAAGCTAAAGATTTCCGAGAAACCCATTATCATATCTGCAGAACCAGCTTAGCAGAAGATGGGCCATCACGGGGAAATCATCCGGCCATTAACACCACGATAAGATATCGGCGACATATCAGGACCATCAATCTGTTCCTGGGAGGATACGTGAGTCCATCAAAACCCCATCTCCTCATCGGAAGGACATTGTTCCTTGCTGGAATCACTAAAGAAACCAAATTAAATATCTTTGGACTCCGGACTCTGAATACAAAGTCGCCTTCGGCAAAATAAACTGTATAAAAACCCACTGCTCCGGGACCATGGTGTGAACAGAGCTTCACTGACACCCTGTCAGGTTGCTTGTCACCCAGTATCCGATCCCGGGCTCGGTACTGTTTTTTTCTGCATTGTGGCTTTTAATGCTTTTTATCCTAAAACTCTGCCAAATTTTCTATCAATAAATTTGTTCCAATTTTTATTATAGGAATCGGCTCGTTTCATTTATAACATTTCCCAAGAAAAATTCCATTTTGAAAAGTGATTTAGAGATTTTCAAACCTGGTTATTGAGAATTACAGAGTGGAGTTATGCATAAATATGTCAAAGTCAAAAGCCTGTATCCCTGATAGAGATGAACTGCTCTTACCAGACCACCCTGATGTTCAAAAGTATCGTCATCACTGGAGGGAGGATGTAGTGTCAGTCCAATGGGGAATGGTCAAAGGCTGAAACACTTTAGGTTGCATTTCCTCTCAAATTCACTTTTAGGCCGTTTCTGAGAAGTTTCAGCTCAAATAATTACACAGAGTTGTAGTCAGCCTTCTATGGGATTGAGTAAGAGAAATACAGGTTCTCTTAGTGGCACTGCAGTCCCCAAAACTCCCTACACAGAGAGCACTGTGCAGCTGCTGCCATGAGCATCTGCACTGTGTCTGCTTCTTAAAAAAATGAAAGTCAGTTTTCTCTTGCAAAATACCTAAATCAGCTCCCTTGAATGTTCCTTTTGAGATATTCCTTTAACCCCAAAACTCCCTGACCGCTTAGATCTACATCTGTTTCAGCATAATGACTTTCCACAATCTTTTGAAGAAAGCGTGGCTTTCCACAATACATCAAAGGCTTATTATGATTTAAATTCTTCTTTGATTCTGACCACTGGTCAGTTTTCATCTTCTTTCTCTAAATTATTCTTTTTTCCATGTACTTCCACTAGTTTTTCTTTTGCTCAAAGAACAAACCCAGCTAATAGATACTTATAATCCTTTCATTTTGCTAAATAGAATCTTCTATGAGTTTCTGGTCTTTTTTTAGGTGTTGACACATGAAGCTAATTTTCTTCTTTTCTTCCCATCCCCTCTGTTGTTTTCTTTCCCCCTAAAACAGCTTTTACTTTTTATTTTTCCCCTTTTCCCCTTGTAGATTGTTGCTGAGATGTCCTCCCCCCATTCTCACTAGTGCTCTGGAGCAGTAGCTGTACAAAAAATTCCATTTCAGTGGTGCTATTTCTGGATGCTCCCATCTGCCAGGTTTTACTTCCATTTCAAACAAACTTTCAGTTCAGTTTCATCTTTCATTTGGAGGCACAGCTGCTCCTAAATGCTTGGTAATCACTGGTGTGCAGCACACACCTGTAGCCAAATTTGTAAAGGAAATAGGAGAAAAGAGCTATATATTCCCAGCTTGTTAGCCATTAAACAGGTTAGTCAGGAAACAGGGACTCTTATCTTTGCTTGTGCAGATCTTTATTTTATAAACATTATTTTCTCAAAGGACTAATAAAGAAGAGCAAACACAGAAGAAGGATTACCAAGCTCCTCTTAGTGAACCTTTGCTAATAACAAGTTTATCAGGGCAGTGCATGTGCAGGGGGCTTGGCTCAGTGTTAATTTGTCGCTACCACCAAATTAACTATGCTCTATTTTGTTTTCTTTCCAATTTTACATCCTTGATTACATATTCATAAAACTGTCCTTCCTTCCAAGCATAAATACAACTGCTTTGAAAATATAATTGTCTGTGTTTATCAAGCACCTAATTTGTTTTACTTGCCAGCTACTAATTACATAGGAAATATAAATGAATTGCAGGTCATATATTCCATTAGAAGCACTAAAAGAAAAACTTTCTGAATCACAAAATTGAATTTAAGTTGCAGCATGGGATACACAACATGCAGTGCTGTCTCCAGCAGTACTAGTCAAAGAAAAAAAACATTCTGGCTGATTTCACATTCAGATTTGTCAAAATATACTGAGTGATGTGCTTGTTCTGTTTACAGTGAATTGTTTTGGTAGCCTCTGGGAGCTTTCTCTGTCTTTGATTTCTATATATTCTATCACTGCTAAAACTTGTTTATGGTAGAGCAGAGAAAATCAAATGCAAAGCAGACTGAGAACACACTAGGATTTGGTTTTATCCACCATGTCGTTCACTTTATGTTTCATCCATTTTCTGAAAGAGATATGCAAATTCTGTCTTGCTTCTGAGCTGGATTATTGTACCATCTCAATCCATTTAAAGCAATAAAATGAGATTTAATAGACTATGTTAGTTAATTGTTTAGAAAACATGGAGTTTTAATCACTGTGACAACCACAGATCTGGGACTGGAGAGCAGAAGCTCTTTTGCATATGTAGCAACTCTTGCAGAAATTTGGTATTAGCCAGCAAATTCCAGCTTTCACACCAGTCTTATAACTACTGTCTAGAATATATATAGCCCTGAACAAACTACTAACTATTTAAGCTTAGTAACACAATTGTGTGGCAGGTCACTAAACACAGATACAATTCTGGATATTTGGAATTCTGGCAGTGAGAAGGAAGAGCACTGAATTTTAAAAAGGAAGCTAATGCTAATAGAGCACATCATGAAGAAACATATTATCCATCAGGAATAGATTGTAGTTTTCAGGTCCACAGCAGACACAGGGCTGCACTCGTTGTATTATATGC
Organism: Dicrurus megarhynchus; assembly: GCA_013399195.1. Taxonomy (NCBI): domain Eukaryota; kingdom Metazoa; phylum Chordata; class Aves; order Passeriformes; family Dicruridae; genus Dicrurus; species Dicrurus megarhynchus. The sequence continues at coordinate 417,294 of VXAD01008737.1, forward strand.
TTGTAAATGAGTTCTGTGGGTTATTTCAAACACATATTACAGGGTTACAGCACAGTTATCTACAGAGGTACTTGGGAGCCATCAAAGCCTTAGTTCTGGGATCTTCCCTATAGTTTGCTCTAGACTAATATTTATGTTCTTACCAGAAAAGTATATTTACTTCCCCTTTCCTATGAAAACTTAGGGAGTTAAGATTCCTGCCCTATGGCATATGCTTGGGTTTCCAACCCTTGGTTATTTTCATATATACAAACTGTGCAGAAGCACAGCCTTCAGAGGTGAGACAGGTGTGTGGTGTTGACAGATGGGTGCCCTGTGCTACCATTACAGTGATACAGTGTGTTTGAACTGGCTTTTTGTGCAGCCCTGGACTCAAATTAGAACAGGTGTGACAGCGTCTGACCTCAAAATAGGTTCAAAGAGATGTGCTGATTTCAGTGCACTTCAGCTTAGATCCTGTAATAGTTTTTCATGTGGTTCTCCTTCATCAGGTTAACTGAAGATGTGATGCCTCTGACTTGGTTGTGCTTATTCCACTTTCCCTCTCTCATTACTTTTCATGATTTTCATTGGTAGTGAGTTGTATTGCCTGTCACTGGAGGGAGTGGTTGTTGGAGATAATCACCGTTTCTAATTGTGACTGCAGGTAATTTAGGATAATTATTATTAATAAGCAAGAAAGGTGACTGAAAACAGAAAATCTGGAAATAAAGCTACCATCTAGAAAGCAAGAGTGGGTAGTAGGGAATCAGGGTGCCAAAAATGGAGAACCCAAATACTCACTTCCATGATGGTGGATTCCAGTACATTAATAAAATATTTATTGCTTACATGGGCTTTTAGCACAATTTGCCTGGAAATCCAGAAGAGCAGTTGGATGAATTAAAATGTAATAAGCTATTATAAATAAGAATGAGATAACCAGAAAGGCATTGGCTTTCTTCTGTCATAGAATATTTAAACATAGAGAGTAGAAGCTGAAGTGGGTTTTGTGAATAGGATTCACTGAGTATTTTTAAAACATATGCAGTTCCTATCTCTGACATTCTCTGTTTCCCTCCTTTTGTTCTGCTTGAGTTAGGAAAAGACATCTTCAGTTGTTAGACTTTAAGGTTGCAGTGGCTTTAGGGGAGTCATCTGAGATTTGAGGTAAGGACTACTGCACTTATTTAGCCATGCAAATGACAATAGATTTTGGCCCAGGTTGTCAAATGCTCCACACATCTCAGTGACCCACTTCACTCTGTCTTCTCTTTCCTTTTTAATCTGGTGAAAGGAGAGGGTAAAAGATCATCCTAAGCTTGTTTGAGAAGTCAGTTTATGGAACATAATTCCTAGTGATTTGTGTTAGACAAGATTATTTTAGTAACTGTTTTGAGTGGTAGAAATGTCCTTGGTGCCATCAACTAAAATTTTGTCAAAACACAGCAACTTGCTGAAAGTGCATAATTAGAGCATTTCAGTGGTGGTGCTGCTGATGGAATGCTCATTCTCATGGCCTTTCTGGTAAGGCTCACAGTGCTGCTGGGTCAAAAGATTTGGGTTCTTTTCCCTGTTACTAGTAAAGATGCATTTTTGTATCTGTGTATAAACCTTCAGTGCTGTGTATGGGCATCCTTATTGTGCACTTTCAGAACAGAAGGGTATTTTTTTTACCCTCCTCCCCCCTTTTTTCCTCTTTTAAATGTCGTGGTTTCCTTACATTTCACCAAAGTATGCTTCGATTGACCTTGGGGTCTTGGTTAATTTGAGCATTTTATTTTTCAGCCTGTGTACTGAAAGAAGAAATTAGAGAGAGTTGTCCCCAGAACGCAAACTCTGTTCACTGGTAAGGACTTGATTAGGGGAAATTTGTCTAAATAATTCTAGAAGCCAAAGTTGCAGAATAGGAAACTCCCCCCTTCCCCAACAAACCCAAAGCAGGTGCTGAGGTAAAATAATGAGGTAAAATTTGTCTCTGCTGAGGCTAAATGTCTGACTTCAGCACTGCTGGGCACTTTAACCTTGAAAGAGAAAGACTGGTGCACCGTTAGAGCACTGAGTAACTTCACAGGCAGTCTTTGCTCTGGCTCTGGATGATGTTTGAAATTTCAGAATTTGGAATGAAAAAAAAATAATCAGAATCTGACTGATTCCCTATAGGACTGTTAGGGGGAAGAAGAGAAATAATCCTTGTAGCTTACAGAGGGCCTGCATTGACCTTATAATATTTAAATAGGTGAGACACCCTCGTGCAAAGCTGTAGAAACTGAAGTCAGTGCAGGGGCAATGTAATTCCTTCAGGATATTGACAATGAGTCTTGTGCAGCACTTCAAATGATGTATGGTTTAAAGAACATCTTTTAAAAAGGGTTTCATCCACTTTTAAAAGCTTACATTGGAAGAAGTCTATCACCTTCAGTGAAAAACTGTTCCAGTGTTTAATTAGCCTTTGTGATGGTAAATTATTTCTTATTCCAGACTTCAGCTCCCATCTGCTGGCTCTTGTTTTTCTTTGTCAACAACTTTGAAAAGCTGCCACCACATCTCTCTCTTTCACCTGTATGTACAGTGATCAAGCTACAGCTGAAGCTTTTCTTGAAAGCTAAATATATTTAATGCCTTAAGCCCTGCATTGTAAGGCTTGTTTCCCAGCTGGTGAATCACATTTGTGGCTCTACTTTAAATTGTTCATTGCTTTTTCACATCCTCCTTGAATTAGACTGGGAGCAACAGCCTCATAAGGGCTTCACTGAAGGTGGGTTTAGAGGTGATACTGACTTTGTTCTTCTTCCGTTGCCTTCTTTTTAATCAGCCAGGGATAGTATTAGTCTTTTCTGCCACTGAACACTGTTGGGAAATCATTTTGAGGCAATTACCTGTGATGGTCCCTAAGCTTTTCCCTGTACTTCTCTTTTTGAATTAACACCATGACTTGTCTCCAAATTTATTGCATGATAAAGTGATGTATTAAAATGTATTTTACTTAACTGTAGTTAACTGGCAGTACATATCAGGTTTATACCATCTGTTCATCTGCAAGATGCCTAGTTACTGCTGCCCTTTCTGCATTGCCTTTGCCCTTTGAAATACACAAACTAAACTGGCAGTCCTACCTCCCTTTAAAAATTTCCTCCTTTTTGAGACAGGCTAAAAGTTAAACCTCAGTGGTTCAAAGAGATCTTTGGCTCTCTGCTCAGTTTTTGGGCTGGTTAATTTGAAAAGAGCACTAGCTTAGGCTGGCTCTTGGTGTCTACAGGAAAATTTTTTTTTTCATTCACAATTTCTCCATAAAATACAAAACAAACATCTGGTGAACCTTTGCACATTGATTTAAAAAAAAACATCTGATGCAAGTAATGGATTTTTCCCTCATCTAGAATTCTCTTTTCCTCCTATGTTTTCAAATTCTGTTGTACTGCAATTAACCTATTGCCCACCCTTAGTTCATTCCTTTAACTTACAGTATCTATCACTATTGTTTTACAATTAGCAACATGTTAATAGCTAGTTTAGTGTCCTTTCATTTTACACATGGAAAGTCCAGATTGTGTGGTTATTTTCATACTTCCCTTTAACATGGATAGTACTTGTGATGACTTGATTCTTTTGAATACACCATTGAAATTCTAGCTGTTTGATTGAAACATCTTTTTAGATAATTCTACTAATTTTATGGATGGTAGGGGCTAACAGGATGAAATGTAGAAGGAAAAAAATTAATCTGAATCTGAATTCCTTTAAAAGGTGAATTTTCATTGCTTTTCAATGGGATTTGGGAACCCATCCCTCCCTTGCCTCCCTGAAGATCATAGTCTAAATCTGGACAAATACTCTGTTATGTATGGAGAATTAGCTTGCAAACTGTTCATTTTATCCCTTTATTCCTCTGAAATACCATAGGGACACATAACATTTTATTCTGGATCTAGTGATATTAACAATGTTTCAGCAGTGGTTTCTTTTTACATATAGAGAGGGCATCTAAATCTTCAATTTTTCCTGAGTTAGATAAAATTCTGCATAAACTTTTCAGTTCACCTTCAAATGGCCTCTCTTGTTGTTAAGAAAACAGACCAGCAAACAAATAAAACCCAGTAAATTTTTGAGAAAAAGGAGAAATTTATATCTAGGGTAAATTCCAGGTAGCAGGAGCCTGAGTTTGCTGACCTTGTACTTACCCCCTACAATTGAATTATGGTGATGCTCCAGTGTAGCTGAAAAAAAAGAGTCCTTTGAAAATGAGGCAAAATGTAGCATTACTTGCCTTGGGGCAACTCTTACCTGCTCCTGATATTCCGAGTGCTTGCAGTTGGAATTACAGAGCCAACAGTGCTGTCCCTCAGCCACATCTGACTGGCCTCTCAGAGAGTGATCAGACAGCAAGCTTTTTGTAGCTTAATTAAAATACTTTTCTGTTATATCTTATCCTTCCCCATCTTCCATGTTGAAGGTTGTCTTCTTTGATTAAGCAAATGCATAAATGACATTGGTGCCAGAGCATTTATTATGGATAGCCATCTCCCCTGTTGACCAATCTTTTCAGCTCAAAAACACTGACCATGCAATTTTAATGTTGAGTTGGAGATAAAAAAGCTATTTAATGGGTGGAGGAAAATTACCAATGAAGACTTCACGTGTAAAATTTGCAACAGCAATGATTAGAAGAGCTGTAGGGAGAGAAAAAAAAAAGGCATCTGAAGAAATAAGAATAGAAGGAGAGGTTTTTAAAATAAGTAAAAGAAAAGATGTGGATCTGACTCTCACCTAATAAAGAGTGCCCCTCAGGAGTCAGGCAGTGTAACTGGTGGGATTACAGATGGAGCAGCCAGGAGATCCTGAACTATTGATTCTGTTTCGTTAGGTAGATGGCTCAGGTGTGCTGAGCCCAAGTACTTGGAGGTGCTATAGCTTTGTGTGATGCAGGATCTTGAAGCCCAGACAAGTTTGTTCTCATAACCAGTGGTTTCAGAAGGAGGCAGCTCTTCACGTTGTCTTCTGAAATAAATAAGTGAATACATTTTTTTTATCTGGGCTTTGATTTCAATCTAGGCAGCACTACTCATTCAAGGATTTATAAGACTTTAATATTGAAATTATATCTGTTGAATAGTGTGATCTTTAATGCTCATTCTAATTTCCTGCAAACTCCTTGGACAAAAAACTTTGAATGAATTTATGAAAATATATTGCAACCAACAAAATGTTCAGATGTGTCATGTCTGCACTTTAGAAAAAAAAGTCACATATAATTATTTTCTTGGTTAGAGACAGGCGAAGAACCTGATTCTGCCGGAGATGGGAGTGTTTTGGAAGTAGCCCAGGACTGGGAGATTTTGCCAAAATGTTAATGAGTGGGATGTCAAGTCTCCAGGCTATTTAGAAATTTAAAGCACTTGCAATTAAAGCTGGTGCAGGAGCCTGCACAGAAGGATCTTGCTATAGCACACTGTGTTCTTCAGATGGACTGGGGGGCTGAAGCCTCTGAGAGCTGCATTTCTTTACTGGTTCCTCTGAGATTCACCCCTGTGCTGCTGGAGCAGCTGTGCTGCATTGCAGGGCTGCTCCTTGTGCTCACCAGCCGTCCTTAGCCCCCCTTGGACACCCTGGCTGTGCAGAGGACACTGTGCCTGTGACCACAGGGGATGGCAAGGGCGCCTGGCCCAGCCCTGCTGCACACTTGGTGTCCCTGCAGCACCGCGCTGTTTGGGAGGCGGCTCTGTGCACGCTGTGTTTTCCAGCAGGTTGCAGCTCACTGCAGGACAAAGAGCCAGGACAATGAAAGGTACTGCTGGGATGAACCCTGTTCCAACAGGGAGGGTACAGGGTGGCTGTTACAGAGCCCTCGGGGGACTCTTCTGGCCCCCAACTTTCCCCAAGAGAATTTGGAGTGTTCACAGCCTGCTGTCTCCAGGGTTGGTCTGCAGCACACGTTTCACTGACCACGAGCTGTCACACTTTGCAATGGGGCCTTGATTTCCAAATAGCCAAGCCCATGTCTGGAGGAGAGTCAGTGCTCTTTAAAACGAGACAGCAGCAGGCAGACAGCAAGAGCAAGTGGAATGTCCAGCAGCAGCATGAACTGTAATTAGACAGGGATAATTCCCTCCTGAGCAGTGATCGTTCTTGAGGAGACTGTCCCTTAACCATTTGTGCTAACATGATTATTGGCAGTGCAAATCTAATAAACACCACAACAGAAAGTTAAGGAAGGCTTGCAGCCTGAATGCATAGACAAAATGCTTGGATCTGTTTTATGATGATGGAGTGAGTACTAGTACATGAATGCATGATGTGATTTACCAGCAGCTGAAGTATGGATTTGTTTCTGTACCTCCACTTGGTACCAAACCTCAACACCAGTCATACAAGTTCTTGTAGCCGCTCTTAGAGGGAATAAGACAAGATCTCAACAGACATATGATACGACACAGCTTTCCTCAAAAAAGGGGCCTGAAAGATTGACCCCCCTTCCTCAGAGAGTCTCTCAGGAAGCAAATGCTGCATGGGAAAGATGAGTCTAAGGGACTCCTACGTTTACTCTTAATTTTGTTGTGAACTTTCTTTGAACATCAGGCACCAAAATGGAGAGAGAATACAATACAGCTTTCATTTTCACACGTCTTTGAAATGAACAGCCAGGGATTCTGCTCAGAAAGAAAGCTCTTTTGGATTCTGAACTGCAAAAATGGGATTCAGACATCTTTTATTTTTCTTTTTGTTTGGCAGTTTTTCACCACAAAGTCAACCGAACATTGGCTAAAAGAGAGAAATGAAGTATTTTACTTACTCAGAGGTTATTTTTCCTGCAGGTATTGTTCTGTAACATTCCAGATTTGTTTGCTTAAATCTGTAACAGAATCAGTTATCCAAGAAGAAGGTGGAAAATTCCCACCAAAGAGCCTACAGCTCAGAAATGTATTAGATATATGAGAGAGGTGAGAGTAGTTGCTGTGTCTAAGAAAAAATTAATGTGAGAATATTGGGAGGAGGGGGAATCCAAAGCAAATGCAATTGGAGCAGGGGAGAAACTCCCCTGGAAACAATAAGAAGATAATGAAAAAGTCAATTTTCCTCCAGTAATGGCCACTACAGGACACCTAGCAGAGGAAGAAGACTTTAGGCATAGCTTATTCCAGTCCTGTATTGCTAAGCAACATGCTCAGACTTCAACTGTTCTGGCTCAGAATGGAAGCAATAAAGAAAATGTGTGCATTGTAGGGGAGGAGGAGGCAGGTGACACAGGTCCCCTTGATGTAAAGAAAGTGTGTTACAAGCAGGCCCCAAATGCCAGATTTTGTGCTACACCAGTTATGTGCATTGAAATGGAGCTTGGGGAGAAACAGGGGTGTTAGAATCCTGGATTCTTTGTGCCTGGCTCTGCACTCAAGTCCAGGTAAGCACTGCTTAGTCCCAGCACCATCTTTTACCCATAGGTCAGCATCCTTCTGTCTCCCAGCCAAAAATAGTTTCTCCTCTGGGTAATGGACCACCAGACTGGCACAGAGAGAGCAGGACATGGTGAAGGTTTATTAACTGATTAACTGATTAACTCATTGAAAATACTGTTTTTTCCCAGTAGAAAAATTTAGGAATAGTTTAAAGTGACCAGCTTTTGCCAGGGTCATTTTTAAACTTAAACTTTACTGTGAGAGCTAAAGTTTGGTTAAAGCCTTGCTGCATGTGGAGGGGAGGGACATCTCTTCATGCCTTCCTTCTCTTGCAGAATGAGATCTGAGGCGGAGGGCTGGCAATTGTTCTCCCCTCAGGGCAGTGTCAGGCTGAGCTGAGAGCTCTCTGGGGCGGAGTCTCAAGAGCTGCTCAACTTTCTCAGTTGCTGACAGCGACTGGACAGCGACTCAGCTGAAATCTCAGCATCCTCCAGTTGCTCAGCTATGGGCACAATGATGAGAGCTGTTAGCATTATCAGTAGCAGTTCACAGAGTAATAAATAGTGGAAAGGAGGTTTTCCTGCCAGGACAGCATGTACAGAGTGGTTTTATGGTACAAAAAAATCCCTTGGCTTTGACTTTAGGGGAGCTTTGTTTAATTTCTAGATTTGTCACAGACACATCCAATTGTAGTTGTGTCTAATCTCTGCTCCCCGAACAAATGCTTTCCATAAATAATATAATTAGCTAATCTTGTAGTAGTATAATACTTTCCATGACCTTTAAAGTGGCTATGAATTTAAAATCACCTTTTCTTATTCTTTATTTTGATTTTGCAACGAGAGCAAGAAGATGCAGTACCTTTGCTAGTCCCTGGGAGTCACAGTTTTAATACTTATTGCAGCTGCAGAAGCATCATCGACTGGATGTCAGGAAGGCAGCAATGGCTGGGACCCTTCCTTGAAGAAACTTTGCTGAAAAAAAATGCCACTTTTACTAAAAATATAATTTCTGCAATAATAAGCATTTTTTCCTCCATCAAAACCTTAAATTGTGCAAAATGCTGCAGATTTTCTGACAAGATTTTCAATTTTTAATTTTGGGTTGGTTTTGATCTGAAACTGCTCTCTTTTCAACTCTACTATGGAATGACTTCAAAACAAACCACCTGACTACATTTCCTTCAGAGCAGCTTCAGCTGAAGTAGCATCTGAGTGTTGGTACATCTGAGTGTAACTGATACTCACCTAACTCACTCTTGTGCACAGACGTGGTTGGACATTTTTATGACTGTTTCTCCACTTAATCATGCATTCTGTGGAGCTGTGCCAGAGTAACCAGTTCTGATATGGAAATTATAAAGGCTTAATTTTTACATTATATTACTATTTTAAAAGAAACCCAAACCAAACCAAACAACAACAACAAAACACTAAAAAAACCCCAAAAGCAAAACAAAACAAAAATACCACAAAAATACCCCAAAACCGAAAACCCACAACAAAAAATACAACTATTAGGTATTTTTGTATTATGACAACATTTTTGTCCTAGAATGAATTTTCATCTTTTCAATTCGAATAGGAGTTTGAATAACTTCATTGCTGAATTTTGGTATGGTGGGACTTTTATAATCATAAGATCATGGCGTATTCTGAATTGGAAGGGATTCACAAGGATCATTAAAGCCCAGCTCCTGGCCCTGCACAGGACAACCCCAAGAATCCCACCATGTGCCTGAGAGCATTGTCCCAACACTCCTTGAACTCTGTCAGGCTGGTCCTGCAACCACTTTCCTGGGGAGCCTGTTCCAGTACCCAATCACCCTCTAGGGGAAGAATCTTTTCCTAATATCCAACCTAAACCTCCTCTGAATCTTGACAATTGTAATTAGAGCAAGTTAGAAAACTAATGATCTTACTGTAGAAAGCCTGAAACATAAAAAGATATTGGCTGCTCTTTTAAGAAGGGTGAAATGAAATGCAGTGTTTTAGTCACTGTGACCTGCTGAGCTCTGACTGTAGCCAGGAGTTAAACCCAGCAAAATTAAAAGCCAGCAATGCTAAATTTACTTTGTTGCTGAAAGACTGTAATCCTTCCCTGAAGGCTTTAGCAGACTGAGGTAGGAGCTCTGACTCTTGTTTTTCCTGTGGCCAAAGGGGTGATTGGGCAATGGGTCTCAGTGTGAAAACACTGTTAATCCTGGCTGCTTTGCAGGAACAACGTGGTGAAGTGTGCTTGGTGACTTTTAGCAACAGTACTGAGAATCAGAATCTTAGTTGTAAAGTAATAAAACTTTCTGGCATGGATAATACAGTAAGTAATGATGACTGCATTCCAAAGAGATAAAGGCTAAATATCTGGAGATGAAATAACGCAAACATTACTTTTCTGTGGAAAACACAGCAGCAGCCGTTCAGTAAAATCCATTGAAATCCTGGGGCCACCCAAAATGCCAGATGGCTCTATTCTATATTTTAAAAATTACGTTGTAGATTATTTAAAAGTATAAATTACAGGAAGTTTTTCAATATTTAAATTACAACTGGTATACTTCAGGAAACTTCTGTGACAATGTAAAAATTCTGCTTCTGTATCTGATATTTGAATCAAAGATCTTCAACTATAATACTTGAGTGAAAGGATGGGATTTGGGAAACTTTTCAGGAATCTGGATCCATAGAAATAAGTACATCACTGAAATAAGCAGGAATAAGAACTTTATTAATTATTTCATACTACACATATAATTGAATTTGTTGTCTATAGGCTCAAATTTCTAGACTCCGGGTTTGTATTAAAGGATTCAAGGTGACTGTCTTCTTTCAATATTTTGGGAAATTCAGTGCTTTTAAGAGTAACTTAAGCACAGCCAAACTGACATTCTGCTGTAAACAGATACAGCCATCCCCTCACCTTCCTTCAGCAGCCTGAGCAGATGGATGAGCTTTGTGCTGTGCCCTGAAGGTGAACCAGCTTTGGGATGTGTCTCAGACCATGGTGCAAAGTGACTTGATTTAAGGGCCCTCCACTGAGATTTTTTGTCACCAGTCCATATTCCCAGTAGGGGTTTGCTGCTGTCAGTCCTGGAGACAGGGCTTGGATGGGAGAGTCCCAGTGTGTATTGGGCTATCCATGATCTCCATTATATCCTTCCAGTAATGAAAAGCCAGTGGGGGTCTTGTGACATTGTACCCCTGAAACAAGGTAGGAGATGATTATTAATTTAGCAGTGAAACAAACAGCACTCTACCAAAGCAGAGTTTTGGTTTTGTGTAGTGACCTTTAAAAATTTCTGACAGTTTTTTTGCAATGCTTCCTAGGATGCTGCTGTACATTTTTGGTTAAAGGGACTTTAGTTCCTTAGGGACAGATTTTGTACTAAAGGAAGCAAACTACAGAAACCACAGAAAGCTTGTAACACAATTGTTGAATTAGCAAAACATGCATCATATGTGCGGTGCAGTTTTAGGTATGTCTGTGTACAAATACTATTGTTTATATCAGCTGTGACTATGAATTTGGGGCGGCTGGCAGAACCCAGCTACGTGTGTGGCCAGCACAGGGATCTCAGTCCCAGGACCAGACAGGTCAGGGCTGTCACACTGGAGCTGTGTCAGAGCTGCGATGGCTGCTGGCTTCATCCCACTGCTTCACAGTCCCCTGCCCTGCAGAGACTTCTGGCCTGGCCTGCCCTTCACCAGGACTGGGATAAGTGTCCCTGTCTGAGTCTTTTGGATTTCTGCACATTCATCACTTTTGTCTGATCTGTTACCCTGGATTAAAAAAACTAAAACCCCCAAATTTTTACTTTAAGAGTTACTGATTTTATTTCTCTTAAATAAAGAATTGGTTAGACCCAAAGGTCACGCATAAGGACATTTTCTTAGGAGAGAAGATGAAGAGGGGCACCTGGAGGTCTCTGTCATTGCTGGAAATTTCCTAAGAATTTCTGTCGAGAGGTTGATTTCCTTTTTCATTTTTAATGGTGTTTTTTCAGGGTTTTTGTGCTGGAAGCTATGGCAGAAGCCCTTTATCCCATTTGTGACCACAGGAACTCATGGCAGAGGGCCCAATAAGGCATTAAGTTAGTGCCAGGGCATTCTTTGTTATCTAAACAGTTATATAGTTTCATCTCATTCAATATGCAATATCTAGGAAAAATTTTGCTAAATACTGCCAAGACAGGCAGTTTTATCTGTTTATATAAAGGGGACTGATGGAAGGGTTTGAGGAGATGCTGAGCCAAGATTTTAAGATTACAGTTTCTGGAAGGCTAAGGAAGAACAGAGAGGGTTCTGCTGTGCTAAGGTCCTTTCCAGCTAGCTGCCTTCCCAGTTCCTCGTGCTAGTCTGACTTTTTTGGACTTTCTCAAGAAAGGAGAAATGGATTTGCAGATAGACTTATGCAATAAACAAAGTGATTTGTATATGACATCTCTTAAAGAGAGAAATCCATAGGCAAGCCCCTCTCTCCCTGTAGAAAAATTAAGTCATGTGGGGTTAGAGGTTGAAGAGGATGGTTCTTTCAAAAAAAGGTTTGTAACACCTTACCTTACACCTTACAGAACTCCTGGCCTCCTTAGGAAGGACATTTCTGGGGACACAAGTGTACTGCAAACTGCACACTATGAACTTCATGTCTCAAACATTTTGTGACAAGTGGTGCTGGCAGGGTAGGCTGAGGTATGTGGTTCTGTGCAGTGAGATACCTACACAGAGGTCTGCTTTTGGCTCCAGCTGCCTGTCCAAAGACCATGAACTGCATGGACTTGTGTTTACTTTGTGTTTGGGAGGAAGCCTGTCAGAGGTACAATGCTCTATAGCCTAAATAACCTTTTACTTTTCAGATAAGCAAGTGAGCTATTTCTGGCAGAAAATAAGGGAATCTTTAAACTCTTGAAGAGACATGTTTTTGTTTGTTGGTGGAAATGCCTGTTGGGAGCAGCTTTGGTAAAGGAAACATGACATGTTTCCCCTTATTGCAAATATACCATCTATTCACTGTGACAGTGTAGTCAGAGTAGACTGCTGTACCCATTCTTCCTTTGGAAAGCAAAAATAGTAGTTTCATTGACTTGTCTGAAATAAAATCAGATTTGGCTTCTGTAAATCACCTCTTTGGCTGCCAGTTTCCTGTGATAGAGATCCTGTGATTCTTCATGGATGCCATCACATCCCTGAGGTACAGATACCTGCTGGCTGTGTGGAGAGCTGTCACCTGTGAGTCTTGCTGTCTCTTGTGGCAGTGCTCAGTGCTGGCCTTCCCCAGGAGAGCAGTGGGACATGCTTTAGAGTAGCTTTCTCCTGATGTGCAAAGCACAGGGAAGGGAGAGTAATACAAGTCAAAGGAGAAGCTATGTCCTCTCATCTGTCACAGAATGAAGAGCAGGTAGGAACCAGGCAGTGTCCAACACCTGCAAAGGCAAAAGATTATGTTCTGACTCTACATTAGCTTGATTTACAAGGTACTGCACAATTCTAATAAAAAGAGAATTTAACAGAAACTGCATTTTACTGAAACATGAACATGGTGGTATATCACAGCTGTCACCTCAAGCTTAGCTAGCAGCAATTTAGTGATCAAAATGATGCAGATTAAAAAAGGTCTCATTAATAACATGTCATTTAAATAGCTTAAAAAGAAATCAAGTATCAATATGGTTTGTTGTTTTGTTGGTTTGTTTTTTTTTTAATTTAAATTGTCAAGTCGCATCTGTATTTTGTTGTGTGCCATGACTTTGCTATCAGACAGTAGCATTTGTCATCACAGCAAGTGTCTTGGGTAAGGGATTGGAGCAAATCAGTAGCAAAACTAAGTGCCATATTTGTGTTTACACTTGGAGGCTGCTATGAGTTTTTATGAACCACCTCAGCAGTAGCAGCTGCAGCTTCTTTGGGAGGATATTTGCTCTGATATTAAGGGAAGGGAAAGTGGAGGAGAACAATGGGCTTGTATTTGGCTGGGATTTACCAGGCTCTATTACAGTCGGTATGATGTATATTAAATAGATCCAACTTGCTGGTATAAGTTTGTCCCTCTAGTAATAGAAAGGAGCCCATTTAATGCCTGTATTTATGGTTGTTGCTTCATCCTCCCACACCATGTGGAAGAATACCTGTATGTATTAAGAATCTAATTCAAATTCTTCTCCTGGTTGCAGTGGAATAGGCTTTTGGTGAAGCTGCTGTGACTTTGCTGCTTTTTGTTGTCGCACAGGTTGGAGACATTTACACGTATTCTGGGTTAATTACAGCCAGAGCAGTACCAGTTCTGGTAGGCTTATAAAGCCCACGAGAGCTCTGTGGAAAAAGAACTTTTTCTCAGCAGCAGAAACTAAAATTCTGCTTCATCGATTTCTGCCCACTCCCAACAGTAAAACAAGGCCTTGGGAATTGTAAAGCTTTCTGTTGAGCAACATCTGAAGCTGGGAAGCCTGCTTGTCTGGGAGGTGGTAGAGTCCGAGGCCCTTTAAATGCCACTGCATTGCCTTTTTATTTATTATTCATTCAGTGAATATATCAAATAGCTGCAGGCATCCATCTGTCATTTTGAGGCCTGTCCCATCAATTCAAACACGCAGCTGCACAAAGGGACGGCCTCTCAATATACTCACCTCTGTCCCCGGCCTCCTTGCCCGTCTGGAAAATAAAAATAAAGGCTGATGGATGAGTTACCCACCCAACCAGCTATTTTGGTTCTTTCCTCTGGGTTTCATGACGATCTTTTACCCTCTGCTTTCTCTGGGAGAGGTAAGAAACAATTGACAAGTGCCTTCCAGGGTGTTCAGTGAAATGAAGCTTTTGATGAAGCCATATATGCTTTATCACCTTTGAACCCCGAGTGCTCTGCTGCCCATGCCCCAGCTCCTGGTACCCGAGGGTTGCTGGCTTGGGCACATTACCCAGACCCCACAGCCAGATGCTGGCTCGGGCAGAGTTCCACAGCTGTCATCAGATGTTGATTTCACTTTCTGAATCTGAAAAGAAGTGGTCAGACTTTTCCAGTGTTATTCAAAAGCTGCATCTCTCGTTTTGGTTGGTTTGGTTTTGGTTTGGTTTTTTTTGTTTATTTTTTCAAATCAGTGAAAACCACCTTGACTGGTCTCTGTCTCAGACAATAGATAACCTGAGAGATCTCAATCCATTTGCATTTTTTCCCTCAAGTTTTATCATAGCAATGCTTTCAGCTGAAGCTCTCAAGGTTTATTTGTGTCGGAAATGAACTGAGTTCAGGGGAGAAGCCCTTAGTGTCACATTTGTGCTATCTGTTTAGAATATAGTTTTTTCAGAGCTCAAGATATGAAGTTAAAGACATAGTTCTTTCAGTCCATCTCTCTCCCTCCCTCCCACTCAAATGTGCAAGTGCACATGAGAACAACTTCACTGAAAACTGCCCACTGTTAAAATCTTCTTTTAAGTTCTAAAATAATTTATCCAGATTTCAGTCTTATTGAGCTTGTTTGAGGGCAAAGGAGAAATGCATGAGCCACAGACAAAGATACAATTCATGTGCTTTTTAAATGCATATTCACAGTTAAAAGTGACTTTGTGATTCTCCTTGCCTTTCTAATCTTTGCCTAAAGAAATAGGTTTGCAAATACATACAGTCTAACCAATAACTCTGTTTAAATCTGAAAACCTATTCTAGGGAGAATTTTTTCCAGTTGCTTGGTCCTGTTACCCAGAATCATCTCTCTTTTGGAGTACCCTATTATTTATGACAACAAGCATGATGATGATCAGCATAAACCGTAGAACCAATACAAATGCCTCTTACCAAGTGTATGTTGAATGTATCCTTAGGCATTAAAGAAGTCATGTGGATCAAGGAGTAGCTACTCCTTTGCAGACATCTGGTAAAAGCCCAGATTGTTACTGAATGTCCCCCAGCAATGAAGTAGTGCTACAGATAAATAACTAGTACTGTGAAAACATCTGTTAATTTTTATGTTCACTGGGGAATTCACACCACAAAAAATGTTGCTCCTTCATTTGCAGTTACCTGGATTGCTTTTTAATTAGGACTAGACTGTGCAAGTTGGATATTAGCAAAATTGTTTTCAGTTGACACAGCTGTAAACAATATTCAGCTAATTTTATTGATTATGATAACCAGTGTGAAATGTCTGACTGTGTACTTCCTGATGGCAGCCCACAGGGGTTTGTAAGTCATTTGCCCATTCCTTGTGCAGTTCTACTTTGCTGGGTGAACAGTCTGTTTCTGCAGCATTAGGGATCTCTAGTGTGGACCACGCTGCATTTGCCAGAGCAAATTCCCTGGCTCTCCTGCTCTTCTCATCTTCAAAGGAAAATGAGGGAGAAGATTGCAGTGTTACATAGATAGGCCAGGATATGGAAATTTTACAGAGAATGGCTGTGTAGTGGTTGGAGCCCGGGCCTCAATCCTCAAGGAACAGGGTGCCCATGGGGGAATGTTCCCCTGTGCTCTTAACTCCCTTTCCCAAAATTTATCAGGCTCTGCACTGTGGCTTTTCCTAAACTTCACTGAGCAGCAAAAGATGAATTATGCTGCTTCTCTTTGGTATGAAATATAAATTCAGAACAGCTCAGTCCAGTGTCATTGCTGGTGGCTTGTGCCTCCTGGGTGTCCTTGGGTGTGTGCACCTGGGCTCGTTGTAGCTGATGAGGAACCAAACTGGCTCAGCTGCTGAGGAGCCAGCACTGCCCACTCTGCCATTTCTGCTTCCTGCTCAAGTGAAGGGGGCACGGAGCCCATCGTTCCTCAGTGGTACTAGTCAGGATGAAAATATCTCCTGCCTTTTGTTGGAGGCTGGGCTGTGTCTTGCAGAGGGTACAGGAATTGTAAAGCATCTGGAGGGAGCAGAAAAGTGAAGGTTTGTACTGCTGGATAGGGGGACCTTCTGTGAATAACAATGTATTTGCAAAAGATTTGAGGTTTTCAGTGGGGAACTGCTTTTTTTTTGTTTCAAATGGAAGTCAGCTTTCAGCTAATATAGATTTATCCACTTCGGGATACAAAATCCTGCTTTCTGCTCTGTGCTATTTTTCCTGAATGCCACAGGAGGCTTGATTTTTCCCTGACAGCTAGCTAAAGGGCACGTTTATTTGACAACTCCTTCATCAGTGAAAAAGTAGAAAAGACATTAATCTAAGGCTATGTGAAGCACAGTAGTACCAACCAGCTTAATTTTACTTCAGAAAACGATAGAGGAAGCTTATTACAGTGGTGTAGGGTTAACTGGAAAATCAAATTTCTCTAGGTCAGTTTCAGCATATGATCTGTGTATGGAGAGAACTGCTTTCCAGAAATAAATCTGGTGTAAGTGACAGGGGATGGGCAGGTGGTAGGAGAGTGAGTAAACACCACATATGAAAGAAATGAGAAGTTGGGGTGTTCTTGCATCACACAAGGGTAGCTCTACTTGCTGGGAATAACAGCACTGTACTAATTATCTTTGCACAGATTTTTAAATAATTTCTATTGTAGCATCGTGTAGATGCCTGACTCAGGGTATTATACACACACAATTCAAAGGCAGTCCTTGCACTGAAGAACTTAGCAGGGAAGAGAAATTAGACTGATATTTTTTGTTTGCCATTTTTTTACTGGCCCTTGTGAGAGTTTTCATGGTCTCAGTGGGACATTGCATGAATTTATGGTGAAATGTGGGTTTGAGGGAACAGCAGTCCTCAAGTGAGCAAAATACATACGTACCTGCTGTAGTTAAACAGCTGAACAGGCCCTGGAAGCCATGAGGTTGTGAGCATGTCTAAGTGTAGGCGTGTGGCTCAGGCTGCTGTGAAACAGGAGAGTCAGCAGAGGAGAGAAGGGCACAGAGCAGAGGATTGTGGCCTTCTTGTGTACACTGGCTCTGGGCACAGCCCTAAGTACCAGGAATGAACTCATAGCTCCTGTGAGGGTTTTGTAGTTCTGTTACTGACTTCAGCTGAGACAAGTTTTCCCAAGTCTTTGTTTCCATTTTATAGCCTTTTATTATGATCCTGAGCAACTTGAAAAGGTTTGGGCTTCTGCAGATGAATCCTTTTCAGTCATTAAGTTTTCTCGACAGTTTTAAATGTCAATCTGTTCTTAGTTGATGGATTAATGAAGCTTATTATAGGCTATGTTAATTTAGTCTGTATATGTAGATCTGCATTTATAAGTAGCATGGAAACATGTGTTAACAGTTTTACATAATGACAGGTAAAACACTTGTCAATGTTTCAGCTGTCGATGAGAGGAGTCTGAAAACTTGTCCACAAATTCTTTCCTGGGCAGACAGAGAATCCCTGCTTTGCTAGGGGATTTAGAAAGACCTTTCCTTGTGGACAGAGGAAGGAAAAAAAGGTAAATTGTCAACACAGCCAGTGGGCATTCTGTGTGTAATGTTGACAAGTGCCACCTAGGATGAGACCAGTTTAATTTGATTCCCATTAAAATGCAGTATTTGAGGTTTTATTCATTCTTGTCTGCACTCGAGGCTGACATTACTACAGGAAACTGCTTTAGTGTTTAAAAAAACCCAAACAACCCACAGACCAATCCCCAGACTTTAATTACATAGAATGCTAGAAATGAACCTTGAGAGAGAGAAATCTGTGCCAGCTGTGGGGAAATAAAAAAGAGGCAAAATGATAAATCCTTTAGTGACATTTTTTTTAAAAACTGGATTCCTTTGTCAGATTTATTTTTACACTGGGGAGAAACTGTGTCTTTTAGAGGTGAGGAGCTGGTACTGGTCTAAACAGAAAATGTGAGTTAGTAATTTCTGCAAGCTAAAGAGGAACAATCTCTTTTAATACTTAATTAGATTAAGTGGAGTCTTTACAATTTGGAATACTTATTTGCAATATGCATGAGGTGAAAACTGTATATTAATTCATTTCTATATTTGCTTTGTGTAGTTGTCTTATAAAAAACTTGGTTGTAAATAAACATATACTAATTTTGGAAAATAAAAAGACTGGCAGGCAGATAAACTGGGTGCTGGGGCCCCTCTTGTTTGCACGTTATTGGAAATAGTAAAGTTCCTCATTGTTAGGTGAGTGCAATAAAGAGCTGAGCATCTATTGCTTATGGAAGAGCCAGAGAAGAATCCAGATTTCACTCCTGTGACTTTGAGATAATGGGAGTGAAATGCAGAAATGTTTGTTTAACTTTGAACACATAAAGAGAACAAATCTGAGTAATGCAGCGCATGTGGAGTTATTTTTTTTCAAAGTCACATTGACAGTGACATTCTTCTTTCAGGCTGGGAATTAAAGGCAAAATGTTTTTGCTAAGTCTCTGTTTTGTATGGGATAGGCAGCTGAAATCCTTGTCCCACTTCGTGTGTGACAGTGCTAAGGAATGACTGTTTTAGTGTAACACCAAACAGCTTATACCAATAAGGCACATTGTTACCTTTAAAAGTCACTTCTCTGCTCCACTTGAGATTTCAGGATTGGTTTCTTTCTGCTGCTCTGAGAATCTGTGTTAAAGAAATAATCCACATAGTGGCTTTAAAGAAGAAATCCAATAATGGTTGTTTTGTTTGTTTAGATGCTGCCCTGCACATTGCAAGTGAAGTTATTGAAGTCAGTATTTTGCTGTCCTCATAGCCTGTTATAAAATTGTGGTACTTGTAGCTGGGGTGAAGGGGTTGTTTGCCTTTAATAAAAAGCTCAGATTATTTCTGTAAATTTGTCTTCATGTAAGGGTGGCATCTCTGTGTTAAACACCTATGACTTGCCCTTACAAGATAGTAAAGTGTAATGGGGAAAAATGGTATGTTTAAAGTGCTGTAGGATCAAGTGTTTGTGGCCTCTGTTTGTGACAGGGTGGCAGAGAGTGACACCAGATCTGCAGGGTTGTGCAGGGCTCTGAGCTGTGTTTAGTACTTTTTGTCAAGGACAGGTAGTGGAGGAGGAGAGCACAGGCTGTGCTGAGGCAGAAACAAAGCCCTATCCAGCACCTCTGGAGGGGAAGTCCTGTGACTTCCACACACCCATAAGTGTGGTTATGTGTCAGGGACAGTCCTTGGCAGGTCAGAGCAATCTCAGATGCAGCAGTTCCACTGTTCTGACCCACTCATTCAGATATGATCTTCAGCTCAAAGCAGGGAACAGGTTTGCTGCCTTGCACCCTCTGAAATGAGGTTGCCAGTGTGCCTTACTTTTCGTGTCAGGGCTGTGCTGATGACAGTATCTTGTTGTGGGTTGTGTCTCTGTTGCCTTCACCAATTAAGGACCATGACATCCCCCATTCCTACTGAGATTGAACTCTTCTAACTTTGTAATGCTTAATGTATCTGATAGGATGTAGTTTGTTTTGATTTTTTTTTTTTTTATGACAGTCAGTTCCCTTCACAAAGAACAGAGTTGCTGTAGTGCTAATGATGCATCATTGTGTATACAGGGTACCAGTGGAGCAGCATGTTAAAAGCAAACCTTCAGAAAGCACATCTTTATGGCCATCTAAACTTTATGTTCACAACCCAACACTATGGAAATGACCCTGGGGTCGTGTAATGCAACACCATGGGATGCACCACAAAACGCAGATCGTCTGAGAGGTGAGTAGCTGAGCTGGAATTCTAGCTGCTGAATTCAAGCTGCCAAATTAGTTTAGTGGGGGGAGATGTAAAGCATTTTTCACAGGTTAGAATGAATTGCTGTAGGTTGTGATGCCTCTGACCTTTAAATATTTTTGACAGTAGAGCATAACCTGTTCTCATGAGAAGAAAATCCCCATCACAAAAGGACACCTTACATTATTCAATTCTTTGGTGTGTGTGGATAAGTAATTTTATTTGGAAAAGTTGGTGTGATTTCATCACGAGGATGCCCTCTGCTTTAATTCAATCTCCCCGACCTAAGTTCAAACCCATCACACATTGTATCAACTGCAAATAATTCCTTTGTAAAGATTGTCAGAAGTGAAATAAGGTTAAGTCAAAACCCTACAGCTCTGCAGAATGCATGACTAGCGCATATGAAGGGGTGATTGGCAACTGCTGGCCCAAGGGTCAGTTTTAAATTGTCCTTGCAAGAGTTGTCATCCTCAATCGAAGGTTCAGCTCAAAGACAAGGAAATTAGAGAAGTGCCTGTATGAGTTGATCTCAACTTGAAAATTCTCAAGTTGAGGTGGTAATTTAAGAAATACTAGAAATGTAACTTTCTCTCCACCTGAATGTTAATGATTAATACTATAAGCTACTTTTACACTGATTTTTATCTTCTGATTTAGCTTTAAGTCCTGGTTTCAGCTGGGATAGGGTTTATTTCTTTTTAGTAGCTGGTACTGTGATATGTTTTGAATTTAGTATGAGAATAATGTTGATAACACACTGATGCTTTAGCTCTTGCTCAGTAGTGCTCACTCAGTCAAGGACTTCTCAGTGTCTCATGCTCTGCAGCGAGCAGGTGCACAAGGAGCCAGGAGGGAGCACGGCCAGGACAGCTGACCCAAACTGGCCAAAGGATCTGTCACACCACAGAAGGCCTGCCCAGTTTATAAACTGGGGGAGTTGGCCAGAGGCCACCAATTCATGCTCAGGGCTGGGCTGGACATCAGTCAGCAGGTGGTGAGCAACTGTATTGTGCTTCACTTGTGTTTCTTGAGTTTTATTTCTGGCTCTCAGTCTGCTTTTCATCATCATTATCATTATTATTATATTTTATTTTAACTGTTAAAGTGTTCTTATCTCAACCCATGGGTTTTGTATTTTTTGATTCCCCTCGCCATCCCACTGAGGGCAGGGGAGTGAGTGGCTCTGTGATACTGAGTTGCTGACTGGGTTTAAATCACAACATCTTATCAGATCAAATTTTAAAAATAGTCAGGTACTAGGCATTTAGGTGACAAGTAGGTTTCCAAAGCAAAGCAGAGGATAAACAGCTAAGTCTGTCTAGCCACCAGTAGGACTTCAGCCTGGTGGACGTTAGGTCTTGTCAGAGGAAAGAAGGTTCTTAGCTTGTACCTTTGAGATGCCAAAATATTTATGAAGACAAAAGTCAGTAATCTCTGAGTCTGTAGAGTCTTGTAAATGCCTTGATTGGTGTTATGTTGCTGTTTGGTGTTGTTTGGGGGGGGGGGGTTTGGTTGTTTTGTTTGTTTTTGAGGGGTTTGTTTGTCTGTTTGTTTTGGTTTTTGGATGAGAAGCATTCTGTACTTTTAGTTTGGAATGTAAATTTTATTTTGAAGTAGTGTTCTGAAACTCATGGGTTAAAATAAGGTGTCTTTACATAACAAACACACATCAATATGGAGGTGTTATGTGCTCCAAGTGGAAGTATCAACTGGCGCTTTGCATAGACTCACAACTGATGAGCTTGCAGTTAAAGAAAGCTTCTTCCTGGCTTTTAGTCAAAGGTTAATATTAAAAGACCTAAATCCTGCCTGTATTAGGAAGGGGGAAGTACTTCAGCATAATTATATCACTGCAGTTGCCCTGGTGCTGCCTTTCTGAAGTTACCCCCTCTCTTGCCTTTTTTTTTTTTTTGCTAGATTAGTCTCCCACCTTGTCTCTAGAAGAACAGGAAACACCAGCCATAATGATTTATCAGTGAGCTGAATTTCAGCAGCCACTAACAAATGGGGCCAAAGCAAAGGAAACCAAACAACCAGTAGTCTTTTAAACACAAAACAAGAAACAAACAAACCCCCATTTACAGAGCTCAGTTTCACTAATGTAATAGTTGTGGAAACTTGACTCCTGAGAAAGGGGAGACTAAAGGATAGGAAATACTAAGAAGGACTACATCTCACTCTCTCTGTTTTTGAATAATAATACAGGAAATCAAGTGGGAAAAAATATTCTTTACCATATTCTTTCTGCATATATGTAAGATCATTGGAAATGTCTCATTGTGCAGTATATCCAGGTGCTTTTATGAGCTTCCCTTCAATGTCTCTTTCAAAGTTAAATCTAACTTGACACGTTTCTCAGTGACCATAAATTTAGTTTGTAACACAGTCTGGAAGTCTTTGATACTGATATTGTATTGCTGCAATTACTGTCCATGGTCCTGCAGCCATTCTGAAATAAAAAGGGCTGCATACTTTGCTTTTAAGTCAATCCCTTAGGGGCTCAAACAGTTTGGTTTCTGAAACCTGTGCTTGGCAGTGAAGCTGATTAAATTCTGCCTTGTATCAAGGCTGTGCACACTGGGTTCAAAACCTAGGTGCAATGTCATGTTCTCATAGTGAAGTTAATGGTAGCAAATTTTGATCTTTCAGAATCCAGGTTTCAAAAAACCTCAAAACAGGTCTTTCAAGAGTATGAGAAGATATGTGTGGAGCTGGGCAGTAAGTTAGGTCAAAAAAAAGTAGATCCAGAGGTATGAGGCACAGACCTTTTGGTCATGTCAAGTCACTTCTTTAAGCATGTTTTTGTATAGGAACAGGTTCCATCTAGGAAAATGATCCAGGCAGCAAGGGGACATCAAGTTCAAGCAGATGTAGAGTGCATTAGCAAATGAATACCTAGAGTATGATGGACATTTCTGTTGCTTTTTTTTGCAGTATAAGGAAATGCAGCAAATTGCCCCAGAATTAATTCCTTGTAATTAGAACACAGGGAAAGTATTGCTGACTGTCCTGTAGGTTACCAATAGCCAATGCTTAGAGTATAATGTTTTCAATCAGGTTTTCAAGATGAATGATAGAAAAGTCTGCAGATCTTTTTCATCAATTCAACATAAGTTTCCAGGACTCTCATGGATCTTTCTCACTTTGAGATTATCTGCATTAGCTTTTATATGACATTTTCAGGCTGTCTAATATGCAACTGAAGAACTTATATCAGAGAAGAACTGATTCCTCCATTTCCAGTGCCACAGACTAGCATGTTCCACCCTCCTGTTACATCAGACTGTCTAGAAGTGGCCTAGATTACTGTTATTATTTTGGTTTAGGAAAGCAACATGCCATTTCCCCCCCAACTGCTCTCATAAATTATACTAGGAAATGTCTGTCAAGTAATAGGCAGCAATATATCCTTGGAAATGAAAGGGACAGAAGTGTTAAAAATAATCCACTCAGTAATTGTGACATACATCTCCAAGCCTTGCAGTCAGGGCCTTGGGCCAAACAAGAATAAGAGATGGGTAAATGGGAGAGAAGAATTTAACCACTTTGTTAGTTAAGGTAATGTTTGTGGAAAATGATAAGCCCATATTAATTTACCCTAAAGGACTCTGTCTAACAGAGACCTACTTTAAGAAAGATTTTAATGATTCTCAGTAATTCTTGAGTCCTGAGAAAAACTTAGTCCAGTGAGTGATCATGGCATTCAATAAACATCATCTTCTTGAAGAGTTGCTCAGTAGTGCAGTGATCTTACTTGCCCCAAAACAGACACACTGATTTAATACCCAAAGATTTTCTTAAGTGAATTCAGAGCAGGTCTGAGCATGAAGGCCACCGAGCTATCTTTCCTGAGTAAATCCTTGCACTTGTGACTGCATACCTGGTTTCTGTTTTTCATTAGCTTTGTAACAGGAAACTTCTTGGCTGAGATATTTTCATCACTACAGGGATTTTAAACATATATGAAGGGCTATGGAAAAAAAAAAAGGCATTCTTAAAGGTAATGACATACCTGAAGATAACTAGATTGTAAGGTATCTGCATATGTAAGCCTTTATTGCTCCCAGTGGGAAAGAAAAAATGCTTTCCAATCATAAAAAAAAATGTAACCATATAGTATTCAGTATGGGTGTGAATGGAATTAATTGATATGTATTTCTTCACTCAGGTAATTGCAGAAAACATGAACAGGACAGGCTGTTTGGAAAAGGCAGGGGAATTGCACGTTATTACTATAGATGAACTGTCCTGGGTGACCAAAACTGTGAATGGAGCTGTGCAATACTAAAGAAGTAACTACGTCCCTTGCAATAGTTTCAGTATCTAGGGCTGCCCTGATGAAGGGTTTTGCTTCTGTTTTTCTGCAGAAAAATGAGTGCCCAGAACACTTACAATTTTTCATCTCTGAGGTCTGTTACAAAAACTGTTGGTTCCTTCTAAGACTACAATTACTTTCTGTGAAATTAGTGAAACAGCCTTACTGGCACTACAGTTGAGAATACCTGGAATAGCTATTGGAATCCCGAAACTCACAGGGGAAGGAATTTTTCTCCACTAGAGGAAATTTTATTTTAGTAACTGCAGTTATTTGAATTATTTTCTTCTTAGGATTGTAAGCAAACACAATGTGATTCTTTCTGGATGAAGGTGATGTAAATCCTAACTAAGCAGGGTAATAGGAAACAAATGTTAACCACATGACTGCATGCAGCTGATGAGAGAGCTGCCCCTGATTTCCCTGAATTAATCTTAAAGATGGAATAAAGAAGTACAAGGCATTATTCTAACTATGAGAAAATGCATCACTGAAATGATTTTATTATGGGAAAACAGACTTGCATTTCATGCTACTGCTTTACAAAAATGAAATTAAAAGGCAGTTCTTGTGTAGCTGTGTATTTGCTTTCCAAACAAATGGGATCCCATTCAGTCTCAGCTCTCTTCTCGTTCTCTCTCTTGCTGATGCAGATGCAGATTGACCTTTTGCTCCAAAATTTAAAATCAAAATGCAGTTCCTCTCTGTGGACACAGATATAGCCCAGAATGGATGATAAGGTACTTGGAAATAATAGCATAGTTTACATGCGATTGTACATAAGAGGTATAAGGTCAAAGCAGCATCTAAATTCAGTTTTTGGTTCAGGGCAATGCTGTACTTTTTCAGATATCTGACAAATACAGCATTGGAAGTTGATTTTTCATGTTCCTTCATTTTTTTTTCATTCTCCAATGTGAAATGATTTTGAAACATAAATAACTAAAAATACAGCAAGTAATTTTTCAGTGAAACACAGTATGTCTGTGTTTCTAAGGTCAGGCAACAAGCAGCCATGTTCACAAAGGGCTACATGAAGGTCTTTCAGTATGTGTCTACAATACATCCAAGCCCCCCTAATTGCTTAATAATTAGATTCCAAGTAATGACTCACAGTGATGTCAGGGCTAAACACATACAAAAATGTTTTCAAGCCTGTGGGGGTATGTGAGGGTTTTAGTGTCTCTTACTCATGTTTTTGCCAGTTCTGACAATTGCTTATATCTCTTTCATGACCTTGTGTGTTGGTTTGGGTACAGCGTTGCATGACCATTACCACAACTATAGCCACTCAGTTTTAGGGATTTGACTGATTTTATGTTTATACAGTCTTGAAATGTGAAGTCTCATATTCCACTCTAAGCCTGGAACTTCTGTTCTTTGAATTCTATGATCTCTGCATGTATAAATGAAAAGATTTCTGCCCCTGAGCTGATTAATGTCTTTCCATCTGTTTTCTTTTTCCTGTAAGAATGCACTGAGTATTTTCTGCATTTAAACATTTTAGTTTCATTTTTATTAAAGAAGGAGTGAATAAATACTCTTTGCTAACATAAATCCAAACCTTACACTTCTCCATTTCCTTATATAAGTAGTATTTCATATTCCTTATATCCTTTCTACCACTAGCCCTGGACAGTATGGACAGATGAGCATTGTGGATGGCCATCATTATTTCTCTCTGGCTTTGCTGCCAAGCGTTGGATGAATGTGTAGGATGTCTCAGCAATGATGTAGCAGATAGTGAGCCAAGGAATATAACAGACCTGCAACCAACTACTACTGAATGGATGTGGGAGGAACTTTTCATCCTGTGAAAAGTGGCTGAACTTTTTTATTTTGTGGGGTGTTTTTTCTCCCTCCTACGTACTCCTCTCCCCTTAGTTCCTGTAACAAATGTTGAAGCTTTGTGGTGTGCGTATGAGTTTTTCAGGAGGGTTTTTTGTTTAAACACATTTTCTAGGCTTTAACTAGTTATATTTGATGCTTTCAGGCTGTAGGATTTTACTGCTATGTCCTCTATGCAATTAACTTTGATGCTCTTTTCATCAGTGTTTAATGCTTATTTCTGAGTTGATGGACTGACCAGTCCAACAAGCAAGATGTTGCTCAGCCTTGTCCTCAGCTATTGCCAGGATTCATGTTCTGCTTGCTCTCTCATGCTCTTCCTGTGGGTCAAGCAGGCTGGCTTGTGCTTTGGATTAGCAGGATGAGCAGAGGAGTCTGGCAAGGGAAGATCCAAGCCTTTGGTGATACATCTGCTTCCTTCTGCTGTGCCACTGGCACTGGGCAATAGGAAATATCCCCTAGTTCAAACATGTAGACTGGGTTTTGGAGCTCAAATACAGACAGAAATCCCAGTGTTGGGGTTTTTTATTAGGAAGCTTAGGAATTTCTTATAATATGCAGAATTGGGTCTATGCAAAAGATTACTCTAGAAGGTGTGCCTCTTAATGGAAATAATTTAACTCTTGGTTGTTGAAGGAGTCCTCAGTTTTGCTGCATTAAGATGTTTTTACATCTGGTGTTCCTGGACCAATTGTATAAAAGCTTTTTAGGTATAGCCTTGAATTATAACATTCTCTTTTTCATTAACCTATTTAGCTTTTGGCTTAAAAATAGTTAAGTGTGGATTACACATCTAAACTCATCGGGGGAAAAAAGTATGAGAGAAGATATTGCAAAATCTAATGTTTACTGTAAGCATTAAGTATTTCAGATCCCTATCAGGACTTCAGGACTGGAGACATGTTTTCAAGATATTTCATGAGCTCTTAATAGAACAAAGTCCTTCCCACAATGATATGCTTCTTTTCAATGATGTCTTTGCTTTAAGTTTGTTTGCAGGGTTTGTTTGTTTTGTTGGTTTGGTTTTGGTTTTTTTTTTTTGCTACTTACTGTAATGTTCAGAATTCCATTTATAAAATTAATCCTTAAAACAGCACATTTGTATAAGCGCCACATGAAAGACTTCACACTGAATTTGTCTCAGTGTGTTTTGTTCAAGTTGATTACCAGTTATTTTCTGGATGATCTGCTTAGAGCGAAGGTGTTAGAAATGTACTTTTTCAGAAGTACTATTTTGGGTTGCAGAGCAATGCAGATCTTGATGTGGTGTAACAGTTGCGTCTCATTTTCAGAGAGTGGCTAGCATTTAACATCTTCTAAGCAGAGTAAAACCTTAGATTAATCCTTCTAAGCAATCCTGTGAGAACCACCCCTGTTTGCATTCTGCAGTAAAGCGGGATGAGAACACCACACCACTTGCCACAGGCAGGGAGCAAGTGGCAAAGTGGGGATTACAATTTGAAAGCTCCTGTCTCTCCAGCCTGCACTCAACCCAGCAGATATCGCCGACTCTTCTAATCAAACCTCTGAAACTACAATATCTTACCATCTGTTGTGCCAATTTCCTCGGGGAACTGCAAGAGTCTCTTTTACATTTCAGGCTCTGTGAAAACTGTATTTAAAGAAAAAAAGCTAGAAGTGAACAAAAAAGGCATAGAAGTCATGCATTTATTTTTTAGGGTGTTGGTTTGGGTGTTGGAACTGGCTCATTATTGCAGAAAACAAAAGATGTCTCCTACAGAGCACTTCAAATTTCATGTTAGGCAAAATGGGTTTTTTTAATGATGAAAAGAAAACGGAAAAAACCCAGCTTAATTATTTCCATCTTCCAATCATCTCTGTCAAACTCCTCTTGATTCAGTGACTTGCCAGAATTTACCCATTGGCACAACATTTATTTTTAGACATGTCACTAGATTTCAAGCAAAGCTTGCTGGTGCATACAAATTATTCATTTAAGCATTGATTTGAAAATAATAGTAATAATAATAGCAACGTACAGTTCTTTTACAATTTTTCAGAAAAGCATTCAATGCAGTCATTCTGGAAGCAGTAATTGTAAGCCATGTTTATTGTTGACCATTCAGGTTTGAATGACAGCAGACAATGCAAGCCACAAATAAAAGCAGGAATTGAACTGCTTGTTCTGCACTGGCATGCAGAGGTTCCCTCAAGCACCAGCTGCCTGCAGCAGCCACAGCCCTGGAGCTGGATGTTAGAAAGCTCTTGCTCCATCTCCACTGCTGCTTTGCAGCACTCTTGTCTCGCCGCCAGTCTGCACAGAGGGAGCAGCTCATGTGCTGGGGTTAGGAGGAGGGCATCTTTTACCCCTCATTGCTCGTTAGCAAGAGGCAGGTGATCTCACTTCTCTCTTGATCTGTAGCCTGTTAGCTGCTAAATACTTCAAAGATGCCCAGATGCTTTAACATCCTTTTCTATGCAGCATCAAATAGCAATGTGCACTTGATTAACTCTTCGTAGCTTTAACAGTGACCAGTGCACCTGTGTGTTGTGATGCTCCAACACCTCTGCAATGGTGGTGTCTTCACATTTGGGATGAAGTTCTGCCTCCACACCTGGTTATAAGTAACTTAACTCTCCTGCCCCTCACTTTTCTGAGGTCTCTCATTCATCATTATCAGCTGTAGGAAGCTAATACGCCATGTTTCTAACTAAGACAACACTGGGCAAAATTGTTTCCTGAGGACTGTCCCCTGCCTTGGCTAGAAACCTTGTGCTCGGTCTGTACAGTATGTAGGATGAGAGTCAGTGTTTGGAGCTCGAATGGCTTCTGCTTTCCACCTGCAGATTTGTAGCTACTGGAGGCACCTACAACGCTGCGCTACAAGAATTTGTTGGTATTTTTCTTATCTGTGGTGAAAAACCTTCTCTGAATGTAGTTGACACCTAAACATCGTCCAGTCTTTGGGGAGTATCAGATAATGACTGTTTGCGTATTGTTTGTACAATGTGCCACATAATAAACAAACAAAAAATTTATTAATATTCGATAGAATCCACAAGGCAGGGCAGATGGATTTTTTAAGGGGATTGTCTGTACATATGTGCATCTGTTACTGCTGTCAGTAACTTTTATTTATGTCACTCACTGGGTGGCCTCTGATAAAATAACTACTGACTAGCCTTCATTCAGGTTTTTGTGAGGTTTAGAGTGGTTTTTTTGGTCAAAAGTGTAAGCCAAACCACTTTCTTAGCCAACCAAAATATTTTGGAAGGCCGTCCTAGTGACTCCACTGGAATGCGGACCTCTAAATCAAGGCTCTTCCCCGCGATCTTGTAATCAGGAAAAAAAACCTCAAAAAAAAAGGGAGGGACATGACTCCCTTTCTCTTAAGAATTAATGATCTGTGAATTCTGTGATAAAAGCTCTAACCTAATCAGGGGAAAAATCAACTAAGAGATGTGCTAGAACAGTTAAAATGTAAGAGGGACTTTCTGCAAAAGGGATGGGATGCCAACAACTTGTGCCTGGCCTTCAGAAGAAAAGTCCAAGAGTTGTCATGCTTCTGTGTGGCTGGTCTACAAACAGACTGTACCCTGACACCCCTCAGCATAGTATCGAGATGCTCTGAGTTTTGTTAATTTGTTTTTAAATGTGGTATTGATTCTGACAGAGAACTGTAGCTTCCATCTGCCTCTCACTACTGTTTTCTTTGGACAGACCTTGTGGATGTGGAAGGGCTTGCTGGCAGATTGCAGCTGACCTGAGGGGTTGGTGTGTACAAAAAGAGGGGGTGCACTTTGTTCATTCCAGTGCCTTATGTGAGCAGCCATTGGGAGAAATAGTTTTGCTGTAAATACCAGAATCTCATATTCTGGGGATGGGGCAGTGAGAAGGGGAGCGGGGAGCAGGGTGAAAGGCAAGAGAGAGGAAGAAAGAGCATGTTATAGGAGAGCATAATGTGCATTTCTTTCTGGGATGTTCTGTGTGTGCTCTACCTTTAGGAAATTATGCTGTCTCCTGACTAAAAGAAGGTGTCTTAGAACAGGATTTCAAAACCAAAGCCGAAGTTTTAATATTATTATGTAGGAGTTTGTGTTCCCATGACTATATGTGCCTGACAGTAATATTCAAGTAAGTGCATTAGAAATGGTGCAAGTGCAACTGAGAGGTGGAACAGCTCTGCTATACTAGGTGTCATTAGTTCTCAAATTTTAGCCTACAGGAGAGCACAGGAATGCTGGTATAGCAAATATTTCAGTAAATCACATTATCAATGAAAATATTGTCACTTAGTCATATTTAAGAGATGGGACTCAGCACCAGCTCTCTATTTCCTCAGTCAATAGTGGCTTCACTGTCCTCTTAAAGGGCTGCCAGTAACTTTCACTGCCATTTTATCAAGTTAGTGCTAGTAGGATAGCGGGGAAATGTTCTTGTTTCTATAGAGAAGCAAAGCAAAAGCTTCTGACTTAAATTTCATTATATAATTATGATAGGAGTGTTGTTTTGCTTCATAGCTTTGTGTTGGAGATATTTCAACAAATCCACTGTAAGGATTTAAACAGGAGAGAACTTTGCAGAAAATCTTGTGGAAAACCTTGTTAAACATGTTATTTGGCAACCATTCTTATCATACTGAAAGACCTGGAGGGAACCAAATATACATAATGCATTGGGTTATTTGCATTTACTGACAAATGCTGCCTAATACCGTTTTTAAAGAAAGAATTCAAATGTAATGTTAAACTACATTAAAGAAATACCATTAAGGTTGCAAAATTAAGCAATCAAACATAAAGTTGTCAGTGCAACCCTGATTCAGGCCCCTTGTGTGTATACACTATGATACAGTCTTTAATTACAGGATCATATACTATTTTTTTTCCTCTTGCCTCATTCAGTGAGCAGGATGAATAGCACTCACCAAATGAGCAGCTATTCAGTATTATGTTTTCTCCATTGTTCAGTATGTGGTCCCATGCTTTATTTATGGCACAGTATTGAAACTCTGCTCTGAAAAGGAAATCTAAATCTCCTCACAGGCTTTCTAACAGCAGTCACCACTGCAGTGTCTGGGAGCTTCACAAGCGCTAATGATGACTTTATCTTCACAACAAGCCTGTTAGATGAAGCAGTGACAGCGACTCAGGGGAGCTGAAGTTAAAGAGAAAAGGTCAAAAGTCTTTTGCCAGCTTGTGGCGTTCAATTAAAGATCTGTAACATCTGATATTGTAGTGGCAGCATTGCACTGTAGCTGCTTAAGAGTAGTTTCTGCAAACTGAGTACCTGTGTCTGTGTCCCTGCCAATCTCTCAGCCTGGTAGCACCATTCATTTGCCTTTCATTTCCTGTTCTCTTGGGTGAAATTTACTACGGACTTCTCCACTACTCTCTCAGATGAGGTTCAATGCTGGCACAGGTGCCATAGTTCTGTACACCTGCGTGTGTCATGGTTATGTGTAGAACAAGATGGAGCACACTTGGTGAGAATGAGATTATGCAGTATTTTAAAGACTAAAATTTGGGGCTTTTGTTGAATGCGTTCCATTTAAAGTTCTTCAAAACTAAGTCTGGCCAACTTGGATTGTCTCTTATGAGGATAATATAGGCAATATCTGGCCCTATTGTATGCCTACTGAAGTCCACAATTGTCATCTCTAGGGCTTTGAAAAAAAAATTATTAAGAAGTTGATGGTACTGTGCTGATGTGGTGAATGGGAGAATTGAGCATACAACTCATTTCTCTTTCATTTTTTTGTAGTCTTTTTGAGTTTTTCTCTATTTAAGTGAAGTATCCCAGCTTTAAACTAATAAAAATCTGACTTTGGATTGTTTTGGGAGACCTCACAGTAGAGAAAACTATCTTGACAGATCACAAAGCTCTGACTGAGGGTCACAGAAGAATATCCGCATGTGCTTTCTTTACTGTGCAGATGAATTATTTTGGCTGAAGTTTGTGTGTAATTCAAATCAGATAGAGGACAAGACCTGTTATAAATATATTCAGTATTGTGTACATTGGCTAACCCAGCAGGGAAAGAGAAGGCAGGCTCTTACAATGGGAAGACAAGGAATCTTAGTAATGCATAGAATTACCAACCTTAGCAATGCAAATGCCAGGTTTTCAGCCGGCATAAATGACAATGAGTGTGTGGACTCAAATACGGCATGTTGATACTGCAGATGACAGTCTTGCTAACATATCTTCAAATAATGTTTGCTAAACATATAATGGAGAAAAAAAAAGCTGCAATGCCATCTGTATAGTGTCCCATTCTGGACACTGTTGAAGTAATCAGCACTTTGACAAGGTTCTCTCACATGCGTCAAGGATATGAAAAAATAGAATATGTCACATTTTTCCACAGCTGCTAACAAAAGGTGGGTATTTATGTACCTTCTCCTCTTCAGTGTAAGTGCCCAGTTTGGCTCTCCCAAGTTGCTCTTTTACTTTAT
Organism: Dicrurus megarhynchus; assembly: GCA_013399195.1. Taxonomy (NCBI): domain Eukaryota; kingdom Metazoa; phylum Chordata; class Aves; order Passeriformes; family Dicruridae; genus Dicrurus; species Dicrurus megarhynchus. The sequence continues at coordinate 449,803 of VXAD01008737.1, forward strand.
TGTGGGTTATTTGCGGGGTCAGGTTGGTGAATTTTTTTTAGTATTGCTGAGTGGTTGGTGACAAGCGATCTGCAGATTCTGCTGTTATAAGATACTGTGTCATTGTGCATTTGTGCAGCAGTCTCCTTCACAGCTTTTCTCCATTACCTGGAATCAAGTGCAAACCCATGTAAGAAGGCTTCATAATTCAAGTTTTGGTGAAAAAAAAAAAAAATCATCAGCTCAGTGTTCCTCCTCACTATTTTCTCCACGAGCAATCCATTTCTGTGTAGGGCTGCCAACTTGGAGAAGGATAGAGACAGGTGAGAGAGAAAGAGGAGGGACTCCTCTAGTGAGTTTGGTTTGTGGCTGAATTGATGTATTCTGAAGATGTAGGTATAAGTTGTCTACAGAAACTCTGCTGCTATCTGGAAGCATACTGGAGTTCATAATGTTGCCTCCTTGAAAGCAGGGACTCCTGCTTTGGCTGTCTCATTCCAGCCTTTCTGAAATACTGTGATAAGTTATCATAGCTGTAGCACACAGATTTGCCCTCTCTGGGCAACAGTCTGATTTCTTGACTATATGAACAGATAGGCTGGCAAAAATCAGCTTTCTCCCTATCATGTATAAAGCTGAAGCCACTGCTGAGCTGCATTTATGGATTCTCCAGTGTTTCTTACCAAATTCTTCTGTTGCAGTGATTATGCAAAGAAGCCCAGGGGTGACAGAGTGAGTTGAACTAGCGCAAGGACAGCCAGATTCCTCATTGGCTGAGTGCTGTGTATTTTTGAAATTGTTTTTTGTCTGCTTGAAGCAGGTTTTATAATGGCAACCATAACATAAAAGCAGTTACACTGCTTAGGCAAAAGTGGTCACAAAGCCCTTTTAAAGTGGCGTGCTTGTTAAAAAAATCAGCCTGAGTTGAGCCTCACAGCTTTTTTATACATGCTTCATTAAATCCAGTTGTAGTTAACTAGCGCAGCAGAAGCACTTAGCTAAGGGTTTTGTTGTCCTGGCTCACAGGTTTGTGTGTATGTTTATGTCTTTGTGGTGGTTCTGGCAGACCTCCTGTGCCTGTCTAGCTATGAGCTTTGAAAAATCCATCAAGGAGTTATCTTTTTGAAGCCAGTAATAACCAAGCAACTTGGGTAGGGGGTCCCTTAAACTCCCCTTCTCCATCTGCTGGCATATTGCACACAGTTTAACTTGCACATTGCAGAAGCTTCCATTATAGCAGGCAGTGAAAAGTCATTATAATCTGCCAGTTGTAGTGTGGTGTTCCACCCTGCATGTCCTACGGGGCTGTGTCATGGTGGGTTGCCTGTCATGCTTCACATAGGCACAACTGCTGCATCTTGCCAAGAATTTCCAGGTTGGATGGATGACATTAGAAGCCTGTTAGTAGAACAAGCCTTGTGTGTGCTGCTGGCAGGAGAGAACAATGAAGCTTTTCCTAGTAAAATAAATGACTATCGAGAAATCCCTTTTTTCAGAAAGTAGTTTGAGTTCTCTATGATGTGTGCTCTGGCTACTTTGCCAAGTGCTTTTGCATTTACTTAGTATCTGTTTGGAGAATGGGGAAAAAAAAATCAGTAGCAAACTCAGAGTTTTGGGCCATCTACTCTCTCTGTACCCTGCATTTAGAAGCAGAGAAGTTCACTTGCCATGGTGCTTGTCCAGCAGAGAAATTAGAAGGCCCCTCTTACACTGGCCTGCTCCTGGCACTGACTATTTTTTCTCAGTAGCCTCTGGCAACAGGATGGTCAGCTTTAAGTGTCTAATATCTTCAGAGACTTTGAGGTGAGGCTCTTTTTGCCCTGTCATACATTTCCCAAGTCTTGTCCCATAATTCTCACTGTCAAGCATTTTCTAGTTTCCCTAAATTGTGTTTCTCCTTCAGGAAGAAAAAATGTCCAACTGTCCCTTATTGGCTACTAAGTACCTCTGTAAAAGCTATTCATTTTCTCACTGAGATGGGGGAATTTTGATAGCATTTTTGATTTTTAACATCTCTCTCTGAGGGTTTCTCATCTAGCCACAAATGCAAAGCACCTCTTGCACTCAGCTTAATTTTAGTTAGTGCTGCTACAGTCAAGAAATTTGCAGCAGGCAAGGAAAGGTCTTCTTTGATAGAAGTAATCTTCAAAGTTAGGTGGCCAGAAAAGAAATAGTAGAGAAGAGCTGCTGCCCTCAAAATGTCACTGCCTGCCCCATGAACAATAAAATCAGAAACCTCTTCAAGTTGTGCAAGATTAACAGCACCACTGGCAAAATTAATGGCTGTGCTAGTAGCCGCAGCAGAGAAGGCTGGTGTACTGTGACTCAGTAGGAATTTGTCTCCTGAATTGCAGTGATTTACCTTCATTGACTGAGAGGAGGCTTTCTCCCATGGTTCTGCACCAAAACCTCTCTGCACCCTCCTTTAGCAGTGGGGGTGGCTGGGGAGGTGCTGGCAGGACTGGAACAGAGCTGAGATGTAGCTTTGCTGAGCAGCCTCCTCAAAACCTTCTCAGCAACTGCTCAATTTCTGGCTGTAGCCTGAGCCCTTCTGCTTATATCCTTTCTTTTGGGGTTCCCCAGAGTCTAAAAATGTGTGCAAGTCATCTTCAAACTGCAAAGAAGGGTGAAAAGAGTTTAAAATACGTATGTGTGTAGTGTTTCAGAACCTTCTTCACAGATTTATTTTTTTATTCAGAAGGTGGCTCCAAATGGTCTCTTTTAAAGATAATGTTTGCTATCAGACTTTTTTTGAGTTTCAGGTTTACGAAAAGAGCAAACTTCTGCAGGAACCATACTGGGCCAGCTTTTCATATGTCTTTTGAAATATCTTCTCTTATTAGCTTTCGAGTTTCTCCTGCTGGGATCATAGTAGGTTAAGCAATTTTAAAGCACTCTTTTTTTCCCTACAAATGTAATTGAGAACCCTTAATAGGAGATTAGCAAAAGAGGTTGCTGCTATGTTTACTCCAAACACTTGGGCAACAAGATGAAGAAAAATTAGTTTCTTGCATCTACTGGATGGCTGGCACTTGGTCTGGGACAGCTGTCTCTGAGTTCAGAGTGCATCCAGCTTCATTTATATGAGATAAAATTTGTTTCACTGCTGACTTCTTTTGTGGCTGAAAAAGATGCAGAAGGAAGATTATACATTTGAGAGGTGGATATTGCCGCAGTGTTATTCTGGTGAGAGGTGAAGTTGTATGGTTGTCAGAAGGACACGTGAACCATGCCTGGAGTCTGCCACTTACGAGTTAGGGGTCATGGTTTCTGTAGCATTAAGTTTGGCGACCTGGTAGGGAGATATCTGAGCTCCCTTTCAAGCTGTGCACTTCACCTTCCCTCTTCATGGAGACCAGGTGTCCTGCAGGTTGGGTGGAGGAACCACAAAACTCAGAAATGGTTGGCATCACTTGATCTCTCACATAACTGGAAGGGCAGGCTATCTCAAGGAAGATTTTCTTTGTGCAATCTGCTCTTCAGAACAGATAACAGATATTTTCTGTGATTTTATTCTGTGTCACTGACTAGTGATTGCAAGGAAGGGTAATGCTGGGTCAGTCAATGTTCTGCTTTTCTCTCTCACAGTTATAACTTTATTTTGCTCATGGTAGTTACTGTACATCACTAGGCTTTTTCAGTGAGATATACAGTAATATTTTTTGTATTGGTCATTGGTGCTAAATCTGAAAAGAATATTAGAAACAGAAGAACAGTGAGAACAGACAGTAACTTCATTCAGATGAACATGTAAATCCTCTGCACAAAAGGCATCATACCCTGTCCTAAGAGCAGAATTATCAAGCTGCACTGGTGGGTAGAACAAGCTAATTACCAGAGCCAAAGATCGTAATTTTGAGCAAATCTTTCAAATTCTTGTGTCAGGTATCACCTACTGTCTGCTTCTGGGGAAAAAGACCTTGTTGTGCATAAATGAAAATCACTTCACCTTTGAAAATAATTAATGTTCACACAGAATGAGGCCAATACATCAGCTATATTCAATATAGCATTTGCTTTCAGAACTGTGCAGTTCATTGCTGACTGTTTGGGCATATCTTTCTGGTTTTCATAGGCAACTTTTTAAAGAGTCATTTAATATGTTTTTGTATGGCTTTGTTTTTTTATAATTCATAAAGTTCTGTGTAGGCACAACTGAAATTAACTATGATCAAAATTATTCCTTAAAGAATCAACACGTCAAAAAGTTTTGCTATCTGTGTACGAAGGAAAAGCTTTTCTTCCTGCACTTAACATAGACTAAGATAAATTATATATCTTATGATTGAGAACTGGAATTTGAAGATGAAGCATGCGACCATGTTCAGGACCAGACTTCAGGAGCACATTTGTGGCTCTGCATGATAATCCTCATGCAGATGATCCTTCTGTAATTGTTGCAAACTGCAGCTCCTTAGGATTGCTTGCAATTTTTGAAAAGTCAACAGCTTGAATTCCATTAGAAGAAGGTCACTGAATGATATTATGAAAGAAAATAAAAGTCACTATAATGTAATCACAGAAAAATTCTGTCCATAGTCCTTTCCTTGCAGTGTTTGTTCAAAACTAATTTCTATCACTCAGAAAACTTTGGGGCTTTTCTGCTGTAAAATATAAAAATAATAGGATAGTAAGATGAAGAAAAAATCACCCTTAGTGGACACGCCTCAATTCTTTATACATTCAGGACTCATAAAATTAAGTATGTTCTCTAACTGTGAAATTCTTTTTGTAAATGATCAAAAATGACTGAAAATGTTTCTCATCTTCCAAGCTGATGACTCCTCTGTACCACAATTCATTACACCATCAAGAAAATGAATGGAGTAGTTTGAAGCAAGTGTTTATACTGGTTTTGTATTTATTTACTGTTAGAGGGCTGTCTCTGAAACATACTGTTGGAATTATCTCTTGTGACTGATATTTTCAAAAGTTTAAATAATTTGATTTAGCTGCGCTTTTATGCTTCAAATGCTTCTAAAAGAGCTTTACTGTTTTTCAGCTGTTTAGTGACAAATACTTATGAAAATCATATCAATGCTTCCAGGATTTGAAGTATTAGGAGCCACAGAGGGGTAAAAAGTTTACTTCTCAGCCAAGTCTATAATTGTTTTATCATTTAAAAGAGTAACTAATTGTATTGCTGGCAGTGCACAAAGATTTTGTTTTACTGCAATGTATCATTTTTGTTCTCTTGTGGAGAAGGAGGTCTATTTAATTTGCTGTCTCAGTTAACTCATCTGTATGAATAACTGTGGATGATACTGTGATACACTCCGGCTGTTTCTGTAGCAACCACCTATGGTTTTTTGTCTGCATTTTCACATTGCTTTCCAAGAAGTGCCTTTTTTTTCCCCCTGCAACAGTTTTGTTCTCAGAAGCGTTGCTTGAATTATTTTTATGTTCTTTATTTGCACGCTGTCTTATACGTGACAGTCCACCATGAAAAACCGAGAAATTGTTGTGTAAATTACAGAAGGCACGATGGCAGTCATGGCAATCTTTAGTGATCCTTACACTTTCTGTAATGACTAGAAAATTGATTTTTGTAATTTGTCTTTCTTTTGAAGATGGTAGGTTTATCTGATGAAATGTTACTTTTGCAGCCACTGTAACAATCGTGATATGTGCAGTGGTACAGCTCAGCAAACTCCAAATATAAGTGAAATTTAAATTCAACTTTAAATTGTGATTGCTGTTTGCTTTGCATTGTTTACGTGCACTGGGATAATACTTCCCAGATACTTTAGTGCTTGTCCTAGGTTACAGTGTAAGATGTAACCAAAAGCATGTATTCTATTATCATCTTCACAAGCTGTTAAAGCAGGTGGGGCAGTGTTCCTTATCTCCTGCCATGACTCATCCCTGATAACTCCCTCCAGGGGCTATCTCTGTTTAATGGGCAATCAAGGACCCACCACATGACCCATAGAATTGCATCAGCCCATTGTGGGATGCTCTGCCCAGGGGGAGGAGCCAAGCATTCCCACCTGGATATAATCTGGGATTTGGAACACCATGAGCAGCTCTTATCTATGGGACTCCCAGAGGACAAGAGCTACCATTGGGCCTTCAGGTGAAGACCAGACCCTTCTACAGGATCACTGCTTCAACAGGACCACTTCATCTGGACTGCTACCACCACCGTGACTAACAGGGTGTCAGGTTGTATTCTGACTCTGTCAGTGTTCTTGTGCTATTGCATTTATTTTAATTTTTCTATTAAATTATAATTCTGACTTGTGATCTCCCACTGGTTTGCTTTCAAACTAGTATAGTGATTGATAAATACTTGGTATCAGAACTTTTTTTTTTCCAGTGACAAAGGCTGAAGAATTCAATATTAATTTTGGCCTGTTATCTGTATAGAGTATAGGTTGTGGGGTTTGGTGTTTGTTTGTTTTCTTTGAAAAACATCCTAGGTGTCTGAGTGTATGTGTGAGTGGTTTTGCTGAAGCTGTAGTTTCATTTTATCAAAACTTTTGAAATAGGCCTGAAATCCCTCTCTGGATGGTGGCGAATAATCAGAACATGTGCTTCCCTTCCTCTCAGTTCTCTCCTGCTTTCAGAGTCTTCATCCTCAGGCTCCTGCCTGGTGTGATGATTTTTACAAGACAGCTGTCCTGTCAGATTTGGCTGACCTTGTATGGCTGCCAGACCCCCTCCAGCTGCTCTCTCACATCTCCCCCTGACCCACCCCAGCAAGATGGGGAATAAAATCAGATGAGAAAGCTTGCAGGTTGATATAAAGGCAGGCACATTACTTATCAATTATTGCCACAGGCAAAACATACCCGACTTAGGGCAAATTAATTTATTGCCAGTTAAAACTAGAGTAGGATGGTGTAGAAACAAAGACACAAATCATAGAGCACTTGCCCTCTCCAGTTTGTCCCAGGCTTGATCTCACTCCCACACTCCCAACCTCTCTGCCTCCCTGGACCTGCGAGGCACAGGGAGCAGTGGGAATGGGAGGTTGTTGGGCTACAGGGCAGGCTCTGCTGGGGCCTGGGACAACTCCTGTATCCTCCTTGGGGCTGCAGGGCTTTTATCACATTTTTTGCCTCACTGACCAGTGGCATTTTGCCCTTTATTAAATACGCTTTGCCTGAGGCACTACCAGCTTCCACACAGGTGGAACCCAGAGAGGGAACCCCCAGCTCTCCTCAGAGTGGCTCCTGCAGCCTCAGGGGCATGGGCAACCCAGGACAGTATTGATTATAGTTTTGGTTTTGGTTTTTTTTGGTGTTTTGTTTTGCAGGTTTTTTTTTTTTTTTTTTTGGGGTTTTTTTTTTTTTTTTTTCGAGTTTTTTTTTTTTTTTTGGTGGTTTTTTTTTTTTTTGTTTGTTTTTTTTTTTTTTTTTTTTTGTTTTTTTGAACAAGACTTCCCCACTGATTTCCCCTCTGGCTGTACTCTGGAAGATATCTTTGACTGACACAGTTGGCTCCTGTTTCCAGTGCCATTCCTTGGCACCAGGTCCTTCTCCACACTTGTGGCAGCAGGTCAGACTGTTGCACAGGGTGTTATAAAGCCTGCCTTGACTTTCTTCATTCACAAGCTGTGAAACTAACAGGAGGTTTGCAAAAATATTTATGTACCCCCTTATATGCTAGGGATAATGTGCAGTATTTTAATGGCCTAAGTCTCAAACATGAAGAATCACCAGCTGTAAAGACAAGTGTGCAATTCAGTGCATCCTTTGGGCTGTGGGAAAGAAAGGACAATATTCAATACTGGTTTCCTTCAGTGGCTTCAAGTATTTTAGTCCATTTTTATTTTTGAGGTGTTAATTGCTCTTAATATTCTCTGTCTATAAATCTTCCTACAAAAGATTGGTTTTTTGTCTATGCATTTATAAAAATGGAGATACACAGAAAGTACAGATTGCAGGCTTCAGAGCGGTGGCACTCAGCTTTCCACAAAGGGCAGGTATATCATATCATACATTAGACATCTGGGGAAGCTGAGGCTTGCAGATAAAATGACAGAGCAAGTATGTAGCTGGAGTATGTGCTATCCTGAATTAAGACTCGATCTGCTTAGTACTTTCATGTTAATGAAGTTAGGAGCTTTTTGGTATTCTCCTGTAATCTAACAAAGCATCAATATTTTCAGTGACAAATGGGTGGTGATTACCTGATGAAGATTGATTACGGGCTTTAAATTTGCTGGATTGAAGCTTGCGTTCATGTCCCCCCTCTAATAATCATTCAATTTACTCAAATCTACTCTAATTTTAGGCCTACCTTACCAGTGTTTCCACTTGCCAGTGACAGTTAAATCCTCATTGACATTGGTTGAGCCGTTGGACAATGTGGTGCAAGAAGAATGATGGATGGCTTTAATTTGATATGCGTAGACTGCCTTTGATGTTGCTCCTGCACCACTGAAAACTTGGTACAGAATTAAATTAACACTGCACCTGCTTTTGTGTTTGCATCCCAATAGCCAGGGGGCATGTAAGCCTGCATTAAAACAATAAACAGAAACTTCTTTCTGCTGTGGTATTGGGTGACGGGGGTGGATTTGAAACTCCCAATTAGAATGACAATGCTGATAGCCAAGATCTCACTTTTTCTCTTGTAGCTGCATCAATTGTATGTTTTGCTAAGAGGTAAGAATATTATATTTGTGCACATAGATATATTTATATTGCTGAAAAAGGAAATAATTCTTTGAGGGAAATGTTTCCTTTTTGTGCAGAGGTTCTAAAATTTCCCATATGGCAAGAAAAGACGAAATAAAAGTGGGGGGGAATATATACATGTAAGTACATGTTCTTTACTTCATAGTGGTTTTGTCTTTCATAGCAGCAACTTGAACTTCATCAGTCCTTAACTCTGAATTCTCAAATAATGCCTTTACTGATCTGAAAGAATGCATTAACTTTTCTTTCACATGACTGCTCCCCTGAGCAGGGGCTACATCCCCGTGTAAACAAACATGGCAGGATGTCTACACCTCTTGGGGCTTTTTGACCCAGATGAGGGGACTGTAACCAAATGCAATGAGAAGTTCCAGTAACTTACTAAAAAGGACCCCAACTTGTTAAAGATGGTGGTTTGTAATCGCACCAGTCAGGAATGACTATTTAGTGATGATTACAGAACATGCTTTTCTATTTATTTTTTCTGACACCGTTCTGACTGGGATTGTGTTTGTTTTGACGTATATGGTGATATGGAAGGGGTGCAGGTGAAGGGCAGTGGATAAGCCTGCTGCTCCACAGGTAATAGCAGGAGGCATTTTTCTTCCTTTCCTTTCATTTTCCTTGTGTCCTCTTCTGCTTCCTACACTACTTTGCTTTCCTCTCTTTACCATGACCGTATTACTCCAGGAGTACAGAGACTTTCTGAGGCAGGAAAGAAGCCATTTCTGGATTTTTTTCTTGAACTATCAGGTGGCCAGCAAATATATCCAGCCTGTGTATGGTCATGATGGTGGACTGATCTCATCTGGCCTGCTTAGTAAACTCTTATGTCCTTTTCAGAGGTCTCCTGAAAGGTGAAGTGCTTGAGGTAGCATTGTTTAACTCACAAACTTTTCTATAATCTTTTTGATACCCTTGGTAATGGTTTAATCACTCACATGTCCCCTTTGCTAATGCCTAAACCCTGAGATGCATAATATAAACCAAAAATGTTTTCTCAAGGATCTAGTAGGAACAATTTTCACATCAAAATATCTTAATTAACCTCCTAATTTTGGTGAAATTTCTATCAGCTTGTAATTGTGAAGATGAATTTATTTGCTACGTTACACACAGAAATAAACAAATCTGTTTCCAGCCTCTGATGCTGAAGCAGTTGAATTCTGGTTTTAAGCAAAGATAAGAGTAATGGTAGAGATGCATATTTGCTGTTTGTTGCTCTGGGAGAAAAATCAAACTTAATATACCAATTAATACCTGATCTGAAATCTGATCAGATCTGTGAGTACCTTTCTGGTGACTTGAATGGGCTTTGGATCAAGCCCTACTGCATAAATTATAAATATTTTAGCTAGGCCATTTTATTCAAGAAATGCACCAAGCTTGAGACAGTTCAATTTTCTACTAACATAAGCCTTTTTAAGATCCTCAAACAGTAACATACTCATTGACCTAAGTTCAGACTACTGCCCTCTGCAAAGGCCATAAGATCTTGCAGGACCTATCAACATCTGCACTAACCTGTTTGCTCAGTTTAAATGACTGGACTTAATCCAGTCAATTGCCTCAATAGATCTATATCAGTAGAGAAGAGAAAATGAGTTTTGCACTGTTGAGGTAAGAGTAGTATTTACAAGATTCAATGACATCTTTCCAAAGCTTAACCTTTCTTTTGGACGCTGAAATACATTGGGGTGACAGGGTGTGCTGTTTGGGGTGGTTTTGGTTACATACTTTGTCCATCACAGCCAGTGGATGTCTGTAGGTCTAGTTAAATGTATTCCTGTATCCCATAAAAGTAATTTTTTTTTTAATATTCAAGGTAGGCAAGTTACTGAAATACTTGTCACTTCACGTGGTCTCACAGGGCAATGTTACAGGAGTTACACTCACTGGCGCTGTCCAAAATGTTGTTGGTTGTTTTCTTTATTTCACTATATATCTGAGAAGGTTGCCTGTAGGAGGGAATCACTGGATCTCTTTTGAGTATCTGCATTGGAGGAATTTTAACTCCCCTCCTCTTGGCTCCTCTTTCCCCCCAGCAGAGCTAAGCTATGGCACAGAATAAACCTGTAAGCAGCTGCTCGGCATCTGTGAAAGTTAAATCCCTCTGACTCGGACACCTTAAGGATTTTGCTAGAAAGTTGCACACGCTTGGCATTCAAACAATTTAACAGTTTTTGCTGGTTTTAATCACTATGAACCAAAAAAATCTCTATTCTAAACTTGATTTTCAAGTGACTTGGTTTCAGGAAGGAAGCCATAAGGGAAAGTACATGCCATGGAAATATTCACAGCTGTATGTTGAATAAGGCTCTTTTGTTTATGACAGGATGAGTCCAGATAGATTTAGACACACTATCTTTTGGTACATGAATTCCAAAGCAGAAAAAAAGAAAGAATTAACTTTTTTAGTAGTTTCGGGATTTGTACAGATGTTTTTGAAGAGGTGTATGTTCCAATATTTCCTCTGAAACCTTAGAAAAGAATAGTGCTAAACCCATTAAATAGTTGCACTGCATTTAGCTCTATGGGGTATGATAGCAATCACAATTAATAGGTGGAGTAGTGCATTTATATTATGGGTGAACAACCCAAGTACTGGGTGCTCTGGCACTGAACCAGCAGAGCATTTGAGTGTCTGCTGAACTTCAGGAAAAATGGGCTTGGGTTTTCTTTTAAAGAAATCAGTTTCCATGCTGCAAGTTCAGAGCTGGTTTGAATTATCCCAGTAAAGCTGCAGGGTTTGTGTGGTGGGGTTTGGGGTTTTTTTTTTGGGGGGGTGGGGTTTGTCTGGTTTGGTGTTTTATTTATTTATTTATTGGTGTGTGTTTGTTTTTTGTTTGTTTGGGGTTTTGTTTGGTTGGTTTTTTTGATTTTTTTTTTTTTGTGAACTTTAAAAGCTAATATCAGTGGGCAAGACTATTCATGTCTTTAATGCACACAGAGACCCTTAATTTGTTAATGCCAGAGTTCTCACTGTCTTGCATGAATGAACACATTGTGAGGATTGAGGATCACTAAGAGGAGAACTGGAAACCCTGCTATTTTTGGTTTAAAAGTGATTAGCTATGGGTACTCTGACTGGATTAATATGCTATCGCATGCTTTAGTTATACATTTATTTAAAAATGTTTTATGAACTTGAAATAATGCACTCATTCCTGGCATCCAGTATGATTTGCCCTACTTATCTATTTTGTTTCTCTTCCTTTCCCTCTATCTATTTTCAGATTGACTTTGTCCATTTTTTTTAATGACTATTTTTAGAGGTGAATGTCCTTTGTGGTGTATTTTTAATCATGCTGAGTTGCTATATTATGGTAAAGTCTTATTAACAACTGACATGAACTGAGAATAGTTCATTGTACTGGGCAGTAGAGTGTAATAACTTATGAATTCTTAAAATAACTGGCTTTTTGATTTCTCATTTTCTACTTCTGAGAGAGATTGGAATAAAAAAATTAGGACTTTAAATCCCTCCTGTTATAACATCATAAAATCCTTAGCTTATCCGAATTTCATAATTAGCATGGCATGATAAAGGAAAGGGAGGGGAAAATTCCTACTACTTCTCCTAGCCCTCTTCCACTTTCATTTGTGAGTCAATTGCACTAAGGGGTCGAATCTTTTGGAATCTGGATCGTTATCTAGTGGATACAAGGTGCCCTGTAGCAGATGCATCACTGAATCCTGTACCTAGGGAAGTGCACAGGAGACCCTGTGTGTTGTCCCTACTGCTTGCTGGACAGGAGAGAAGATAAAGATGACCTTTATGAGGAAGCTAAGTGCTTCCCATAAGCTGCTGGCTGACTTCAGTCTATGCAGGGACAGACTGGAGTCAGAAGCCTCACTACTGCATTATGTCACTCGTGAATACTTCATGTTTTCTAGCACAAATGTCAGTGAGGAAAAAACCAAACTATTCTCTGTTTCAGGACTATCAAGAGGTTTATGGCTAGAGAAAGCATCAAAGTTAAGCTTCACTTCTGTTCCATACTCTCTTAGTGCTAATGGCAATCATGTTTGCTGCTTGAACTGAGCAATGAAAATTAGGGTGCCTCACAAAGCACACTGGAAACTTGTTTTTGCAGTTGTGAATTCAGGGAGCTGATTTTCCTGGGCAAGGAAGAGTTATAGTGAAGCTGCCTAGGCAGAGTGAATCTCCTGTGGGCAGGGGTGCTAAACTGAAATAAAAACCTCTAGCTCTTTCTGTCAGTGCTGCATGGGGACTTTCCATCCCGGCTGTCACATGTGAAGTGCCGTGGTATTTGGTCTGGTGTCTCAGGCTGTACAGACCAGCATTCCTACAGCTGTTGCCATTATTCCACTTTCATTTCCAAGAGATTTTCAAAATTATGTGTCTAAAGAAAACTATCAGGTGAAAAACACTCTATCCCTTTTCCATTCCTGTTTCCATTCCAGAGAGGCTGGTTTTATCTTGCTCTCTTAGTTGTGCTATTAGCTTGGACTAATCCCTCTCTGTTATCAAACTGCCCTTTTCTGTACAGATTGGCTTGATTAGTTTTCAACTCAAGAGGAATTATAGGTATGGGTATGAAGGAAAACTGGGACCTGTGAGAAGGATTAAGGAACTGAGAAGGCTGTGTCCTCCTCCTCAGTCCCAGAGCGATGGGGAAGATGAATGCTCTGCTCACTGGACCTCTGCAGCAAGCTTCACTGTTATTTTCACTAAGACAAAATGTTAAGATTTTATAATCTTCTTATTAAAGTTTATCTACCACACAGCATGCTTACGCATGGTGTGGTGAGATAAGTGCCATGTGTGAGGAAGGTGTGTAGATTTTGAATTTGGAACCTGAAGAACTGTGCTGTGATACGAGGTTGGACAGAGTTTATTTGCATAAATCCTTCCTTCTTTTAGTGCCTTGTAGTTTGAGTGAAGAAGTAAGAAGTTGATAGGTTGTGGCCTAGAGGGTAAATATCAGAAACTAGTCAGTGATTTAATGCTCAAAATGTAGGGAAAGTGGTTCATTTGAACTACTTAGATATGATTTGCTGTTCTTATCAAAAAATATCCAGTGTGATTAATTTGCATTAGTGATGAAAAAAGCTTAAACTGAACTATCTACAAGTGATCCTCTTCATTTTAATACTTGAATCTTCCACCTTCATGCTTTTGGTGAGGGGAGCTTGCTGTGGAATGGCTTGGTGAAGGTACTGATGTTCTCTTGCATTGATTCACAGATAGCTCTAGCAACTGAGCCTATTCACCCAGCTCCAGATCACTATGTGGTATTCTCCAGTTCAGTTCAGAATGAGTGTGCAGATTAAACCAGTCGATCTGATCCATATGTTTAACCACACTGGTTGGCTTCAGCAGTTTTTTTGGCCTATTTGGTCAGTTTTCAGCTCCATGAATGCAAAGCAGTTGGAGCCTGCTGGTGAAAGCCTTTTGATAAAATGTGCTTGTGCTTTTCCAAGACATTTGATTGAAAACTCTCGGAAGACCTTCCTTTGCTACTCTGATTTATTATTTCCCACTAACACTCCCAAAGAGTATCATCACTCTATGGATCTGGAATGAAAACAGCTGAGCTCTCTGCTTTCAGTTCCACTGGAGGAATGTTTGCAAAAAGAGCTGGAGTAACTCAGTGCAACAACTGGCAAAGCCAAGTCCAGGAATGACCCTGGTAGGGTTCTTTAACTGGCTTCTGCTACATGCTGCTGCATGTGAATTATTCACCAGCTTACACTTATGAATAAAATACGTGCCTCGGGAAATCCAGCTGCTGTGTGCCGTTATGCTGTCTTCTCTTCTTTTCTTCTTCTCTCCTCCCCCAACATTAGGTCTACATTCATGTTTTCTGCATTTCCAGGCTAGGACAAGTTTTGTGATTTAGTCATAAGATTCCAGAGAATATCTGTTATACTCAAGCCCATTTGGAAATACAGCCATGCTTATTCAGCTTTTCACTAATGACTGTGATTTTCTAAGTAAGGATTTTCTGCACTTGCTTTCTGCATATTGCAGAGCACACTTCACATAGGCTGCCTGTGCCCCTTCACCATAATGGTGGGTGCTGCTGCTGCTGCAGGACAAGTAAACGTTTTGGCTTTTAATGCGCTGAACTTCCGTTCTCAGTACACAGTGTGTTTTGGAAATGTTTTGGTAATCTGTTAAAATACTTTTAATTCTCTTAAAATGTTGCCTGAAACATGATGTTCGCTGAAAAAGACCACTACTGCCCTCACCCAAACCCATAACCTCCCAAAATGAAATTAAAATAAAAGGTGCAATCCCATACCTGCAGCTGTCCCTGCCTTTCATCGGTCCTTGACTTTAAATGTGTCTCATCTGTCACTGGACCTTTACTGATTGACTGAAATCTTTTTGGTTACTTGTTTGTCATAAAGGTTTGAATTAGATCACAAAACTATTTTTTCCCCATTTAAAGGATTTAATTTTTATAGAAGGGGAAAAGCAGTGCATTAACCTCTTAATGAAACCTGCAAGCCTGTTTATTTTTTCCCTCCCCCAACAAGAAATGCAGCTGATTCATTTGATAAAACATTCATTGGATTTTACAAGTGTCATTATCACTAGACTCTAAACAGAAGCTGGTTCAGTAATTGTGTGCTGCTGCATTCACATGACTCCACAGGAGCCAGACAGGGAGGAGTGCAGCAGCCTGAAAACAAACATAGCTAGCCCTGGCTTTAGAGTCTTGGTGAAAGGTCTTGGGTGATCCAAGCTTTAGGGGTGGGCCTTGTTAAGAGTATTGTAGCACTAATAATCATAATTACAATAAAGATACTAATGACCTAATCAAAGGGTAGCTCTGACATGCACAAATTCAAGATTCTATTAAAGGCTTTGTCGTGTATGTAATACCTGGCAGTGTGTTTCTACACAGCCCTTTGTCTCAGAGGTTGCAAAGCACAGGGCAAAGCCTGGAATGTTGGGAGGAGCTAATGATCTGGCAACAGTCTTCTCTAGGGTTTCTTTCATGGAAGTTCTTCTGACAGTAATGACCATGTAATTGTGCTTCCAGACTAGCTGAAACATGCTAGGGAGCAGTAGCATTAAGAGTTTATGGATCTGCAGGGTAACTTCTGCTTTCTGTCCCTCCTGTGTTGGGATCTAAATCCCTTTCCAGGTTGGGCAATGAAGGACTGCAGCTATAAGGTTCTTTGAAGGGCTTAAACTGGTCATCTGCTGGTGACTACTCTACTATGGAGAATATCAAATGTTGGGAAGAAAGTCCAAAGCCAATTTCTAAGATACTTTTCCTCATTCTATTCTGTTTGAATTTGGTTTTGGACTTTTCATGCATCTTTTATAGTAAGGAGTTTATAAAGAATGGAATAATGGTGAAGAAGCAGCCTCTCATTACAATGGGGTCCAATATCATTGCAATGTACCCTTCATGTTTTGTCTAACAGTAGAGCACAGTGTCATGGCAGATTTTCTTATGGAAAAGAGAAACTTGAATGATCAGCAATATATTTTTGTTTTTCTTAAAATGGTTTCCTCTTCTTAGTATCCATAGAGAGCTTTTTCAATCAAATATTATCGACAGCAAAAACATTATCCAGTGTATAGACAGATGGCAGGATGATAATTGTTTAGAGAGACAGATGGTAGTTTCTTGTACCCACTTTCTAGTTTCTGTGTTTTTAAAGCTCAGCAGTTGCATTGTGCAGCATTTGTGGTGTCATAAAATACCAGCCACTTTAAATAACTCTGAACCAGGCTTTCGAGTGATTTGTTTAAAAGGAGCCAGTCCTATTTAAAACATGATCAGCTGAGGATGCCTAGATATTTGACAAAGCAGATTGTAATTTAGAGAAATTGTGCCTAACTTGATGCTTACATTCTCAGCCAATGCAGAACCCTTCTGCTTCCTTTCTGTCAGAAATAAGAAGTCTGAAATTGTAAAGAGGAATACTTATTTTCTTAAAAAAAAAAGAAGTCTAACTTGGCACTAAGGAGAGGGCACCATAAGAATAAAAATAATGTATGAGTTGGAGTAAGCTGCCACAGATATTTGTAGAGACATGCCTGGAATTCCAGGTTAGTTTCTCCCACAGACTACTGTAAAAGTGATTAGATCCACAACATAAAGGATCTTATACATAAATGGCTTACAGTGAAAAAACAAATATTTAGTTGCCCTGTGAATCTGAGGATTACCTGAAATACCTTTATTCTTCTCTACAAAGACTAAGATCTTTTCAGGAATAATTTTGTGAAACACATGGGGATGATTCAGGCTGAATCCTGCATGGTTTAACAAATCTTTTTTCTCCATCTCATTCTTCTAACCTGTATAAAGGGAAAGGAGAGACACCTGTTCAACAGATTTGCTTTCCAAAGTTAGGTTGATGGGGCCGCTTTCAGTGTGACTGATGAAGCCCTCATCTCAAAGGGGATCAAGGGTCCACATCATCAGATTGTGGTTTCTGGTGGGCTTTTAGCCTCCACACAGTTGTACTTTATATAGTACATTGAAATATTTGCAGGCTTTCTGAGGTGGAGGCTTTCATCTGAAGGTGTACTACAGGGATTCTTGTCTTTGCTCTGATACTTACTGTTGGTATAAATATCATTTATTGTATACGAAAGAAGTCTATAAAGTTATCAATACAGTAACTTTTAACATAGCAATAGCCATCAGCTGCATTCTCAGTAACAATCCTGTGCCTTCAGGGGTGATGCTCTGCTTGGGTGGGGGGGAAAAATTAAGCACCTGTAAATTCAGTAGTTAGCCTTCGGGATGCTATCCCATGAGAAACTGTACAGTCCAAGATAGTAATTAAAAATGTGAAAGCAGTTGAAATCATAGTTTCAGTGCTTTAAAAAAACCCCTTTGTATATCTGTTCTTTGTCATTTAATCACTTGCTAGATGATTTTCAGCACTAGAACCACAGAATAGTCGAGAGTTGGAAAGGACCCAAAAGGATCACTGAGTCCAGCTCTTAAGGGAATGGGATACATACAGGGATCAAACCCACAACCTTGGTGTTTTATGGCACCATCCTCTAACCAACTGAGCTAATTTCAGGGTCATTTTATATAGGATGTATGGAGGAAAATACAGATTTTAAATCTGCATTTAGAGAAATGCTTGAAAACTGAACTTTCAGCCAGTAGACGCAGACCTGCTCAGTTCTGAGACTAAGTGCTATCTAATCTGGGAAATTAAAAGTGTGCTCTGTGTGCAACACGAGGCAAACCAGACAGGCCAATTTATTTATTTATTCTTTTTAATCTTGCATAATCACAACGAACTACTTGTGAGCAGTCTGGAATATCAGAATTATTTGAAGGAGATATTTTGCAAATAACTCTGAATAATGTGAAAACTGCCAAGTGTTGCTGGACAATTTGCAAACAGGAGGAGGCTAAACTCATTAAGTAAATGATTCACTACATATTAGCTTAGTTTTCTTTCTGAGCTTTGAAGCCTGTTGGAGCTGAGAATCAGTTTTGTTGTTTTTTATTAAACTTCTTTTCTTGTTTTCATACTGTAATCATGTTGTTTGAGTCATTAGTGTGAAGGCAATAACAGACTTATTGTAGAGTTAAACCTCTTAAGAAGCATCACTGTCTGCATGAACACACATGAAACACCCTGCAACTGCTAAGAGGCTGAATTGTGTGGAATTTTCCCTTTTAAAGTTGTACTATTCTGATCAACATGAGTCTTGCCCACCTGGGTGTTTGTATGCATGATCAAACCAACTGAAGTTGTGGGGGGCTAATTTTATTTTATTTTAGTTTTTTAAGGAGGATCATTGATATAACTTTGTCGTAACTTTCTGTGAGGGTCAGCCTTCTGCTTCGTCACACTCCAGTGGGCAGAGTGGTGCCAGTGCTGGGCACTGTGTCCAAGTGCTGCTTTGCAGTCAGGAGGCTGAGATCATCTTTGCTGTGTGCACTGAGGAGACTGGCAAATTCGATCTGAGCCTGCTTGGGCTGTCGTGCAGTTGAGGCTCTCCAGTGGTCTTGTCCTTCATTTCCACTGCTCCAGTTAGCTTAATGGTTTTCATTAACTGCTTCTGAATTCTTTCATGATAGCAGATATATAGCCAGTGTCATCTGACAGATTTTTAGGCATCTTTGTTGTAAACATGTAAGTATTCATTTAATGCTTGAATTGCTTTACCATCCTCTGTGGCTGTATTTCTCATTCCTTTCTGAAATGATCTTTCTTCATCCTTGGCTGAGTCCCCTTCTATACTTTGAGAAAAAGCTTCTTGGTATCTAACACTGCCAGCTATACTTCCAAATTTATTTCAGATTCTTCCCTGACTCCCGTGTCTTTTTTGTAAAGTTTTCTCTTCTTGCTCTCTGTTGTCTTGATTCACATTTTTTGTTTGGCATGTTTATTTTAAACTTGGTTGGTCTTCATAAAGTCTTTGTAAAGACTTGCAGGTCCTCATAAAAGCTTAAAAAGATTTCTTGAAAAATCACAAATGGCTGCTTAGGTTGGTCGTTCCCTGGCCTAGGGAGGAGGTCTGAGCTGAAAATATCTCAGCTTCCTCCCTGTTTCTCCCCCGAATGAAAACATAACCACCAACAAAACCAGGATTTCTTTGGCAGCTGGCATTTATTTCTGTGCAGTGAAGGAGAAGATCCAGTTAGTTCACAATGGCTGATTGGGAAAGTGTCAGGCATTGCACTGAAGAGCCTTGGCTGCGGAGGGGTTGGTCAGTGCTGTGCTCTGCCCATGTCACACTGACCCACCACACTCCAATCCTGGTGGTGAAGGTGGGATCTGGGCTATGGGGGCCTTTCCTAATGATGGTGTGTTTGATGTGCTCTTTCCAGTGGCCACGCAGTAACCCATCCAGAAACAGAAGTATTATTGTTTGTAGGCAGAACAGGCAGTATCTTACAGCAGCAGAATTGTGGAGGAGTTGTCGTGGTGACTCTGAATCTTTACAAGTGGGAGTCATGAGATGTGGGGAGAGATAGGATGGAGTTGAGCGGGCTGTGGGACGCGCCTCCAGAACGCCATGACAGGACAAAGAAGCTTGTTCCCTGACCCTGGCGGGAAGAGATGCCACAGGGCAGAGCCCTGCGGAGAGGAGCCTGCCTCAGGGCAGCGCGTGATCACCCCCATGGAAGGACATTAAGGAAGTGGCTTACTGCCATGGCAATGTGGGATAGGTTGCTCAGTGAAAAATACCATCTAAGGAAATACTGGGTCTTGAAGAAATGTATAAAACCAGCTCGTTTCTTTGAATAAACGTCTCAGATTCCCTGCCAGTCTGAGTCCATGCCTTGGTCGTTACGTCAATGAGACAAAATAATGTAGTGATAAGGTTCTAAAACTCCTATGGACAGGAAAGCCTGGTCCTTTGAACTCAGGGGTGAAACCTACTCTTTGCAGAGACTGAAACTGAAAAACGTGTGATTATTTCCTTATTAATAGGAATGGTATGATTTATCAGGCTATTCAAAAATCTGTTGTGCACGTAGAAAACTATTATTCTAAGTTTAAAAAAAAATTTACTCTTGCCTTGCAAATTTCCCAAATCACATCCCTCTGCTTAAACCTGCTGCCTGCATGAAAGTGGTGATTTCTGTTAGCTTTCAAAAGTTAGGCAAAATGCACTACAAAAATAAGGACGGTTAAGTGTCAGATTATCAGAAAATATTTGCTTCTTCATAATCCTTTGACTTTCCCCCCTCCCCCCCTACCTTCCCATTAATCTATACTACTGTGGAACAAATGTTTGCATTAATTGTGCCAACTTTTGAATTAGCAATAGATGAATCTCTAGCGGCTTAAAAATTTGCTTAAGTAAACAACCAATGAATCACACATTCCTCTAGGGTTTTTTGAAAGTAAACAACTTTCCCAGTGTGAAATAGGACATTTCTGTTTTAAAGATAGGCTCTCTGCTTCAGGCTGGAGATAGACTTAGCTTTCCTAATGACAAAACACACTTTTTTTTAGAATTCTAAAAAAGGTAGATTTCTGAGCTTGAAGAAATCATGCTTTTAATGACTTGGAGAAAGGCTGCCCTTTCTGCTTGTGCTTTGCTTTACTTTGGATCGGCTTGAGTTTGAATGTGGAATCAGGCCAACTGTAGCAAAGGAAGTGGCAGTGGGTAAATTGTCATGGTATCCTCAGCATGTCCACTGTTGTGCTGTCCTCCTTGTGCTGCTGTAATGTGATGGTAAGAATGAATAATCTTTCTTTCTAGCAGGGCACCTCAAAAACTAAAACCAATTTTGGAGTATAGAACTGGATCACTTCTAGAGATTTTCTAGGCCTTGTGTGAACTGAATGTTCTCGGTGTGCCAGGTTGTGGGGTTTTTTTCCTAGCACTGCATTAGTCACATCATTTGGCAGCAGAATACTTATTAAACAGACTATTTTCATCAATTATCTCTCTGTTTTTCACATGTGTCATAAAACTTAGTAGCTTTTCTGCTGCATGTTGCAATGAAACAAGTGGCGTTCAGGTGAACAGAAACGATCCCACTTTTGTTCCTAATGAGAGATGTGGTCTGAGGCTTGTGCTGAAAGCCACAGCAGTAAACGACTGCCACTTGCTTTGCTTCAGTCCATACAATTTTACTCTCTCCAGTTCAAGTTAAAGTGAAGATGTACTGTGTTAGTTGTAAGGACAGCCTTTCTTTGAATAATTATTTTAATGAAGAAATAGACATGCTTTAGCATTGATGTCAAGGTGTTATATGAAACAAATGGCACATTCTAGATAAATGCACTTCTGCATCTACATTGTTCTTATTCACATGTATTTAATAATGAAAACAAAGTTAAATATTCTGAACAAAGTGTAATGTTGTTCTTGCCCAGGAGAGCTCAGGTTCATAAGTGAAGGCATGTGTGTGAGTGAAGCCCTTTTTAAAGGCAGAGATCCTTTTCTAAAGCAATAAATTAATCAAAGCCCTTATTTTTTAAATTTTGTGCTTGACTAACCAACTGACATTTTTAAAGCCTTTACAAAACAGTTTTTTTAGGGGTTGTGACATTCAAGCCACTTGGGCTTTGCTTCTTCTTAGCCATTGTATAATTATGCTCAACACAGGTCATAGAACCAGGTAGGAAAGCATGTTAGCTGAGTAGGTGAACTGTATTGACACAGACTGGAGAGCTGACACTTGGTCTGATGTCAAATATTAAACCAGTGGGATAGGCAGGGGTGAAATGCTTAATAGTCATGGCGCAGAGGACCTCAACCAGCAAGTAGTTTTTACATTTTTCTGGTTAACAGAAGTCATATGTAGCCTAAAAAGGCTTATCATAAACTGAATACTTCATTAACTTAAAGCCTAAATTAAGTTGTAGGTGAGAGTGAAAGTTTATAGGAAAAATTAACAAAATGACAACAATGACAAATAAATTGATGGGAGAGAAAGGAAGCAGCTACACAAAAGCCTGAACCGTACGTATTACAGCTAACACTGTAGAGAAGGTGGTAACTATAGAGAAGGTGGATGGAATAATAGTCACTCAGAAGAGCATATTCTGTGCTAACCACAGAAAACTGTAAAAGAAGATACTGAAGATAGACAGAGCCACGGTGGGAGAATGTGTCAAAACCAGGAGCCTCCGGTCTGAGGAGTATGGACCTGAGGAGGAGCTCCAGGGCTTGTCCCCACAGACAGCTGCTTCCCAGGAGGCTGCCCAGTGGGTAGGCCAAACCAGCTTGAGACAAGAGAGATTAGAGTGAGTCTAGAAACCAAAGGGGAAAGAGAGTAGATGCTGTTAGGAGAGTCAGGGAAAGGATTTTCTGGATCAGCTACATGCTGGTGGGCTCCTGTTTTAGTGGATTGGTGCAGTAGGGTCTTGCCCAGCTGGAGGTATCCGATAAACTGCTATTTCAGCACAATTTCCTCCAAAGAGTCATGATTGAATGGGGAAGGGTCCATTCATTCTCCTTCGTCTATAGCTGATTCAATGAGCCATGATTTTTGAGTTAGTCTTTCTTTACAGCTGGATGAAATTGAAGAAGGCTGAGATAAAATAGTATAGTATGAACAGGTACAACTTTGGTCTCATTAGTTCTCACATTTCTAGATATTTTCCTTTGCAGCAACAGAAATGTGACATAAAAATATCTCACTTAGCTTAGCTGCTGTAAATGGTATAATTTCAATACTGTTATGTTGGTCACTTCAAGTCAAAGTGTTGGCTATTAATGTTGATGCTGGTCCACTGCTGCTATTGTGCAGTAAGGTGTGGTCCCATGTGTACTTTGAAATGGTGAGGTGCCAGGGCTCATTAGTTCGTTCCTGTAAACCTTTTCTGCTCTTGGTGAAGACAAAAAGACATTCTTTGCTCTCTACAAGAAAAAAACGAAGACTTTTAGAGATTGATGTCTTGGAAATCATTAAGAGAGAACCCCTGGGGGCTGAGATCTCAAGCTTTGTTGAATGAGACTGAAACTGTGTCTGTTCTGGTGGGTACTCTCTTTAGATACCCCTGATAATACCCAATGAATGGGAGGTGGTTTGGCCTCATTGGTGCAGTGAACTCTGAGTGTGAGCTGTGTGTGGAGCTGCTGTGGTGGGAAAGCAGCCCCTGCTACCAAAGCGTGAAGTGTGAACAGGGTCTGAAGCTCGGGCATTTCTCCTGAGAAGTGTTTGCTCTTCTCACCAGACCAGAGTTTCACAAGGGCCAGCAGCATCTCCACTGTCTCTACCCAGTCTGAAAAGCCATGATGGTTGTTGTGTCTTTTCAATGCTTGCTCAGGCTGATCTGGCTTATTTAATAGCTGTTTTATTCCTGCCAGCTTTTCCTGGCTAGGTATGGCAAGTGACATTGAGCCACTGAACATTTTTTTTTTCCACAATGATATTCCCTTTACAGTGATTAATCAGTTCTCTGCCTCTCATTTTATGTTGCAATGTAACATCAAGTGTCTCATCTCATATTTAAGAGGAGGCACAGTCCTTACATAAACAATACACAGATCTCTTTGCTTGAGTGTATAATCATTAAATGAAATACAGCTAAGCTCTGGGATACCATGGGCAGCAGAAAGTTAATCACTATTTCCTCATGCTTTGTGTATCTGTCTCTTCTGGTACTCATTAAAAAAGGACATCAGTTCCCCAGTAAGTACCACACCAGATGCTACTTATTCTGAATGAGAACTGAAGGAACCATCATGAAGGGAAAATTCACATCATTTAAGTGTGCAGTGAAACCAATTTGCAGTCATGTAGGGAAATACTGTTTTAGAATTGCTATTAGTGAAGTTTCACGGGGAGGGAGAATATGATGGTGAACTTCAAACATGAATATGTTTGTTTTCATAGGGTAAGGAATTAATATCTCAGGGTAGAATAATCTAATTCCAACTGCTGCTAAATGATGAGTCACTCCCTATCTTCTCTTTGCTTGAGAAGGTTAAGGACCTTGCAGTGTTGTTAAATCATTTTGACCCAAGTGCTGTATGAGTTTCAAGGGATATTCAATTCAAAATCACCACCTTCTTATAATTGTTTTTTTCTAATGCTGTGTGCCTTTGCTTTCACCTCTGACCATAACTAGTTTCTGACTGGTATGCTCTGAGCTTGGGGAAAAACCATACTCACGCAATGTTGTATACCTGAAGGTTAGGTTCATATATAAATTTTAACTTGGGTATGGCTAAGGTGAATTTCTGTCTGAAGATGCCTGTTTCTCCCTCTTGATGATAAAGATAGCCAAAGGTGACAAGCTAATACATAGACAACAAATTTCCACATGCCTGTATTAGATTAGGCAAATCCTAAAGAGAGCACCTAAAGAGCCTGAGTTTGCTGGAGTGTAGACTGAGGGAAGAGTTTCCACAAAATAATCCAATGTTTTATCCCTTGACATGCAGGATTGAAAAACAAATTCAGAACTTATGCCTGTTTAAAATACATTTTACTGAAGATGCTGTAGGTCTGTTTCAGTGAGCAGAAATACTTCTTTCTGCCTGTGGAGGTCCTGTTCACTGGAGGATCTGAAGGGCGTTCATGGTGAAGGCACTTTTGTGGCTCTTGGGTTTGTTTATTTGTCGTGCACCTTTGATGAACCCTGCAAAAAAGCCCTGTAGTGATGATGGCCCATCTCTTCTTTCTAAATCAAGAAAAGCTTTCTTAGCTGGTGCATTATTTTTTGTTTGCTTCAGGCATTCTGGTAATTCTATAACTATAAACTCAAGAAAAACCCGAGACCTATTTGTACTCTTGTTCAGAAAATTTGCTGTGGAGTAGTGCTCTAGCACATAATTGATGAGTAATGGCTTTATTGCAAACTGGTGGGGTTTTTTTGCTGCTGTTGTTGTTGTTTTGGTGCTTCAGTTTTTTTAAAAAACACACAACATATTTGTCCAACATTAAAATGTCCCTGTAAAATATATAGGCACAGATAATGGATTTCTCAACTCGAGTGCTAGAAAAGCTTGCTCGTATTTAATGGAGCAATGTGGTTTGGAATAACATTCTCCTTTTCTGAGCCACTGGGAAAGACGTGACAGAATGTTTGTAGATCTGAAGACACCTGCAACTAACAGTGGAGGAACACTGACCATAATGCATTTCTACCAGTCAATATAAATTTACCAGCATGCTATACAGTACATTTAAAGCTAGAAGTTCTCTTTCTCCTTCCCCTGTGAGCCTAGGAAATAAATTCAGTTAAAACAAACATTTCCCTTCTGAGAAGTCTGTGCAGTGGCTGTCAGAAAGGACATTTTAATTTATTGGTTATCAAGAAGCTGGCTGGCCCTAGAACTCCAGCAAAGTGTTCTCTGCTGCAGTTGATCCCCATACAAAGTAAACTCAAATCATCTTCCATGCTGCTTGTAGCATTTTTATAGTTCTGGCTTCTGAGAGCAGGCAGTGCTGAGTAGTCTCTGTTTTGCCTTTTTTTCTTTGAGAAAAATGGAAAATTTCCCAGGCTATACATCTGTCTCTCCGATTTATAATTCTGAAGATAAGATTGACCAATGAAGCTACTGCAGCATGACATTCAGTTATGGAACGGGCATACTCTTTCTCATTATTTCTGTAAGATAGGCAATGCTGATTAGATCTAAGATTTTGCCTCTGGATAACAGAAGATCACACAGCTGCATGCTAGATGATGGACTCATGCTGTGACCTGTCTGCAGAGCACACTCAGAACTGACAGAGGGATGCTGGGGGGACCATGATACCCTGCACAGAGGAGGGTCAGCAGCACTCTAAAAATTTTCTCTGCCATCCTCTTCCCTCTCATCCTTATTTGCTTCACTTCTGTTCTGCTTCTCGGCAAATCCCTTGACACTTGATTGTGATTTGTCAGGGGAAAACATACTGCAGTATTGGTAGTGCATTGCAGTGCACTAGATGAAACTACTAGTTTCATGGGTATTTTACTTGATCTCACTTTAGAGCTTATGCTTGCTTTATGATATTAAAAGGTTAAGAGGAATACTAACACTATGTCAGTGTTGGAAAACCTCTGGAGAGATATGATCCAATTAGTGCAGACTCTCTAGTAACTGTTGCTTTTTAAAATAGCACTGCTTTGAAAATCCTGTCCTTTGAAAATGAAGGGACTAAAGGGCAACAGAGAAGGCCCACGTAGATGCATCTCTCTTTCCCTTTGCTATCTGTCCCTCCATTTAGGATTATTTATTTGTTGCTGCTTTTATTGCTGGGTTTGGGCTGGAGACACTAGTGGCCTCTACTCGGCTTTCCAAGCTGTACAAGGGTTGAGGGCTGGACGCTTGCAGGGAAAAAGTGACTCCTGATCTTTCTCAGGAAAGTTTCCAGAATCTGTTGCTTTATCTCAAATTCAGAACAAATGGGCTTGGGGTCTTTCAGTGTTTTTTTAATTTTATGTTTTGATTTAGTCTCACTCCACCTTCTGGGGAAGCTTCCTGGCCTTCTTTGGATGGTCACACCCTCCTCTGTCTATATGAACCTTGCAAGGTTAGGCCATCATCTTGTATTCTGTATTGCCATAGCACTGGCATCTTGCACATTTGGAGCATGGACCCGTGGTGGGTCCCCAGGCTCAGGTGTAGGGGCAGCAGCAAGAGAGGAGGTTAACAATGAAGGAGCAAACAGTTGGTATTTAGTTGGCTTTTGTAATTTAACCCTTTCACCTTTAACCCTTTCACCCTCACTGTTTGCATCATTACCATAAATGGGCAGTTTTAAGCACAGGCAGCTGTTTAACACAGAAGCCAAACTTGCTTTTGTTTGTGGGAGCAGGGTTTCACCAAACAAGGTTTGTTTAAGGAACGTGGTGAAATGTGACCAGCCACAGGCTGTGGAACCCACTCTGACCTGCTGCATTGCTGCATGGGGTGTCGCCAGTATAGGGTGCAGCAGAGTCCCAGAGTGATTGGAGACACCAGGTCCAGCTAACCCGAGGCTGTTTGCTCCCTCCTAGGGCTCCTGCAGGTCATGCAATGCTGTGGTGACATGGGACCTCAAAGGCAGCTGGAGTCTCCTCTGCCTGGGAGCAGAAGATGCCTAGAGTTAAGCTGTGCTCAAATATCCTGGCTTTTGGAAATGCAAACTGCAGTCTGGGGGGTTTCTTGCACGGTGTTGTTTCTTGTGCTTTTGTGGGGAAGGTGTTGGCTTGAAAGATATCCACCAGAAGGAAAGGAGAGGGTCATGAGGGCATCAGCATTGATAGATGCTTGTGAAATTGCATGTTTCCAGTGCTCTTCCATTTCTTTTGTTCCTACTTTATGCTGGGCCTTTCTGATAAAGTTCTTTCTAATAATGTATTTCCCTCAGCCTGTGTTTGGGTGCTGCCACTCCTAGGATCAGCAGTACCAAGGGTTTGTAGTCTTGCTAGTTGGAAGGCTGTTCAGTGCAGTGGGTTTGATTTTTGTCGTTTTGGGGTTTTTTTGACAGCTGCATGATTCTGTCTCCCTTTATGCCAAGTAATTACTACTGAGCTCTGCAAAGTTCTCTCTTCGCACTAATAACTCAAGGATATGCAGATAGCTGTTGTGTTTGTTCCTCCTACCATTCTTTCTTGATACCATGATATTATTACCAAGGGGAGTCTAAGTAAGCCTGTCAACAAACACACCCACCCACACCCACACCCCTGCCCCTGCAACCAAACCAGAGCCCTCCCAACAGTGTTTTCAGTGACATGCAAACTCTGTCATGACTATCCTTAAGGGTGAACATCTGCTGTTGCCCTATCACCAGTTATCTCCTCCTTACAGCTTTGCTTTCCTCTTAGGCATGCAATCACACAGCTGCCTTGTTTCCTTGTTCTGTGTGATACATCCTCTGGGTTTTGAAAAGATCTGAACCTTCACCAACCTGTTTTTTTCTTACGATGTTTCTGTATCCGTTTACCATTTCTTCTTGTGTTCTGTTTTGCTCAATAATCTTGCTTTTTCCTCTCTGCTACATGACCACCCTATTTTGTGCTGTCTCATAGTTCAGACATGAGATCTGATGAGCATTTCCCATCTCCTTATCTCCCTGTCCCTTTTTGTTTTCCCTGCAGACTTTTGCAGACTCACTTTGGTTAATTGTGCTTGTGCTTGGCAAGAGCTGCTGGCTCTAACACAGCTTCTTGAAGATTCACAGCTTCTTGAAGAAGCTTTCGTCTTTTGGTCCTCTGGCTGCTTTGTGCTTTTAACTAATTTATCATCTTCACCTCAGAAGGATAGAGCTTGTCATGAAGAACAAAAATCCATGATTTCTTGAGGGATAACATCGCATCTTGCGTAACAGTATTATAAAAAGGTTTGCTTGGTCTTTGCTAATGCTAACCTAGATTTTGAATGGAAGCTGATGTTCATAGATTATCCAAATCCTAATGCTTACCTGTTGTATGAACTTGCTCAGCATCCCTCTGTCTCAACATACGTTTCTAAATAACATTAATAGTTATTTCTTACACAATTGTATAAAAAATTCTGTGTAAACAATTGTATAAACAGGTATTTTTAATTGGTTTTCATCAAGTCACATTTTGTCAGCTTTCTTGCTGTGGTTTCTGAGGTTTCGGTTGTTTGTTTTAAATAAATAAATGCAAAGTGTCTCTTTCCAGGGTGAAAACCTGAGGGGTGAGGTCAGTCCTTCCAGGATTAAGTTCTTATATGCAGACTCAGTTATAGAAGGAGAAGTATTGCCATCCATCCTTGCAAGGAGCAGTGTAAGATGTGAAGAATTTGCTTTTGCCTGGAAGCAAATATTTTAAAACAAACAAAATCTGCACTTGATATTTGCTTCCAACATGAGCAGTACCATTTTTGGTACTAGACCTGCTCTCAGTGCTGTCAAAAATGCTGTAAATTAAACATCTTAGAGAACAACCTGCTATAATGGAAAAATAATATATGTTCACTAATATTATATGCTGTATAACATTTTGGTCAAATTCTCGATTAAAAATACGTTAGTAATTACTTTCCCACTTTTTTTTTCTTGCAGAATATCATCAGGTTTAACTTTTTGTGAAATACTGTAGTACCACTAGAATGATTCTACTTTCCTCTCCAATGTCACTGAGAGGCTCAAAAGTTTTCTCTTTAGCAATAGCAAGAATGAAATCTCTTCCAGGTCCTCTGAATTACATCTATATGAACAATTTCAACAGTTGGCTTAAATTAAAAAAAAAAAAAGTGAGACTGTTCAGGGAAAGACTCATTAGTGGAGTCATTTAATGTGCTTTGTTATGCATTTTATGAGCTTTGTGTGCTATAGGATATCCAGCATTAACAGCATTGAGTTGCTGGGGGCAGTAGTAACATACAAATAATTTTGTGCCAGTGTCCT
The DNA here is from genome assembly GCA_013399195.1 of Dicrurus megarhynchus. Taxonomy (NCBI): domain Eukaryota; kingdom Metazoa; phylum Chordata; class Aves; order Passeriformes; family Dicruridae; genus Dicrurus; species Dicrurus megarhynchus. The sequence continues at coordinate 479,165 of VXAD01008737.1, forward strand.
TTGTGTTCATGTGTGTTTGTTGTGAACGGGAGGTTGATTAGTCTAAACTTTTCCACTGAATTTTTGAGTTTTGCAATAGGTTTTAATGCAGGTAGGTTCAGTCCCTATCACAAGTTGTCTCCTTCTCACTTTCCTGGCAAGATAACGTGTGCTTACTCTTCTGGAAGTCATTGGCCACATGCAAATGAAGATGCAAAATGCAAAACTATTTAGAAAAGCTTATTTAATCAACTGTGCTCAGCAAAAGTTTTCTGTGCTTCACTGGAAGAAGAATTGACTCACATCTAGTTCCAATTTGGAAAAAGGGCTGTTAGATAATAGGGAGCCTTTACCTGGCAAATATCCAAGCTGAGCTCAATTTGAGTCACTGCCTAGCAAGTCTTAATGTCTAAAAGTTTGTCAGACATTAAGGAATATTTTAGAAATTAATCTCTCATGCTTGTCACTTAATACTGCTATCTTCCTAGACCTTCCTTTGCAAACAAGAGGTTTATCTCGGTAATAATAATATAGCGTAATTAACTGGGTGAGTTTATTAATTAGCATTATAAAGCTTTTAAATTAAATGTAATGGTGAAAGGCCTCCCAAGGTCTAGCCTTGCTGGAGATTGTTGTGTTTTCATACCTCAATCTAAACAGATAAGAGTCTGCAAAAAGACGAGTGCAACCGATGCCTCTCTGTTTCACCGCTTTACAATCCTGTCATTTGAGTCATCAGCTTTATCTGCATGAACAGGTGGATTTAATCCTGAATTTCACCTTTTAGCACTCCATTTTTGTAGAGTTGGGAAGGCAGTCCTATATGGCCCAAATCCTGAGTCTTCATCAGAGTGAACGTGCATTCCAAAATGTACATTACATTTCAGAGCACCCCATGTGTGTCTGTGGTGCTACAAAGAGCCTTCCACTCTTCCTGTAGTTGGTTTCACATTTTTGAAGTCTTTTTCCCTGGACTCTATTTGCTGTTGGACAATTTCTGACTGACTGTGAGAGGCTGGTAAAGCTCTGGTGGCTTGTTTCCTAATCTATTCAAACAAGTTTCTCGCCCAAAGGATTACCTGGACTGAACCCCCTCAGCTACCCAACCCTTAAGCTACTGCTGTGCCCTACTTCTACTCGGCCATGCAAGAACACGGGGGATCAAAACATCTACTATTTAAGCTTGGCCTTAGGGCTGCTCTTGATCTAACTTTTACTCTACCTGCGTGGATCCCATTTGGATATTTTCCTCCTTGGAGTGGCCTTAGCTTCACTGAGATAATACAATTTCTACACAGAGAAGTGACATCAGGACAGCTAGGATCATTACTCCACCAATCATTATGAACTGGACAGAATTTATGTGAGGCCTCAAGGGAGAATATGAAGTTTGAGCTCCTGATGTGGTAGGCCTGTGTGATGTCATTCTTCTCTATATCTCTTGTTTGTTGCTTTGATTTAAATTTGATCAACAACTGTCCTGCAGGCACTTTTAACCTTCTATTTAATTGGAAAATTAGGAAAAAAGGAGGATATCTTGGGTTATCTGCCAGCATAGTCTGCTTTGTTTGGAGAAAAGCTTAAAGTCTCTCTCTTCCTGCTTTATTTGATGAGTCACATTTCTTGTTGAATGTTGACAACCAATTCTAGAAATATTAGTTATTAATATCTGGTTATTTGGGATGTTATGTTTACATAACATGTAATGGTCTTGTTCATATCTGGAAATGGCAGTGAAAAAGGACAGTATATGGCACTGCTGAAAATGGCTCTAATGAGGAGAATGGTATCAATTACTGCCTGGAAATCACAACACTGGAAATTGTAGAGAACTATATGATGGCATACCAGGAGTTCAGGCCAGCAGTAGAGGCAAGGGTGTGCCTGTACCGGGCGTGCAGGCATCCGGATGTGTGTGAGTTTGAGCATAGCCCTGTGCCATCAAGGGTACCTGCACAGGTCTGCTCCATATTGCTGGCTGCACTCATTTGTTTCCAAGGTGAGGGGCTGCTGCCCCCCTGCAAACCCCATGTCTCCTGCCAGCTTTGTGTTTGGGACTTGTTACCATCCTAACAGTAGAGAGAGTAAGAAGAAACCTCAGGCTGTTGTGGCTGAGGCTGCAGGTTGGGGAGTGGAACCCCTGTGTCCCCTGGCCTGAATCGCTTTGCCTGTCACTGCAGTCACCCCTGGGGCTTGCAGCTTTACCTGGTGCTGTAAGCTGGGGTTCAGCTGGTTGGGGTTCAGCTGTAGCAGAAAGATTCTGGTGGTGGTCACTGTCCAAACCTCAGCTGAGACTGTTCCTGTAAGTAGCTGCCTACTTCTCCTCAAAGTACATTGCCTATGCAGTGGGAGCAGCTGGCATCCAGAAGAAGGCAAGGGTGCAGGTTTTCTTCTAATAAGACAATATAAAAAACTCCATTCATAATGCTTGCTAGGAGATGGGTTTCATATGTTCTTTTCTTCTTGATGGACTTTCATTTTGCTACTACTTTATGGCTGTGGAGAAAATACTGTTTTGCCTGACCCATCAGTGCAATAGCAGTATGGAAAAAGTTTTAAAGTTCTAATAATATTGGAAATCTAGCCATGAACTCAGTTCTGCAGAAAAGAAATCCAGACAATTTTTCATGGAAGGTGATCTAAACTCGACCACTACTGGTATTTTAAACTGGTGTTTCAGGAATAAAGCAGTTAGTGGAATTCACATGCCCTGTGTCTTCAGGCATCTTGATTCAAGCAACCCCTGTGAGCAGTCCTTTTTCTGTGGCTATCTCTGTTTGAGGTTTGCATTCCCACAAGGGATGGATCTATGCAGCACGCCATAAGAAATAATTTCATGCACCACTGCAGTCTCTTGAAACTAATTTAACCTATTTTGTTGCAGCACTTCTTTGTGGTAACAGGCACAGCTTACAGTCCCTCTCACATGCTGGTCACCTTCTTCCTTTTTTTGTTTGCTTTTTTTTGGTTTTGTTTTGGTTTTAGTGTTTAGCATTTAACTGTTTATATTAGCAGTGGTGCTAATTAATGAGGTCTAATCTAAATAGGTAATCATTATCTTTTTCCAGGTGGCTAATGGGGGCTCCTATTAGTATCAGCAAGGACTATCCAGGATTGTTTGTTTACACATATGAAGGTTTCCTCTGGGGTGCTCTAAAAAGCATGCAAAATGACATTTTTGAGTGTCTAACCAAAACCTGTTTTACATAAGTTAGTCTTCAAGTAATGCAAAGTAATTCAAAGGGTCAGTGTCCTTGTATTCATAAAAATTTCTGGGGCACACTTAGTTTATTTATACTCTGTGAATTAACTAAGAATATCACCACAAGCTCTAAATCTGTGTATCTAAATTTAATCTTAATTGTTACTCCTGTATTAATTAAGCTGTTGCTAGCAATGTTTGATGGTCTAAATTCCCCCCCACCCCTTATCTCAAATATTTTTATCTTGTCTCTTTTTGAGGTCTCACACCGGGATTTTCAGAATTCTCTGCAGTGGGAGTCTGCTGACTTCTCTTCAAATGTGTGCTGCTAATCACTTTGGGATGGATTAAAAGGAATGCTTAAGTGAGACTTCAGCAGTAGATACTTGACTCCAAAACTGAGTTGCTAAAAAGCCTTCAGCTAATACTAATCTTGAAGGCACTTATGGGGGGGGCCTGGGTGTGAGACAAAGCACCCTCTTCTCAGGCATGGAGCAGGGTTTTCCACCAAGGGGCTGTACCTGAAAACTTGTTTTCAAGAAGCAGGTTTTCTAAAGGGAGTATTCATGAGCTGGGCTCTCTGCAGTAAAAGAAAATGGATTCTCCTACCTTTACCTTTGGAAAAATCATGGCCTTAAGTTGTGCATCAGACTTAAAATATGGTTCTCAGAAGCCTGGTGTGGTGGTTACCGTGAGAAATGAGACCACTTAACAAGCATTAGAACATCTTCTTGGGGATCCCTTCCAGAGACTTGCAGATGTAAGTGGGATGTGGGGTGCTGCGGAGGTGTCTCCGTGGCAGGCATGGCTTGCTGTGGCTCAGTGGTGGCCAGGCTGGGTGTCCAGCTGTGCCCCTCTGGGTTGCTGGGCTCCCAAGGTTGATTTGGGCCCATGGATGCTGACTGGGCTGCCCTAAACCAACAGTCTTTCCTACAGAGCAGATTTACCATATGTTTTTGTGTGAGGTGATGCATAATGCTGAAGATTGGTAGAAGCTTGTGGAGGGAGGGTTGTTTGCTCAAAGCATTCAAAACGCAACCAACCTGCTTCATTTTGGCTGAGATCAATACTGTGAGTGTAAGGTGAGTTTTTTGAGCTAAAATGGGGTGAGAAGAAAATATTAGGTCCTTAATCTGTGTGTTAACAGTGTTTTTAGGTCTTTGTGGTCAGCTCTCATCTTCAGTTAGTTTGTTCCTTTTATAAAACTTTTGCACAGTCATGGGAGATGACATAGAATATCATTGGAAAAGAGCTAACAATTCATAATCTATTAGTGGATTTCATAATTAATGTAGTACTAAGGTCATAGCACTTCCCATAAAGGAAAAAGTGTCAAAGATCAAAATAAAGTGGGTGAAGAGTACTTAATAAATTCTTCACTATTCGTGTATGGCTCAGCTGTATTGTTACTTCATGTTTTAGAATAAGGAAAATATAAAAGCAAATGTAATTTGCTTAAGGAGTTGGCAAAGTGTTATCATTGCCTTATTTTTAAGTCTAATAAGAAACTTTTTCTTGAAGGAATGGCCAGTTCACTATTTTTCTCCATCACTAGAGGGCTCAGATCACTTTCAGAATGTTGTGCATCTGAGCCAACTTTGGTGTTTAAACAGTCCTTCCTCTTAGTATAACTCAGGTACAGAGGGAGAGGCATTTCAGTTCTTCACGTGCTGAAGTGTTGCTACGCTTCTGACTTGCCTTTCTCCTGCTATTAGGAAATCCTAGACAAGCAGCTGAGGACATGGCTGTGTTCTGTCCTGTGGCATTTCTGTGTTCATATTCTTTTGAATTTGCTATGATCTGTTTAAATTTCTTGCATTTTGAAGGGATGTTTTGATGTGTCTTTGAAAATATATTTTAAAGCTAGCAGATGTGTAAGCATATCAGAATGTTTAAATCTCTGGGCAGCACCAAGTTCATACAGTTCAGTCAAGATTAGGAAGCATTTCTTTACTGAGAGGGTAATCAAGAACTGAAACAGGCTTCCCAGAGAGGTGCCAAATGACCAGCAGGGAGAGGAAAATAAGAGTGGACTGAATCTAGCTCAGCTTCCATGAAGACAACTAAAAATACCTTACTCTTGAAATGGGAACAGGAATGAGCTCTCAGGAAAAGTATCACAGATATGGTTCAGGTCCTTTCCCTTGGAGTCCTAGTGCTGGAAAAAGAAAGGAAGGGATAATTGACACAAATTCCTTTGACAGCTTCTTTATATGAATTCTTAGACTGTGGCTGTGATACTAATGAAGTAATGAATGGAGCATGGGAGTCTGTGTGACTGCTCCAGACTTTATTCAGGCTCTCTTAAACCATGATTTTCAGAGTCTGCATGCAAGCCTGACTTGTGGGAGTTTTTATTGAATGTGTAGGCTTGCATAGCCTACTCTCTAGAAAAAAAAATTCCTAAAGAAGCCTGAAATCTTGATGGTAGCATCACTTTCAAACCTCTCATGTTCTTAGGCATTGAATCTAAAAGAAATTGAATGAATCAGTGACTGTTAAAAATATCTTTAGTGCTTCATATAATGTGAGTATCAATTAAATGTGTCATAAATGATACCTAGGCATTCTTTTGTGTGGCTGAATTAAATTGGTAGTTTTGTATTTGTCTCATGTAAGTTCCTGGCTTATTTCACATCTGGAGTATTGTGGAACCCAAGTAAAAATTATTTTTATTTTTCATAATAATCCCATTGGCAAGAAAGCATGAAATATTATGGGGATATCTTGGAGGAAAATGAAGATGTGCTGTTAAACAAAAAGACCAAAATGCAAGCAGTGCTCTGGTATGTCAGTGGTGAAGCTGATCTGAAATTGCAATTTTTTGTCAGTGAAGAATGTTTCCAAGTTTGGAGTGATTGCCAGTTGTAGCAGTAGCAAGTGAAAAGAAAATTTGACAAATCATTTATGTATCATTACCATTGCTTTGTTGTGAACTTTCACGTAGCTGAAGTGCAGCCTCTCTGAGCTCATATTTAGTTACAGGAGATGTGCCAGTGTGGGAAAGGCTGGTTCTGACAGTGTGTCATCCCCAAAGCACACAGTATATTCCCAGGTAAAATTGCAAAGGACTGTCTGCCCACGGATCAGAGTTTGGAGGTGCATATTTTGCAATCCTGTACTCATGTCGCATTCTGTCTTTTGGAGAAATTGGGATGGCCATTCCATTTTGTTGTACAAAAGATGCAGATGGGTGATATTTTTGTCCTATGCACTGGATTCTAGAAGGCCTTTTGAAGAACAACTTCCCAGTAATAGCTGGCCAGTACCTTGCCATCTGCTTTTTTGAGAATGTCACCCTACACTTCCAGACTTTGTAGTTGTTCTTGGTGCTTTCTAGAACATCTGGAGATCCAGTTTCAGTTATCCATTTTCTCTGATAACATCAGTAAATGGTTTACAAGGGTTTTCTATCACTGTAGATCTTCACAAAACAGATTTCATCTTGGTTTTGATATAGAAGTGCTTAACAAAAGTACAGGTATCTGTATGTTCTTCTAAGTCTAATGAAGAGAACTTCCTTTACTTTGCAGAGTCAGAGAAGCTGTGTCTTAAATTATTTTTCTATCATTCCATGATTAGGGATGTGTTGTCAATGATTTTGTGGCTCATCCTCCAGAATGGACAACATCTGCTCTAGGTGAGGATGAGACACTCATTGTAGCAGGCTTAATAGCCTGAGCAGTTTTTAACTCTGTCATGATGCTTTTTGTTTTGCTTTTGCTCTTTTAGTTAAAGCCACTGAACCGCATCCTAAGACTTGTCTTGTTTTTTGCACAAATTAAGAGGACGGCTTTTTCTGAAGTTGTACTTTTTATTAAAGTGATAGTCAAGTAGGGAAGATTTTGTTCAATGATTTTGTATTATGATGCACAGGAAATTGTACATTGAGACACTGGATAATTTTGTCTGCTGCTAAGGCTGGAATTGAGATGTTGAGAATAGTCCTTCCTTGTACCCTCCTACTAGCTGTTATTCATAGCAGGAAGCAGCACTCAAGATTTTTTGAAAATTTGCTATCACTCAGGTGCTGATTCACAGTACTGCTTATTCCATCAACAAATTTTTTTTTGTATTTCTGTAATCTTTTAAAGTTACCATTGTGCCATTTATCTGTAGTTAAGAGCCTTGTTTTGTATTTCTGAATATAATCACCCTGTGCTGGTTTGAATAAATTATGCCAGAGTGTTCAGACAAGAGCCAAAGCTGGCCAAAGACTTCTGAATGCAGATAAATTTCTTTTGTTGAACCAAGCAGCAGAGGAATGGATCTCTGACTCAGATCCCCTCTCTGCTGACAAACTGTGAGCTTGCAGCTGGGAAAGTGCTATGGGAGGGAAAAATGAAGGCCAAAGTCATCGTGTCTGTGGGCCCTTGCCAGAATTTGTGAGGATAATCCACATAATAATTTACCTCAAAAAGTGAGAGGAGAAGAAGAATTGCTAAAAGATGAAACTTCAAGAGTATCAGCATGGTCATGTATGATGCAAGTATTGGACAGTGCAGTGGGAGCAGAGTAAGACTGTCATTCATCTTCATTAGAACAAATTTAGAAAAATGCCAATGAGGGATAGAAATAGGCAAGAAGAGTATTAGGAAATGAAGTGGGAGACCCAATTATAGTTGAAGGTTAGGTGCTTTAAAATGAGAACGACTGAATCATGCTAGTGTTCTAAGAGGAGAGACTAGAAAATGCCAAAAACAGCTGAAAGGAACTGCAAGGAAAGAGCAAAGAAGGGATAGAAAATAGAAGTTGCTATGGGCTTAGTAAGCACCATGAGCACCTCTCTGAAGAGGGCTCTGAAGAGGAGTGACTGAGGGGAAGAGAAGGGCCAAGCTCAGAGGTGAGATGGCACGTATATAATTTGACATGGAGGGAAAAGACAGGAGATTCTTTGTGAGGAAATGGCACCACAGGTGACTTACCTGAATGGCTCACATGTATGTATCTGTCTTATACTCCTCTACCACACTCCTTGGTCTTTCCCCAAATCTGCACTCTTTTGTAACACTTTCTGTGTTATATTATGTTGCTATAAAATGACTTTTAATGATGTAATGGATTGTCTCTATAGTTTTCCTTCTCTTGGCCCAATTTGATGAAAAAGTAAAGCTCCAGTTCTGCTGTCATTTGATCAAGAAGAGAGAGGAGGGGACATGTCTTGTGCTGGGGACATTTTTGTACTCAGTAGACTTTGTCCTTTCTAATGATGCATCAGTGTCATGCCCCAGTCTGCTCTGATGAGGCATATGCAAACAAGTGCCAGGAACAGGGCAGGATGTCATGGAACATCAGAAGAATGAAAATTATACATTTTTTTATTTTTATTTAATGGTGTTCTTACATGAAAAGTAAGGGAATTATTTTGGGTTTGATTAAGACAGCCTTTCTTGTCCCTGTGTCTGCTACTGACAGTTCTGCCTCCTTTGCCTGCTGCCATTTCTCCTGCCTGGAGCGTTCATTGCCAAACTCCTGCTCCAGCCTCTTCCTGCTGGTGACAGCAGATAGTGGCAGTAGGTTCCTGCTTCTGTTTCTACCTTCAACCAGTAAATATGTTTTCTCTTTTCTACTAGAATGAACGAGCAGGGGGTTTGGTCCAGTTTGGGTTTGAGTTGCTTACTCTGTTGTACCGTAGACCATCTGTAGGTTCTCAGTGTTTGCTCACAAGATTCAGTCTGTGATTCTGTGGGCATTTGGATGTTACTTTCCCTCAGATGAGAATTATTTAGTAGCTTTGTGGGCTCTCCTGCTTAGCTGCAGTACAGACTAATTATAGCCTTGCCTTGGCTGAGAGTGCATAAGCCACAGGCTGAAGGGCACCAGATTGCAAATCATGGTATGAATAGGCTCTTACTGTCTTTTCCCACCCTTGAAAGTGACTGAAAAATTTCTAAGAAAGTAGAATTTTGATAAAAAGCTTTGACTTTTAGGCTAATACTTTTTTTTTTTCATAAAGGAATTATATATTAAGAAAAAAAGTCAATATGTGGGTTCAGAAACTGCTCAGAAGAGCCGTAGTCTGTACCTGCCTGATGTCCTCCTTCTCCCCTAGCCTGAGTTTTCTGTGGTGTTTGGTTCTTTGCTGTGCACCACAAGGTACCCAGTGAGCTGGAGTTGTATCAAGAAACATCTGTCAGTAGGAAGTGAGAGGCACTGAGAGGCATTTTTGAAATTTCCAATTTTATCTCTCATGCTGATGTTTTTCGAGTCTCATCCCAAGTATGGACCATTGCTTCTAGTTCCTGCTCTAAGCAGGATGTACTGATGCCATATTCAACACAGTCTTCTGTCCAGGTAGAATTGGAGCATTTCTGGTGTTCAGTGACAAACAGTCTTGGCAGGTGGTTTAACCTCCTCCCAAACACAAGTGTAAAGATGCCTCCCATTCTTTTCTGACACAAGAGGAGTGAGTTTGTCCGATGAACCACTTATACTACTTCCTGTAGCACTTTTATTTCCTTTAAACATCTAACATCCAAATTTATTTATCTGTTTAGTCTGTGAGGTCCAGTGAAGCTTGGAGCTGTGTGTGTGGGTGTTTCCCTGAAGGAGTTGCCAGTGAAATAGATACAGCTGAGCTGACTGCAGCACTTCTTTCTAGAGCATAGCTGTCAAGAGGATGAATGAATAGTACGGTAAGGATGCAGTATATCTTTAGTTTAAGGAAGAAAACAGCCCTCTGTTTGTGGTCAGTCTAGAATTGAAAGTGTCAGTCACAGAGTACACCATGTTAATCTATGGTTGCACTACTGCAGCACCTTCTGATTAGTCATGCTGTGGAACAGGCTTCTAAAGCAAATTCCAGAGCACTTCTGTTAAAATGGAGACTTAGGAACCTAAGACAGAGATGATTGCTCTGAGCTGCGCTGTGTAAACCTGAGCATGTGTGCTAGGCTTGAAAAGGGATTAATTTGCATGAAAAAAAGGGTATCCGTGTCCACATCTAATAAATATCTTTTTTCCCAAGAATTTTCAGAGCTGCAAAATACTGAGGTCAAACCATGCTTGATCCTAACTGTGCTCGAAAATGATGTTCAGGCTAGTAAAGGTAGCAAAACCATCTTGCAAATGGGCATTCATTGGTACCAAGTTTCTGCATAGTGCAATTTACCTAAACTGAATGTCCATTGTGGGAGAGTTGTGTGTTCTCTTATTTCATTTCAGCTGAATAATTAATGTATGCCATTACTGATTACTAATATGTAGTTATTACCATGAGAATCTAATCCCCTGAAACCATTGGTCAGTTGGTGTATGTTCATTTGGCTACAAATGCTTTTCATTTTTCATTTGTATTTTATCTTTTAATTGCTTTACTCCGTTCAACCTCACCCTTTTTTGATCTCCTGTTAATCATTATTTGGAATGAGAATTAGCCCTTAAGCAAACAGTGCCCCAAATCTATCTTGCTTCTTTGTGTGTAGCGATGACCTTGTGTTGAACAGAAAAAAATAAGTTAGCTATCTGTCTAGATTTATAATAAAAATTCTCTTAATTATATTTGAAAATTGCAGTTGAAAGACAATCTTAACATATATTCATATTCTAAATCAACAAATTATATTTTTGAAGGACCCCAGATTCTATAAAGTCCTGATGTTCTGAAAGCCTTGTGGAAACCTTTCTTTAAAAATAAAATAAAGTCCAGATCTCATTTTCTGAAAGAGATCTAGGCATCTATTATGCCTCCAGTCTTTGAAGGGAATGAAGTTTGTAAGCATCCCTTTTCAAACTGGGAGCTGGCACCCAGTGCAGTGATATATCTGGAAAATTTGACTCCCAAAAATCATGTGAAAAAACCCCAGTCTCTGCCCTGAAGCTGCTTGGACTGGCCTTTAGAACAGCAACAGGAACAAAGGCCAGAGATCAGGGAGCTGTCTGTGGTACACTTAGGAAATCAGGTAGCTCTGCAATGTCCCCCTGGCCTGGGTAGTTGTTTTGTTTCCAGAGGAGATGTGGATGTGAGGATGAGGAGGTATCAGGGTCCTTTGGAGAAGGCCAGCACAGGCATGTGGGCATTGTCATGATAACTTTCTGAACCATTAAGCCAACAGGCACTGCTTGGTGCCCACTTTCAGAGAGGCAATCCTGTTCCTCTTAGTCAGTAGCATGGCATTTTCTTCTCTGAACTGAACTGGATTTGTAAGCCCTTAATATTTACATTTTTTGTCTAAAATTAATGAGCATCCACCCCCTTAAAAATCTCATTAAAGTTTGTTTTTGGCAGGTTGCCTCCCAGAGTCTTGACAGCACTTTGGGTGCTGATGATCTGATCGGAGTGTCTTCTCATTCCCTCCTCCTTCCCCATCTGTTTGTATCCACCTCTTGTGTTACAGAAATAAACTGTTTGGGGTGAGAACTGGTTTTTCTCTTTTTGCTTGGTGCAAAGCTCTCTGGTGCACAACTTCTCTGCAGTATGATTTAGCCTCTGCTGGTCGCTGCTACACCATCTCCTCAGCCAAGCCAGTTCCTTGAGCAGCAGGCTGCCTGCTGCAGCACATGACAGTGCAGGTGGTGGCCATGCTTGCCTGTCTGCAACCTCCATCTCAGACCATCCATTCATAGCAATGACTGGCAACTTGCTTAAAATCTGAGGTTGAAGCAGAGGGAGTATTGAGAAGGTGAAAGAAGGTATGGAAGATCAGAGACTATGGATCTTGTAGGGAAAAATGAGGTCTGGTCCCTCCTCTTCAGTATAATCTGCACTGCTGCCAAGTTATGAAGTGGGGAGTGATGGGAAGCTTGTGCACAGTAAATAGGAAAATGTAGCTGTATTTTAAGAAATTCTAAGATACTTCCTAAAATGCTGCTGTCTACTGATTTACCATGATCTGAGATGATAGAAGGAACAAAGGAAGGAAACTGGAGGCTCAGACTTCCAACACTAGCAAATGCTGTACTTATGTGCCTTCGAATATGTTAAAGTTAAGATTCATTAAACAGAACTCTAGGGGTTGCAGCCATCATTTAAAAATGCTTCTTTTAAACAAACAAGAAGTAATATAGCCAAATGCAAGTAAGATAAAATATAAATCAGTGGTTCTTCAGTAGTGCTTTATTAAGCATTTGTCTGTAAGCAATTTTACAGCAGTCTGCATAGTCATGTCTGTACAGTAGGCTTTTGGAAATTAGGGAGATTGTTGTTTAGGAATATCAAAGAACTTTTGTAGTTATTATATAGCTTCGGTGTACAAATCATTAATCGTCTTAAAAACAACTGGGGGCAGATAACATAATGAAGTACCCCTAGGATGTGTTTGTGTTTTATCAGCCAGCAGTTATAAGTAAAAGGCAAAAATGGTGCTTCTAGCTAGTTTTGTTTAAAACAGCAGGAATGAAGAAAGAATTATCAGGATGTGAAATGCATTAACTTATGGCAAGAAAATTCTTTTCATCTTGAGTTTGGCTGCTGACTGTCAATAACTGAGATTAATACTACAGGAAACAAAGCAGAAATGTTAAATATAATGACATTTAAAGAAGAGAAATGGCCAGTTTATTAAAGGGAAGTGGTTTGAACTCTGTGAGGTCTGCAAATGGAATTTCAGAAGCATTTTAAGATACTTTTGGCTCATCCAAATCACCACAGGAGTAAATTAAAATACATCCTGTAAACAAAATCTGGTCTCTGTATTATCTTCTCTAAGGGATTTACATACTCCTAATTTTTAAAAGGGACTCAAATGTCCTGATTGTGAAATTCTGTATCCACAAAAATTGCTACATTAACAACTTTCCTGTGTGAATACACTGAAATAGATGCTGCTTTAGCAGTGCATGTTCCATTAAGAATGAAATTGAGTTGTGTGTTTCTTTAGCTTTCTTTTCTGTCCCGTAGCTTTCTCCATTTCCAGATTTAATTGCAGCTCTGACAATGCTCAGTGCTGCTGCTCACTGGGAAGTACAGAGCCAGGCTGAGAGCAGGGAGGGTGTGTAACAGTTTAGTTCAGCCACTGTTTTGGTCAGGGGTGTGTCATTAACACTGGCCACTCTCCGCTCCGGTGAATTAAATTCTTACAAGTTCTGCAAAAATTATCTTTATGAATGCTAAGGTTCATTACCTTGAGAAAACTGGGCAAAATTGTCTCACGGTGCAGCAACTTTGGCAAAGACAGTCTCAACTCCCCTCTTAGTGGGGGAGATAGAAGGAATTTCACCTTGAAGAGCCTGGTTGGCAGAGATGTTGATTAGAGGCTATCGATGGTGACCTCTGTAGTTCAGGATGATCCAATAGTTGAATGTATCCTACTTCATAAGTTTCTGTGGAACTCTGAGGATGGAAGAGCCCATCTGTGTAGAGGAGGTGACTGTAGAGGGACCTTTGGTCTAAGATGGTGCTCATGAAGTGGATGACGTAGGATCTTAGGGGGCACAGTGCCCTTTACCACAAGCCTACTCCTGCTGCCTTCCCCTTCTTGCTCGAATGTTGGATTTACTCCATCAATTCCTTCTCCATTAATGTTTGCAGTTTCTGTCACCAGCCCAACTGTGCATGTCAGCCTCTTTGATGTGCACCTGTTTCTTCTAATGAATTACTCCAAGGCTAGATAATCCTTGTGATCATTTTGCCTGTCCTTCTATATAGCAGAACATACAGCTTTCCTGAAATTATTCAGTGATAAGACAGAGGCATTTCTCTCTAATGTTCGTTTAATTGGGTCTAATGGATAATCTTTTAGTCCATCGATATTTCAGAAGAAAGCCCACCCTAATCTATAATTAACTGAGAGCAATAAACACATTTTGGATTGGAAAGTTAAAACTAATAAATTCAAATAGGCTTTTGAAGTTGATTAGTAGAAGTAACTAATTTCTCTGGCAATTTCTAGTCTTCAGACACAAGTCTTAGAGGGACATTTGACCTTTTTTCCTGCCTAATGCATGAGTGGCTGTTAATATAAGCAGGATGTCTTTAGTGTAAAGCTCCTGTGTGGCTGTGGGTACATCTAGCAGCAGGGCAGCGCTGTGCACGGTACCTCCACAGACAGCTTGGGCAACTCTGTTGTCTTGGTTTGAAAAACAGGTGTCTGCCAAGGAAGGTGGGAACCTCCCTTGGAATGGAGAGCATGTGCCATCACACAGCACCTACAGGATGGCTGGGGATCAGACCCAGCCAGCACGGGTTTAGGAAGGGCAGGTCGTGCTTGACCAACCTGATCTCCTTTTATGACCAGGTGACCCGCCTGGTGGATGCGGGAAGGCTGTAGATGTTGTCTGCCTGGTTTTCAGCAAGGCCTTTGACACTGTCTCCCACAGCATACTCCTGGAAAAGCTGGCAGCCCACGGCTTGGACGGGTGCACTCTTCACTGGGTTAAGAACTGGCTGGATGGCCGGGCCCAGAGAGTGGTGGTGAACGGTGCTGCAGCCAGTTGGCAGTGAGTCACTAGTGGTGTCCCCCAGGGATCTGTGTAGGGGCCAGTCCTGTTTAATATCTTCACTGATGATCTGGATGAGGGGATTGAGTCCACCATCAGTAAATTTACAGATGACACCAAGCTGGGACCATGTGTCAATCTATTGGAGGGTAGGAGGGCTCTGCAAAGGGACCCAGACAGGCTGGATAGATGGGCTGAGTCCTGCACTTTGGCCACAACAACCCCCCACTACAGGCTGGGGATAGAGCAGCTGGACAGTGGCCAGGCAGAAAGGGACCTGGGGGTCCAGGTAGGTTGACAGCCGACTGAACACAAGCCAGCAGTGTGCCCAGGTGGCCAAGAAGGCCAATGGCATCCTGGCCATTGGTTCAGGAATAGTGTGGTCAGCAGGACCAGGGAAGTGATTCTTCCCCCTACTCAGCGCTGGTGAGGCCGTACCTTGAGTACCGTGTCCAGTTCTGGGTCCCTCAGTTCAGGAAGGACGTTGAGATGCTCGAACGCGTCCAGAGGAGGGCAACAAGGCTGGTGAGGGGCTTGGAACACAAGCCCTATGAGGAACGACTGAGGGAGCTGGGGTTGTTTAGCCTGGAGAAAAGGAGGCTCAGGGGAGACCTTATCACTCTCTACAGCTTCCTGAAAAGGTGGTTGTAGTCGGGTGGGGGTCGGTCTCTTCTTGCAGGTAACCACTGACGGAACGAGAGGACACAGTCTTAAGCTGTGGCAGGGGAAGTTTAGGATAGATGTCAGAAAAAAATTCTTCAGTGAAAGAGTGATTGGGCAGTGGAATTGTCTGCCCAGGGAGGTGGTGGAGTCACTGTCCCTGGACGTGTTTAAAACAAGACTGGAGGTGGCACTCAGTGCCATGGTTTAGTTGATGAGGAGGGGTTAGGTTAGATCATAGGCTGGACCTGATGATCTTTTTCCAACCTAGTTCATCCTGAAAATACTGTGATTCTGTGACCCCCCTTCCCTCTGAATTGTTATAATTTTGAAATTAAGGGGCTTTCAGGCAATGATATGGGAAAAGGAATAACAGTTTTTTACTAGTATGTATATGTATAACAAGGTATGCTGGTTTGGACAAATTTGGAGGAAAATCTCCTCTTGATAGAAGGCAGGTTACAACCACCCCTCCCCCACCAGGTTTGGGGAAAAAAAATTTTCCTAGGAGGAGGGTGAAAGAGATAGAAGAACTATTTATTTAACAAACACACAGGGAAAAAATAATAATGCTGAATAATAAAACCTCTCACTGTGGAGAGAAACCTGGGAAGATTTCAGAGTCCTTCTGTAGGTGTGGTCTCTCTCCTCCTCCTCGGAGCTGGGTCGGTGTGGGCCCACCTCTGAGGCCTTGGTGGAAAATTCTCCCAGTGTGTTCTGATGTTGAAACAGTCCAGAAGAGAAGAAGGGAAAAGCCAAAGTCCCAGCAAAACAAAGTTCAACTCTCCGTCTCCCTCCGGAGAAAAGGAGCCAAAAGCTGGCTGAAAAGCAGGAGGGGTGCTTCCTCTGCTCTTCTCGCCACAGCAGCAGAACGCAGAGGAGTGTGTATCTGTGTCCTTGAACAACTGTCTTGAAAAGTTCGCTCGGTTTTTTTCTCTCCCCCCTCTCGGGCTGAGTTTAAAGGCACAGAAAGGCACAGGATTGATTTTTGGGCATAGAGCAGCGATAGGGGATACACATCATAAAGTCACCCCAAGACACAAGGCAAGCAAACACCAACACCACGGGCAGCAGCACCAAGCAGAGCCAGAGCCCAGCGCAGCCTCTCTGGGCTGCCGGCACCTTCCCCTCCGGTGCAGTTCCGCTCACGGCCACCAGGGGCGCTGGTGGCTCCCGGCCAGGCAGGGCGGCTGCCATGGTTCCCCGCCGGCAGGGGGCGCTGTGGCGCGGGCTCGGTAACCTCACGGGGTAATGGCGGGCGGGCCGGATGGCGGAACGGGCTGCAGCAGGAACCTCGGAGCGGCGGCTGGGACGGCAGGGGTGAGCAAAATCCCAGAGTAATAAATGAAATGTATCAGAAACTCCATAGCTGTAGCAGGAGCTGCGGGGTGTCCCAGCAGGCAGAGCTGTGGAGTTACAGTGTAGTGAAAACCCTGAGCCGCGGCAGAGAAGTCACGGGGCTGGGCAGTGGGAGCCCAGCTCCTGAACACCGCTGGGAAAGGCTCCCTGGGAGGTGGAAAGGGCTCCAAATCATGGGGTTTCCCCTGCGGCACCCCAGCAGATGGTAAAAGTTCTTTTTTAGTGAGGTAGGGTGTTAATAAGGTCCCAGTTGAGTGGCTGCTCTCACGAGAAAAGGCTCAGCCATGGCAGAAGAAGCAGGACTGGGCTGCAGCGGCAGCAGCAAATTCCCCCCCCCCCAGTAAGCAGCAACTCCACCGTCCTCCTCTGAAGCCCAGAGAGCAAGAGATAGCGAGAAGCTGTGCCAAACCCCAACCTCCAACCCAAGAGTATCTCTGCCCTTCCCAGGAGAATGCCCTTCAACTAGGATAGTAAAGCCAGCTGCACTCCTCCCCCTTCTCTGTGGTTACTTCTTTTGTCTCTCTTAAGTACTGGTCGTTATTGTTTCTTAGCAACAAAAATGGGAGCAAATTGCCTAAGAGAAAGGAACCACAGAAAAAGTCCTAAACCCCATCACCTGTTAGCATGGTAGCTGTGTTCATACTGTTTGCAGTGTGAAATTAGACTTCTCCCTGTTGTACCTTGTTGAGAATGACTTGCATCAAACAGTATGAAAGCTGTTCCCTCTTTAGGGTAGTGTGAAACTTTGCTCCTCTAAGAGATGAAAAGCAGAAGGTGTTCAAATGTGAGTGGAGCCAAGGACCGTAAGTGCATTATGTGGCCCATGAACGTACTCTTTTGAGATCAGCTTTCATGATGATGATGTAATTATTCCTCTAAGAGGAAAATATTCACAGGCATTTAACAGCAGCTGAAAAAACAGCAGCAACAGAGGGGATCAAAGAGAAGTGACATAAAGGCTGATAGTAAATGGGGGCGGTAGCTGGGGTAAGTACTATTGACCTTATATCTGAGGAATGTAGATTATGGTTTCTCTGGAGCAGGCGATATCTGCACTATTTTGTTTAATAGCTATCCTTTTTCCAGGGTGATAACAAATCTCTATAACTCCAATAGAAATTATAATTAGCCACAACAAAAGCTTGTGTGAAGAAATTATTTCAGCCTAATACAGTGTGGCAGAAGAGTTTACATGTCTCTGCTCTTCAGAGGCTCTGTGATCTGCTCCATGGAACAGTGGTTTAACCATTTTTAGGAACTTGGTGGGACTGTATGCCCTTTTTTCAAGACCCCTTTGTTAATTAAGAAACCAGAATTGCTTTGTGTCACGTGTTAGCCTATGTCTAACAATATTGCTTACAGCATGTGGGTCTGCTTGTTGACCGTATCTACATAACGGTGAGTTGAGAGGGGGAATGAACAGTGCTGGAGGCTGCTGATGCCTTTTCATGGAGTCCGACTCTCTGTGGCCTTGCTGTTGGAATGGCTCATGAACTTGTCTCAATTAAAATCAAGTCCAGCTACATGATGAGTGATTCCTTTCTTTATTTTATAAAACTGGCACTCAGTAATCTTACGTAGCTTCATTCTTCACAACCGAAGAGTGATGTAGGAAGCACAACATGGCATTGGGTCGGAAAGCGCAATATCTCTGCAGCTCATGGTAGATGAACTGAATCTTCCTGGTTCTGGTGTATAAAAAGACATGGTCAAAGGTGTGCAGTCAGGGTGGTGCTTTGTTTTTACTGCACTGTAAAGCCACTGATCAAACACAGAAGTCGCTGCAGTGTTGGGGTTTTTTTGTTCTTTGAGTTTGGATCCTTATTTTATGATATGCCAGAATCTGATGTTTCACATGACATAGATGGGTCTTTGTTAATATTTGGAAGGTTGCTTTATCGATCCAGATGTTACAAATGTGAACTTGAAGTTCACTGGCTTCTACTAATCAGGATTCTGTGTGCATCTAGACTTCTGACTTTTTTGAAGATAATAGAATGTGTTTCTAATACTATTTGTACTGCTGTGTTCATATTGACTTAAATGCTGCTTCTTACCAAATCAAGTACAACAATATGTGGAGATAGAGGAAGAAATGTTTCACTGAGCAGATTATCAAAAGCTGAGAGGAGAAAGTAGTTTTCCAGATGACTTCATCCTGCAGTGTATGTCACTAAAAGTATCAGAGAGCTCCTCAGCAAATGGATGCAAGGTTCTGGATGACATAGCCTAAATAAAGCCTGTCTGGACTGATGTTCTGTTGAGTATGAAACCATCTGTTATGAGGGAAAATACAGCAAATACGCAAGGAGAATACTCTTAGTAGGGATCAGAGATTGTTTTGGTTGGGATGGGATACCATATAAGATAGTAAAAAGCAATGGCTGATTTTTGGCTTGTCCTGTCATTGTGTACATTCTCTATGACTGCAGCGAGGTGGGGATTTTAGGATAAATTGAGCTGGGCTCCTGTCTGTGGAAATGGGATTTCTAACACCTCTGTGCACTGAGGTATGGAGCTCTGGTGGACTTGCCCATCCTGGCACAATCCACATGTGTGCATGTGTTGTGTTCACACTTCACCTGACTTGATCCAATTCGGGAAAGTAACTCCTGGTGGCTGGGGATGAGTGTGGAGGTGCAGAGAAGCTGAATAAAGTTCAGGCAGAATATGCAAGTTAGACATCCTTCTACTACACCAAATTTGGCCTCGTCTAATACAACATTAGATAAAGAATTTCAACTTATTAATGGAGGAGTAGTTTGACAGAATGTCCCAAACTGTGGCTGTCTGTGTTTTTTCTGTCTTATTTTGATAAATCCTGTGTAGTATCTCTGCTTCATATAACAGCCATAAATAAAGATTTGCAACAATATTTACCAAGTCTTTCAGAAAAATGAAAGTTTTCTTAGTAGAAACAGTGAGAGAATACAGAACTCTTTTTCATATTGGCTGCAATACCACAGGAATGGGTTTCCCTTTTGCATTTCACTCCAAAGCAAAATGGATGCATCAAAAAGAGTTTCCTAATCCTGAATCTCAATGTTTGTTTGCATTGGGTTTTTTTAATGAAAGCAGAGTAATAATATTTACAAACTGGGCTATTGTAGGTTTTAAAATATGAGAAAATAGTATATAATATAAAAACTGTTTAAAACTCAGTTAAAATGTTATCTTCAAATTTGGTACTTCTCTTTTGTTCTGGAGGAGATTTTAAGGAACTCAGCAGTCTTCTCACAGCTTAAAAGATTGCTTTTCAGTAATCTATGTTGGGAGATTAGTCAGTGAACACATAATTTTCCATAATCATAAGAGACAAGAGTTTTGAATAGTGGCCTCACACTCCCCTGGGTCACTCAAATCTTAAATTAACTTCTGTTGGTTTGATAGTTGGGTTTTCTTTAATCTTCAAAATGGTTAAGAACGCCATAAGGCTAGCTAGCAGGAATTTTCTCTGGTCTATTGAATCTCACTTACAAGGATTAATGAAGAGGAAATGGGAGCTTTTGTTGCAGAAACTAAGTGAATCTTATGGCCTTTATAGCAAACTGTTTGTTGATTTAGTAGAAATTGTGTTTCACTAGCACGGTAATTCATCAGCATCAGACACCGGTAGTACTGTATGTGCTGAAATCAATTTTGTGTGAGGTTCAGAGCACACTAGAAATCTTATGCTTTAGGAGATCTTTCTGGGTATGACAGAGAAGAATCAAGTGATTACCCTAAACTGAAGAAAACAAGCATGCTAAGACATGTCAAGCTTTATCAGTCAAAGCTATTTAACAAAAAAAATTATGCATTGGCCATTTTAATTCATGTTGGGAAAAGTACTTCCATTTTCTGAAAAACTGCTTGGGGAAATTTTTATCATGTCGAACTTCTCAGACAGTAAGGTTGTAGATGAAAAATGTCAGAAGCACCATTAACTGGAAGCAGTTTATCAGCTGGTGGATGATGTATGAGTGCAATGGGCCGTGATGGTCAGCACACAGCCCAGCAGAGGTTCTGCCTGGCTGGTGCTGAGGGATGAGAGGTTATCGGTGCTGTGCTCCTTTTCTCCCTGTGCTTCTGAAAAGTCTGTGGAGGGGTGTCTGTGCAGCCACCAACAGCTGGGTGACTGCTGCTGGCCGTGCCACAAAGGGACATAAAATATGAATCAAGACACAAATGTTGGGGGCTGATGAGGGGTGGGAAACTGTGACTATATCCAGTAATGAAGAAAACTACCTGAAGATTTATCTCCTAATGATATTTGGGTACATAAGAGCTCTCATTAAGTTTGGTGGGACTGTGAATGAGAAGGGGCCCATTGATGAGAGTATGACTAGCTGTGTCCCACGGGCTTTAATTATCTTAAAAAAAATTCAAGTTTCTGAAATCTGTCTTTTCCTTCAGACCTCGCTGTGTACGTATGTTCAGAGGAAAATTAAGACCTGTTAGTGCAAAAGAAATTAATTCCATGCTACATCAGGCCTATACACATTTCCCATATTTTATAACTGGTCAAGCTGAACAATTCACTCAAAGAACAGCTTAAAGCTGAATGCTTAGGGCATAAAAATTACCCACAGCTGGAAGTTACTAATATCATGTAATAAGACAAGCTATGTTTGTGCTAACAAAAAAAGTATTGATTAAACTCTTTGCAACATATTGTTGCATTCCTCATATTTAGATTCTTGCTAAAGGTTCCCTGAGATACATCAGCTTTCTATTAATCACAAAATCATTCTTGGCTTGAGTTTCTGTAGACAGCAATTTTACAATGTATGCGCTTCGTATCTTATCAAAAGCCTTATGTTAGACATGCTCATGGTAGTATTAGAGAACATTTACTAGCACTGTCGTTTCTGGAGTGAAAGCATGTGACTGGGAGCATCGTGTTCCTGGGGATGGTCTGTGACTTACTGAGGCAATGGGAAAGTACTGCATGAAGCCCATGCAAGGCTGTCTGGTACCAAGCTTCTGAGGTAACCTGTGAAACCATGTGTGTAAATAGGATTATTTCATTTTCAAAGAAGAAATTGTGTGTGCATGTTTATTGCACATTAGAAGCTCTAACTTGAGGGGGCGATGACTGCAATCTTGTGGTATTCCTGGTGGTTAAAATGTGTTGATGGACATAAATGATTTTTCTGGGTTAGTTCTAAGATTTGTCCTCCAGGCTTTCTCCCCCTGCCAGGGGAAAAATTAACCCCATTCCATTTGTCAGACGAAGTCCATAAATTTGTATTTAGAGAGTATTTCCTGGTTTATAGCTGCTTACAAAAGTCAACCTTTTCGTCATAGAGCTCCCTAAACTGACTAAACTGGGTTTTGATATTTTCTATTTTCAGTCACCCCCGTGGTATGGAATGCCTGGAAGGGGAACTGGGAAATCACAGGGTCCATTTTGGCTGCTGCCCAGATGTTGTTGTGAGCTTTTGGAGCTGCTGCTTTCCCAGCAGAGAGGTCCTGCAGCCAGAAAGTCACTGCACTGCCAGGAGCTGCAAGAGAGAAAACCAGAATGAACCAGGGGGATGGAGAGGCTTGGCTATAGTATGCCACAGTTTATTGCTTATTTATTGTACAAATATTTAAGATGGGCTAATGGAGAAGGGGAACTAATCCTGTGGGTGTTGAATCTCTTCTGATAGGAAGAAATGTTAGCATAAAATTGCAGCAAAGTGGGATGGCCTCTGAAAATTTTCCTTGGAGTAAGCTGTTTTCCCCCTACCATGCAAAACAACTAGAAAATTTCCATTATAACCATGCACTTTGCCCAAGCTAATCGCTTTGTATCAGGGACTGACTTGTCTGAGTAGCCTTCCTCAGAAGACAGGGAGAGAGAGAGAAAATTTTGTATGCCTTAAACTTTACCTTTGAGTTATGTTTTAGAATTCTTGCTCTTTGTCATGTTAGTAAGGGGATAAAGACAGAAATTCCCTATGGAAAAAATGGAATAAATAAACACACTACTGAATATGGCCCATGAAATTGAAATTGGTGTTACATATATAATTTTATTTTTATTATTTTGCTTACCAGCAGATGGATCCCTTTCTAAATACCCCAGAATATCTCAGAACTCACTGAAATAATGTGATGATAATGTTCTTAATGTTGCAATTTTCAAAGGGCTGGAGCATCTATCAGATGAAGACAGGCTGGGAGAGTTCGGGTTGTTCAGCCTGGAGAAGGCTCCAGGGAAACTTTAGAGCACCTTCCAGTACCTAAAGGAGCGACTAGGAATATGGAGGAATTTCTTACAGGGACATGTAGTAATAAAACAAGGGATAATATCTTTAAACTGGCAGGTTAGATTAGATTAGATTAGATGAAATTCTTTACTCTGAGGGTGGTGAGGCACAGGTTGCCCAGAGAAGCTGTGGATGCCCCATCCCTGGAAATGTTCAAGGCCAGGTTGGATGGGGCCCTGAGCAACCTGATCTAGTGGAAGGTGTTCCTGCCCATGGCAGGGTGTTCCTGCCCCATGGCGTTGGGACCACATGATCTTAAAAGTCCCTTCCAACCCAAGCCATTCTGTGATTCTATGAATTATTCTTAATTCTTAGTGTCGCATTTTATGAGTGTTTTTCCAATCCCAGTATTTCTTCCTCTGGTTTGCTGTAAGGATTCCTGAAATCCCTTAATCTGCAGGTGGTAATCTCTCCCAAAAACACTGCTTCTGTCTGCTCTTAAAGAATCAAACAGTTTTAGTATCCGGGAAGAAGTCTTTAGGGAGTTGGTTTTCTGAGGCTCATCCTTCCAAAATTTTGAAGGATTGGGCATTCATAGTCAAAAGGCTATAACCAGAGAATGGAAAGGAGAAGGAGGAGAAACTGTTGACACTTCTTGCTTTTAGAAGTGTTTCTAGTCTACCCATATGCTTGTTGTCACTTCCCACTTTGTTCCCTTTAAATGTTTCAGTTTGTGAGAGAACTGGCTTTTGTTGTAGTTGCCAGAAGAGTAAATGCAGGCTGTGAACAGAAGGGGAAAGAAAGCTTTGAGCAAAGGCTTTGGGACAGCTGGGGCACTGCAGAGGGGCACTGCAGAGGCCAAATGTCTTGGTCTGGTTTTACTTACTGTGATTTTCTTTTTTTTCCTACAAAGCAACTGGCAGTAAATTCAAGAGCTGAGAAGGTTCTAGTCTTCCACAAAAATCCTATACTTCTGAGAAGGGATCATATTCTGGTCTGAATCTATTGTACCTTGAATGATAAATCTTGTTCTTTTTTACCTTATGGTGGCACCAGCCACAAATCTGAGCTACATTTGTAGACTGAATAAGGGTTCTGAAATGGCACCGAGAGCCAATTTGTTTTTTTTCCTGGGAACCAGTACCAGTAAAATAATAGATTGTTTGAAAGATGCTTGTGCATATTGAGACTTTCAGTCATTGATCTTCAGAATGTATTATACATCTTTTTGTTTCATAATTTCTTCAAAACTTTGTTTTTTTGAATTTATTTAACTTACTGTCATTGAGCTATGCTCTTCCTAAACTGGAACTAGCTGAAGTCTGAAGTAAGAGCTCTGCTCTCTTTTTCCTTTGGGTATTAAGCCTCAGTAAGACTTAGACTATAATATTGGTAACCAGAATACAGAGGAACTTGCTGATTATCGTCAGCTGTCATTCTGATCTGACAATACTGTATTGTATTCTCAATAGATAGTTTTGTGAGCAAACAATGAGTGGCATAAATGACTGTGCTGGTCTGACATGGGGAATTTGACTTGTCAGCTAGAGAAGAATAAAGCAAAAATTGTATACATGGCCAAAATATTTAGCATAAAACTACTTGTGCTCCTCCTCCCTGCAGAAGGAAGAAGAAAGCTGAGGGAAGAGAGAGGCATTATTTAACAGATGGAAGAGGCTGCCTGGTGATACTACCTCTGTCAGCACTGTTGTCTTCTGATAAATTAAGTGCCCTGCATTGGCTGCACAGCTGTGGATACTGAAGGAAAAACTGGAAATGCATGTTGCTTAACAGAAAAGCAAAGATTATTTGTATGAGTTCTTCACTTATCAGGTGACTCCAATATGTGTGGTGGCAGGGCTGCTGGGTAAATGATTGGGGCTGCATTCTTCTGGAGTAGACCCTTTTACAGGCTCTGACCTTCCTCGGCTCATTGCCTAGAAAGCAGTGTATTTCAGCAGAATAGAGCCTTTGGAAAGATACATTGCCAGTCACAGAGGAATTTGGCCTTATTTAATATAGTCTTAGCAGAAATATAACTAATTCACTTGCAGAGCTCAGTTCCTTTAAAGCGACTTGGTCTGCAATACATGACAATTTAGCGTACTTTAAAAAAATAAGTGTTTTTTAATCAACTTTAAATATGGAAAAAATCTTTTTAGTATGCAGTTATCACTAGTAGCATGGCTGTTATTCTGTTCAGTAGAAAATCTCCAGAGATACAGTAATTTACCATCTGTATCACTTTATTACATCTTTCTTATAACTGACCTTTGTGACCTGATGTTACTTAGGTGGTACTTCAGCCTTTCTTGCTGTGCTGGAATGTATTTTCATAGTGTATAAAGTGATCTTTCAAGATATGTGCATCTACTGTAGTATAATGTCATGTGGCATAAGATAGATCTTTGCCTTTGGAAGCCTGTATCAGGCTTGTGACCTTAAATAAAGCAGAATGCAGATAATATCTCTAAATACAGCCATAGCATCATGGAACTAAAATGCCTTCCTGGTTGTAAAGCTTACAGGTACTTCAGAGAGATGCTTTAATTACAGGAGAGTTGTTTCAGAATCATCTTATATGTGATAGAATAGTGCTTGGAGGTGCAGCAGAGATCAGAGCTTTTCTGGTGTAGCTGCAGTGCAGACTCAATAAAAATTTAAAAAGCCAAGAGAAACATGAGTGATGAAAAGGAACTAGGGAAAACTGTTTTACAAGTGCGGAAGCTGTGGCAAGTTGGTCAAGTCATTGATTGCACCTAAACTGGATTTTTAATTTGGCACTTTCAGAATAACTATAGTTCTTCTGGAGAGAGAAGTACTTTCTAAAGAAAAAACTTTGAAACACTATCTTTTTTCTTTATCAGAAGAGCATTTTTAAGATGTCTCTGTAATTTATCATAATCAGATAGTCTGAAATGAAAAAAACAATTTTGTAATAGAAATTGCTTGTTTCTTTTTCTGTAGCACACTCTGTCCAGAAATGTTCTTGGAGAGGGTGCTGCTTATACATGGATCATTAACTAAGCATTTGAGGCACTCTGATCTAACCCACTTTCATCAGATTAAATTAAATAGAAATCACAAAATAACTAGCTTTACAGATCATCTCACCTCAGTCATTTTGTACTTGTATTGGTGGAATTAGACACTACAGTAGACAAGATGATTTCTTGTAAGGTAATGTCAGTAAAATAACTGCTTTTGAAAGTGAAGAGAGCCAGGAAGACTATAGTGAAGGTGAATCACTTTAAGGATAAATTGTGTAATGCATTTAGAATTCCAGATCTATCCTGTGCAAATAAAAATAACTCAGATAATATCCATGGGACCTCTGCTGCCTGAAAGCCTTGGTCAGAAAACAGAAACTACAGGGGTGATAGAATTTTAAAATCATTAGAAACAGACTCTTTGATTGAAGACCTATGGTCATGGTTACATGAATCTTTGGGCATTTGTTATTGTATGTTTAGCAGAGACAAAGTGGGGGGCAAGTTGAATCTGCTGATGATAAAGTGAAAATAATGTCCAGCAGTTTTGAAGAGACCCTTTTGCACCACAGCATCTTTTGTAGCATTGCTCATTGTTGCTGCTGTTTGTGCCTTCAGGGCTGTGAACTTTAGCCTCGGCTTTTGAGATACTTTTTTTGAAGACAAGTTCTGAGTTAATGAATTGCTTGATAGCACTTGCCTTGCCTCGAAGATTACAAATCTCAGAGAAAGGAAGGTGGTGCCTGGTTTGTCTGTGGAGCTGTAGAATATTGGCTCAGCAGATTCCTCAGCTCCCCATCTTGGTGCTTGCTTATAAGAGAGATTCCTTTTTCCTTCTGTATCCTAAGTTAAAATAAGCTTTCCACCTGTATTTTAAAAGATTTTTTTTTTAGTGGAGGTATTCTAGCTGTGTTGATTTTGTCTTATTTTTATTTTAAACACTTTTTGATTTCCGGACATATTTCAGCAAGAACGGGTGACTGGTTTCTGGGCCAACTTAACTCAGCATCCTCCACTGACTTCTGTGGGGCTCTGCCAGCACCAGGTAGGGAAGTGCATGGCTGGGTCAGCCGCTGAGCTAGGAAGGGAAGAGGGAAGGTAGAACAAAGGCCCTGCCAGTGATCAATGTGCAAATTCTGTGAGTTTTTGTATTAAAAAAATGGTATTGTGAGAAAGTTTTGATTCAAAATGTGGGAAATAGGATAACCTAGGAAAGCAAAAGTGTTCTCCCATTGCATACATCTCCATTTAGTGGAATATCAACTGCCTCGTGCAGAACTGCACTGGTGCTCTTCCTTCCTTTGAGTAGCCACCTCAGCAGGTGGGAGGAAATGGTTTTTGGTTTGGTCCTAGTTGTCCTGAGGAAAGCTTTCCTTTTTTTGGTGTTAGTTCCTGGAGATACTTACTGCAGAAGGTCTTTTTCTGGGAATCATGTAATTAAGTAAATGTTTATTTTAACTCCACTCTTAGAAGTACTACTTGGTAAGGTGGAGCATTAGTTGTAGATTTCAGGATGTGTGCAGAAAAATCTAAAAGCTTCAAAAAGTAGGAATAAAATTGCTTCTTTTCCTTTCATGCTAGTTCTGCAAACCTGTGCCTCTAAATCATCAGTGTCTTGGGCTGTTTTGGTAAAAATCCTTTAGCAAAACAGCAGCTATTGGTCTTTTCGAGTAGAACCACTTCTTAGAGGAGAAAGTGGAGATTACTACAAGTAGGATGGCATTGCTAAAAAGTGAGAGTTTAGACACACCCTCATCAGCCTTGCTGTGGTGCCTTAATGTGTCGGTACAGCTCACTCTTCTCTAACTTTCTATGCCACCTTGCTGCCAGAAGTTCCCAGGCTACCTTGGAACAGGTGAGACAAAAAAGCAAGTGCCTACTCCTTGCTCCAGGGAAAGTGGAGTGTGCTGGTTGAACTCCCTGCCTGAGGGGTGGCAGCTGAGCCTGGCTTTGCCCTTGGTGTGTCGAGTGCACTGGTGTGTCCCTCCCAGAGCGAGCCGTGGGCTGGGAAGGGCTGGCAGAGCCAGCAGATGAGCCTGGCCGTGCTTTGGGCCACCAGAGCTGTTCAGCAGGTGAATGTGTCACAGCCTGCTCGAAGAGCTTGGTATTGCCTTGAAAAAACTGCAGTGAAGAAATATGGTGTACCTGGCATTGCTGGCTTCCCTTTTACTGGGAGTAGCTTTTGTTGTCATTTGCCATATGGAAAGTGTTTAGTCTCCTCTTCACCATAATTATTCTTTTATATAGTCTTGGCTCTTTAATCTCCTGCCCTTCTTGCCAGATAATGTAAATTACTTTTATTTATGGAAGTTTTTATTTATAAAGTTAATATTCCTGCAAAGAGTGCATTTTTAAGGCCAAGAAAGAAAGTTTTCAGGATAGTTGCTTTTTCTTATAATATTGTGTGTGCTGCATTACCTTGAAAAATTCATAGGCACTGTATGTTAGAATTCTAATTTTAAAACATGATCATTACAAGTGATTTTTGTTTTTCTATAAAGAAAAAACATATGCATCTATTGTGCAGAGACAGAATGACTATTGAAATTTGTGTTTTCCTCTGTGTTTAGTTTTGAAACACTGTTTAGTAGTTATACCCCTTATTTTTGCTGCATTTTAAAATAAATCAGAGACAGTAAAATTAGATTTCATTTTCTTTGAGAAGAAGTGGTCCATGCATTCTCATTGAGTCTAGAGCAATTTATGCTAGTTTATCAACTGGTAAATCTGAATCAATAATTCAATACTCAGCTGTCCCTTTAGAAATCAAAATTTGTTGGTGATGTACTGCAAAAATGTTACAGTTTTCTTTATAAATAGAGCTTTACAGTTGTACAGCAATTTTCACTTAAGGGTCTCAAACCATTTTAATAAAGTAGAAAAAAATTCACCTTTCTTTTCTTGCAAGGGGGAAAGCTGAAAAATACAGGGGTGAACTACCAGGCTAGAGAACCTGTTACGTCTGTTTGGACGTGCCCAGGACCATTCCCAGCCCTGCAGCATCTGGTGTGCAATGGCCATGTCCATGTAACTGAGCTCTCCCACCCACCAAAACAGGGAGCTGCACTTAAACTGTGTGGTGTGATTTAACTTGAGACACAGACCAGTCCTAAACAGTGCCTGGGGAACGGGGGGCACAGGGGTGAGTGGCAGGATTTTAAAGTGTGTAACCTTATTTGCATGGCAGGGACTGTTGTTGTTGTTGCCCTTTTTTCCCTGTGATCCCTGACCCCAGAGGTTCCCCTGTTGGGTTCTGGGGGCTGTTGTCAATGGGGGAGACCAAGTGGCTTGAGCCCAGTGCTGTTGTGTGGGAGCTCTCCCACTATTCCATGTCCTGAATGCTGCCCAGGGAAATGCTGTGGGAGAGAATGGGCTAGTTAATGGTGCTGTGCTGCTTTGCACTTCCTGAGAGTTTGGCGTGGGATTTATTATTGCAGCAGAATTTTCCTTTGCAACTGAGCTGAACAACCAAGCAGAGATGAATGAGAACCATAACTGTGAGCCATTTCACATGGGCCATATCAGAGCCTGCTGCAGACCAGGATTTCTATTAGGAAGGCGTGATTTGTGACATTTCATAATACTATTTTCATCTATTTTGAAAATGATCAAAAATTGAATTTTTCTGTGGGGAACACAGATTCATTTTATAAAGCTAGTATCTTTGGGTTTTTTTCTTTTTCTTGTTTATTTATTTATTTTTAAAAAGAGAGCAAGAGCGATTTGTCCCCATCCCCAAAGCAGTAAGCTGTGGCATTGAATTTGTGTAAGGAGGGAACTTCAGTACTTCCCTCTTTTGAATGAGGGAGAGAGCACAACCTTTATAGATCACGATAAATCATAGTGACTGGTGATAACAAAATATTTGTTAGGATGAAACTCTGTTATGTTTGATTGGACATTAATTGCCTTGTCTGTGTGATGTGTAAGTGGTTTCCATGTAAAATGTTCACCAGAAAATACATAGTTGGTGTTGAAAATTAAGTGACACTTTAGATGGTAATATATTCCCTTTGAAGTAATAAAGATGGATGAGTTTTCTCCTTATGACTACTGGGATCTGAATGACAAATACTTTGAGAGCTGACAAATAGCAGAGGATAGGGCTGCAGTTAGTGATAGCTCATAATATATGTGTTTTCACTGAAATTTTCAGTGTGTGTGGCATGGATCGATCCTGATCTTAGGCAACATTTACTAAAGAATTTGTCCTGTTTGCAAGTAGCAGCAAAACAGCAATGACTAGAGTAGGAATAACTTGGACACAGTCCCCAATGGTTTGGATAAACTCAGAGTAAGATCTGACATTTTTGTAATTTTCAGTGAATTGAAACTGCCATGCTTATACTGGACAGTGACAGTGAGCAAGTGAGGGGAAGCACAGGAGCCAGCACCATTTTGCTTTGGAGACTAGATAGCCTTTGTCATGTCTTTCCCCTGTCATTGCCAGAATCTTGGGGGTTCTCTTTGCATATTTTTGAAGCTCAGCTGTAAATAGCACATGCACTGTCAAAAACCTGTCTTGCTTCTAGGAATAAAAGGGAGTAAAATGCAGCCTTGAAGTTGACATCTCTTTATTTCATAGAAATTGACCAGGTTATGTTCTAGCATCAGCTGAATATTTCTAAAAATGTACAATCCCTCTGTGGGGTCATGCAAAACACTGGTTGGGTTGTTGTAACCCAGAGCCTTGCACTGGCAGGGCCCATTCCCACTGCCTTCCCCAAACCCGTGATGGACAGGGCTGGAATAGCAGCAGAGGGCATCGTGCCAGGCATGTGTCTCTTCTTCCCTGTCTTCCTTCTTGGACGATAGTTTGGCCAGTAAAATCATCTCTTGCCACGTTTCAAAATCATGTCTGTCTGCCCCAAACCTTTTCGGGTTGGTCTGTGCTTTCCAAAACCTTTCTAGAACAGTCCTCTTCAAAAGGGAATACAGGCTTTGTTCTTTTACTTTCCTTGCTCTCTTTCTCCTCTCGTCTCCTCCCTTCATAGCTTCTATTTCTTTATTTTCATTAGTTTAAATGCATTACACAAACATACATGCAACATATTTGTGTCCCATTGTTTTAAAGATTAGTGTTAGTTTGTGAAGCTTCATTCTTCCTTATACATTTGTTCGATTTTGGTCCAGTTTTCCTTTCAAAGGAATTTATTTGGAAGCAGTTTCACTGGCACAATTATCCTACTCTTTCCTTACATAACTTACCTATATGACCAGTAAAGAGTTTCCCTGTGGTTCCTTAATGACAGAGAGCTCTTAAATTACAGCACTAATGAGCTCTGTGATGTGATAAACAAGAAAATGTTAATAAAAACTTGAGAGAGGACATGCAAATGTATTTCTTCCTCTTCATTAAGTTAGTCTGGTTGATCTTTGTGGGCATTGATGATTGCTGCTGTGCTTCTGACAGATCACTTAATGTATTTAGGGTGGGACTATCCTGGCCAGAGAGAGCAAGAAAAAATTGTCCCCATGCCCAAAGCATTATCTTAAGAAATAAGTTGGGACATTGGATTTGTTTAAGGAGGGAACATCAGTACTGAAGAAAAGGGCTCTTTGTTCTTGGTGTGTTGCGTATTAGTCATGATATGAAGTGACCTTTGACTCCAAAAATCTGCTGTTTTGGAAGTGATTCAAGATTTTTCTTTTTCCTATTGTTAATGCTTTAAAATTTGAGATGGTTCCTGCTTCAGCATTACTCATTTCCTCAGTGTTTGAGACCCTTTTCATCATTTTCCTCCTATTTGATTTTCTTTAAAATCATATATATTATCAAAAAAAGCAGCAGCAATTGGACTAGTCTCAAGATATAAATGTAAATTTCTTGAGACTGTTCATAGCTGATCCCCCTTAGCTCCAGTTATGCACTGGAGCATTTTGTGGGTTCGTAAAGTAGCTCTACTCAGAGCTCTAAGCTCTGCTCATGCAACAAATGCAGGAGGCTTGGTGTGGAACCAGAAAAGTCATTGATGCTACTTTGAGGAGTCCCTTGGTGTGACAGACATGTTTCATAGGCAAAAGCAAGGCCAAGAGAGGCTGTTGAACAGCAAAGCAGCATCTCAAATTCATATTCAAGAAGTAAAGTAAGGTCTGAGGAAACCCATTGGGAATCATAATATCCTCTTGCCCTACACTTTTATTGACCTTCACTGAAAACAGTTTTCAACCAATTTAAAGGAAATTTTGAAAAAACAGAAGGTTGCTTGGCACTTTGAAGCATGCAACATTGAAACAGGTTTGTGTTTTCCAGTTCCTGATACACATGTTCTGTGGGTTTCCCTCTGGACAACTGGGTCAATACTGATCTCATGCTTTAATTCTATTGCCTTTTTTTTCTTTTCACATTAAAGGGCTCTTAATAACTTCCATTTTTAAAGTTAAACTATCTTGGTGCACTTCTTTGACCTTTTCAATATTCTGTAAATAGATTGGCTGCAATTCCTCGTTTTCTCCTGTTTACAGTCTCACTAGCCTCTGGGAAGGGATGGAATGCCCATTTGCTCAAAATATAAAACACTGCAAAGGTCAAAGCATAGTATAAAGCTGCATTTCACTGACTGTATTAATGTTCTGAAGGGATGCTGGGGGAACATGAAGCATTTCACTTGCAGTTCTGTAGATCAGGTCTTGTCATGCAGGTTTCCTGGATTTTCTTCAAAGCACATCCCCCTAATGCATAAAATTTCTTAGCTATGGCATAACTTGGCATTGCAATATATTGCATTCTATGGGCCTCCATTAGAAGATGCTTCAGCAGCTTTGGGTGCTTTAAAATCCTCTTGACATGGACATTCTTGCAAATGATTGCAGTTTTTGAAATTAGGGGCCTATGATGTATTGAATTGAAACATCAGTGTGGGTATTTTTTTTTAACTTTTATTTATAGAATTGCTTGACTAAGTCTGAGGTATTAAAATATGGCCAGTCATAATGGTCATCTAACAAACCCAGAGCCTTATAATATGAGACAGGGTTTGGGGGGACAGGGGGAGAGTTGGGATTTTTTTTTTTTCCCATTTTGCTCTTGTGAAGTAGTAACAAAATTGTATGGATCATCTCAGTTTCTAAATGTATGCCCTTAAACTACCCTCTGTTTAATTATGGTGGAGATAAGATCTTGATATGTGCCATGTTTGTTCCAGTTGCTGTGTATGATACCTCACTTGTTTTCTGGTGGAAAGTTGTAAATACTGTTCCAAGTCATTTTACTTGAACCGGAAGATCACACAGCCATCTTTTCCTCTGTCTTTTGTAACTGGACTATTGAACAATTGTGCTGTTCATGTGAAGTTTCTTCAAAATGTCAAACATCAGGAAAATTAAGGTCTCCTCACAAGGCAAAACAAGTTAATCTCATGTCATCTGTTTTCATCAGGCCTGCACATTATTTATGTCGTATCATATAAGGAGGATACATATGGTGGATGTTCTTTACGCATCCAGCTCCACGGACGTAAGTTTTCTGTGTGCTTGCTAAGGTGGTTGTGTAGGAGATGAAGGAATGTCTGGAGTGGAAACTCCAAAGCTGGCTTGATGCCATTCTACCTATCAGTAGAGATTGCCTGGTTTCATTCAAAACTGTAGAGAAATGCTGAGGTAGATATTCTCACATATGCAAATAATATTTGATCAATAGTTGCATCTCAAATATGAAGCAATTGTGCTTTGAGGACAGTGGGTGGTATCTGAATGTGGCCTTTATATTGGTTCCCAAAGAACCTGTATTTCCTAGTGCTGCTCTGGTCTTATAATAGCAGATGAGATGTTTGCCATTTAGAATGGAGGGAAAGAAATGGCAGGAAACAATTTAGTGTTCATAAAATGGCTTCCAACTCATCCTTGATGCATATGGTGTTTTTATTTAATGTGTGAAAATTTAAATGCTACAGCAGTGAGCAGTAAAGAAATTCTAAATGTGAGTAGCTCATCTGCACTTACAGTGAGCTTCTGAAGGGAAAACCTTCATGTTTACTGCTGTTTTGTAGCACTCCTAGTCTGTAAAAGGCGTTTTTGTCCTAAAGCTTAATTTATGTGATAGTTGAGCTTCCTTCTGTATTTCAAGTATTAATATAATTGTCTCTGGGTGCATGGAATGTGTTAGTGGTGGACAGTTTCACTCACAGTGTTGCTTATTAAAAGGCATTCATTGTGCCAGGGGTAGAAGGAACTCTTATATAACTTTTATAAGCTGCAATTGCACAAAATTATACATGATGACTTTCTCTACAAATGATATTACTTTCTGTGGGAATAAGATCAGAAAGCGGCTAAGGAAGGTTGTTAATGAAGTGTCCTGGTTCGTTTAAGGACAGTTTGGGTGGGTGTCAGATTTGCCATACAATAAGCTTGTGTAAGCACTCAGTTGATCAGAAATGTTCCACAGTTTTTAATCAACTTAAAGGGACTTCAGACCATTTTTAGTACTTAAATGCTGCTGAACACAGCCAGTGTTGGTACAAACATTTATCTTCAACTGCCTGTGGAAAGTAGGTTACCTATAGCAGCCCCAGTTCCTGGGTGGAGAAAGGGAGACATCCAGTTCCTTCTCTTACTCCAGGCCTCTTCTCTGCCAAGGGATATGTAAGACTTGAAATCAGATTGTCTGAATCCCCAATCTTCACCTTGCTTTTGCTATCAATATGCCAGGAGAACATTTTTGCTGTAGAGTTAAAATATAACTGCTCTCTCCACTGGAAGACAAATGCTGTTTAATCAGTAGAGCAGGGACTTAATGCTGGGTCTTTCCCCTCCCCTGTGTCCACTGTAACTGTTGGGCCATCATCTGTGCTGATGGAATTTGAGTCTCCTTCCTTTTGAATAATTTTGAGTAAAAATCCTTAATGGAGCTGGGAAAAAACTTTGCCAACTATCACTGAACATGTGTTTTTCAGAAGAAAAAGAAAAAAATACAGAAAATAAATTGAGTTCCAGTGAGTCAGTGTTTTCTGCCAAATGAAAATGTGGTTTTTTGGTGGAAAATGGAGACCAACATCCTGTGGGGCTTTGAATGTATGAGTATTTGTAAGTGTACACCTGTTTTGAGTTGAGAGCTTAGTCTTTTATTTCCAGAGTTTAAATCACTGAAACTCTACTTGAAGTGTGTGTTCAGTTTTCTCCATGGAGAAAAAAGTGTGTTCCAGGAGAGCTATCAAATTAAGCTGGTGTTGTGCAGGCTCCTGGTGGACAGTCCCATTTCACCTCGAGACTCCACCCACAGTTCCCTCTTCTTACGATCCAGTGGAACCTGCACAGAGCTCTCTGACCACGTTTGCATCATTAATGTGTGTGCTCTCCATTAACTCCCTGGTGATGGTTTTGCTTGCACAGCTCATTTCAGAATGTGAATTTCAAGCATATCTGAATTTTAAAGAGTGTGATATCTTTTACAATACTTTTGGATACTACTTGTTAACTAGATTTTGATAATTTATGGTAGGCTAAAGCATTGTTTCTCTCCAGCCTACCCCTTCTGGGCAAGGAGATTTTAATTTCTAATCTGTGTAAAATGCAAAAGTTTAGAAGGTAATCACTATCTTCAGAAACAGAGCCCTTACTATTTCTCTTTTTTTAGGCAACATAGCATAATAAACATATTTTTAGGAGGTGGGGTTTTTTTGTGGCTAAAATTGAAGTGATGGCTTTCTCAGAAAGTCCATCTTTTTCCTTTTGGTGGGATTTGTGATTGTTCTGTATTTCTGCCTGTAGTTTTCCAGGCAGATGCTATATATATTAGGCTGGGATTAATTTAAAGAAAAAAAAAAGTTGGGGAGGTTTATTTCCTTTTTTTGTTTGGGGTTTTTGCTGTTGTTTTTAAAATAAATATCAGGAAATCCTTGAAATTATCTACATCATTCGAATTTATAACCTAACATAGTTTCTTTTGGAGTTTTGAGGTCTGTATATACCCATCACTTTAGTTCTTCCTGCATGTATTGAGGTTTTATCAGTATTGAAAAGTTCTCACTAATCTTATTTTTTGCCTGTTATACAGCAAACCACACATTAAAATGCAAGTTAAGTGGATGCATATTCAATTTTGGGGTCCTCTAACAGGCTAATCTCATTGCAGAGTTCTTCATTGATACTGCTCTGCTACTGTAATACTCAAAGTCAGATACTAATTAAAACTAAATTCATTGTATAATGTTTGTACTTCTAAGGTTAAACAGATTCTGTTTACCATATTCTTTAAGTCTTCTTTTTCAATAGTGTGACATTAGAGCTTCTCCAATTTCTAAGTCATGAATGTGTGCGGTGTCACCTCTTTATTTATCTTCTCCTTCTAGGAATTGTAGAATCACAGAATTGTTTGGGTTAAAAGGGACTTTAAAGACCGTCTCATTCCAACTCCCCTGCCATGGGCAGGGACACCTTCCACTAGGCCAGGCTGCTCCAAGTCCCATACAACCTGGCCTTGAACACTTGCTTCATAAAAAGGTCCAAGACCTGACAATACAACTTTTGCCTTGTCGGGGTTCAGAGCGTCTTTGTCTTTAAAACATTAATCAGAATCTAAGTAGAAGAATGTGACTTGCATGTTTATCCTGTGATACTTTATTGTGTTTGGGAAGGGGAGCCACATGCATGACACAGCAACATGTAGAGGGAAATGGTAATAAAAAAAGAATAATAGACTTTTATACTCTGAGAAATCAGGAGCTTGAAACCCTTTATGAGAAGCAAAGACATTTAACATACCTGCAAGTATTTCAAGGTTGTGTGCCATCCAGTTCAGTTAAAGGCAGGTTTTTTTGCAGAGAAAACATCAAAGGTGTGGAAATAGTGCCTCTGAGTTGGAGGTGGTGGGTTTGGGGTTAAAGCCCTCTTATCCTTTTGTTATTCTAAACTTACAGTAATCTTGTCTTTGCAATTCTCTAGATGTATAATTGATCAGAAGAAATAACAGGTACCTGGTGCTGTGCTTGCAGAGTTCAGCATCATTGCAAGAACGGATCAAAACAGCACTTGAGCACTGAGCAGAAGTATTTAGTAGGAGTGGTTCAGTGTTCCTGATGACCTTTCTGTACTGAACTGGGGAGCTCAAAAGCTACAGCAACTTCTTTCTGGAAGAAGCAAAAATTTCAAAAGCTTGAGAAATTTTAACTGGTGTTAATCTTCCTCCCAATCTACTTTCTTCCTATCTCTCTGTTGAGGTACCATTCCTGGAAAAAAATAGGCTATATTTAAGATTTCTTCAGGATACATTTTACTCAAGTGAGTAAATAGTGGGTATGAAAAACCTGGTCCAACCAATGGTTTCTCTCCCAGGGCTCCCAGTAATGGATTTCAGGTTTACTGTCAAATACTATGTTAAACTTAGCAGTTACATGGGGAGTACACAGTCTTTATGGAGAATATAAATTACAGATGCTGAAGTTGCATGGGCTCTGTTTTCATTCTTCATGGTGATGGAAGGACAGTTTATACCCTTGTATCCTAAGGACACGATATAATGTTAGCATTTGGATTCATCTGACTGGCCAACATAAGGTCACCTACAGTAAGTGAACACTTAGAAGTAATTTTTCAGATAAGAAGTCAGATTTTGTTGAGATTTTTTAAAGCTGCATCAGCAGCCTGTTCAGCCTAAACAGTTCAGGCTTATGATACAGTTGAGATGTGCCTAATTTTGTATGTTATACGTCACAAATCAGACCTTGAATATCTAAAGATTAAAAATTTATGTACTTCCTTACCTTGTCTCTTGAGCATTTCTGTTTTTCCTTGCAATGATAGGGGCTATTAAAACAGGCACACGGTCATTGTTGTTACAGCATCCTGTAGGGTATGGTCAAGTGAACTTACAGACTGAAACTATTTCTTATACTCTGCATAGGAACTGCCAGAATTTGACAGTTCACCTTCTTTTTAGATGCAGATAACTTTGCATGCCCTAAAGGCTTATCAGTTTTACTACTTCTTGAACCATTTACTTCCTGAACCACTCTTATGCTCTCAGGGAAGACCTTTGGGTACTTTTCTGGCAATTGTAACAGTGTTCCAGATTGAGCTGCTTATCATAATTCAGAGCCTATAGGTCACTGAATGCTGGGGCACTACCATTTTCTTCATTCAACTATTTCAAATAAAAGCCAAGATGACACCGACTTACTTAAATGAGATTGCAGTGGGCACACTCTATACAAAAGAATTAACACTGTAGTATGCATCAGCAAAGCATGCTTCTAAAATAAAAATGTACACTTGCAAATAATTCTATTAGTCCTGGGGATCTGATTTAATTATAACTGAGTGAAAGATGGGAAAAAAAATTCTGTCTTGGAAAATTTGTAAGAATTTCGAACAGCTCCCTTTCTATGTCAGGATAAATATGAGACTTTAAGAACAAAATAAAACAACTGCTTATAGAATGTTTCCTTCTGGACAGTGCCTATGAATTGGGCAAGGGATGCGTCTAATGCACTCTCATCTCTGTTTTGAAACAGAAGAGATTTGAGACAAAGTCTTTGACTCAGGTGAAGATCTATCTCTCCAAACTGCCTGCTATTCCAGGTTACCTCAAATGGTGAGAATTTTGTTCTTTACTTGCAAGCTTTTTACCAAAGAAATTTTGCTGCAGCTAATTCATTTGAACAAAATATTCTCTTTTAAAAATGATTTGTCAGAAGGCTTTGTTTAGCTTCTAGATCATATTAAAATGTAATTGTGGTCTTGTCAAAAATATTACACTATATAAGGTGTGATAGCAGAAATCTTTTGAAGTGTGGTCAAGAAATAAATGCTAATTTAATATTTACAGAAAATAAAAAATTTTACCTATAGTGATATTTTTTTAATTGATTTGGTGTTGGAAGCTCCATTCAGGGATTCCTTTCCATGCAGGCTGGGAAGGCATAATCTTTTTACAAAAAAGACCAAGGTAGACAAAAGGTGAGACTGGTAAAAACAGTTGTTACAGAGACCAGTGATTTGCATGACCTGATTCTACCAAATCAGTGAAGAATGTCAGTTAAAGATTTATGTTCCCTGATCTTCTCATCAAGTCCTGAATGCCTGATGATGAAAGTGATATTTGAGTGGGGATCTGAAGAAAAATGAGTTTAACTAGAAAAGCTAGGAATTGCAGCTTGTACTACTTGCATATTTATATCTTGCATTGAATTTTATTCGATTTTATTCAGACCACATTCCATGGATATGTTCTTACAGGTGTACTTGTATTTCATACATTCTATGTATCAAATTCTAAAAAGGCTGTGAATGCAGTATGTGGGTGAAACTGAATCTCAAGACATGTCTCCATGGTACAGTGCAGCATCCTCCTAAAATAAATGGTGCCCCTTGCAGTGGTTTGCTTCCACAAGCATGGCGAATTTTGGAGGATTAGAGACAAGTAGAGAAGGTAAGAGTGGCAGGATTATTAAGCAAAGCTTTGGGAATGGTGTCCTTTTGGGATGTTTGGTTAAGATTTGAATTTGAGATGCACTTTCACTGTTTGTCATGTTCTTCCCAAAAGCTGCATCCTTGAGCAACACTTGGAATGCAATAGAATCCTGTCCCTCATAAAAAGGAATCTTAAATTCCATATGAAGAGGGACGAAGGCTAGGAGAGAAGGTGACTTTTACAACAGTTGGTTGGTTTTTTTGTTTGGTTTTGGTTTGGGTTGTTTTTTAGTTGGGTTTATTGTGTTGTTTCTTTATAGTCTGTCAAGCAGAGAGTGAGGATACTTCCAGAACTTGGGATTATTTGGATGGAAACTGTGTATTTGAAAAGAGTGTAAAAATGGCTTAAGACACAGCTTCTCAAAGGAAACTGCTATAATAAATTAGAAGGAAGGCTCTTGTAGGATTGCTTCAAAATTGGAAGGGCAGATCAGACATAAGACCTTGATTACAGGCAGGTAGGAGTTGGGGGGGAGGCTCAAGAGGCCTTCAGCCTTTCCTTTTTCCCTCAGTTGCCAGTGCAGAGCATTTGCTCAGGATTTTATCCCTTGATGTATGCACACGTGGAATATATGCTTGCCCTTTAGAAATAACCTATATATTTTGGTTAATCTCTGCTCTCAGCCTTCAGTATATCTGCAGTAAATCTATTGATTTCAGTGAATTAGAGCTCTGTTAAAGAAAACCAATTAAACGTGGAGTTTAAAATGGATTCCACACGTGCTTAAAGTTAAGCTTCTTCTTACGCTTTATTGATATGGGGCTTGCTACACTTCTGTATCCATGTAGAAATGAAATTGATATACAGGAACTAGATTGTCTGAGGAGCAGTTTTGTGAAAAGATGCATCTTCTTTGTGAGAGGAAAAAAAATCGGTGGGGTTTTTTTTAAACCAGCAATGTCATAGACAACTATTTAATTGGAGATCCACCTACCAAAAGTGTCATTCAGATTCTATTTTTCTTATTTTCCTGAAAGCAATTTTATTTGAAAAACTTCCACAGATTTCCATTAATTTTCTTTAGTAGGTTAATGATAAAATATACTTTACTTCACATAAGAGAAATTCCTTGTGCATGTATTTTTGCGTACAGTATCTCCTATGAGCTGGATTGGCATTAAACCCCTGATCCTCTGTATTTCATAAGGTTTGGGGTTTAACAGACTGATGCAAAACACTTGTTCAAATGAAGTAGAAAACTATGTTTGAATATCGCACTGATGGTGAAGCTTAATCTTTTGAACAGAAAGAGTTGGGAAGCTTGGGAGAAATGCATTCTTTGAGCAGTAGGATAAAGATGTTAATTCAAAATTCACAAGGCTTTAAGTTGAGTGAAACCCAGCTCAATTGGGTTTCCTTTTCCTGCTAATGTTAGGTTTCTTGTGTGTTTTTGGGGGGTTTTGTTTATTTGCTTTGTTTTTGTTGGTTTTTGGTTTTTTTTTAACAGTGTGTCAAGTTTTTCTAATTAATGACTGGGTATCTCTTGCCTTTACAGTGATAATCATGAGGACATTTACAAATATTAGCTGAAATATACTTTGGCACTGATGACTAAAATATAAAGTATCACTTATGAATGTATAGATGGAGGAAGAGGGAAAGGCCAGGCTGGCAAAGCTTTTATTTTTCAAGGTATTATCTTAAACATAAAGGTATATTCCTCTTATAAGGAGAAGTTTTGATCTATGCCTAACTCACTCTGGCTGTGTCCTTGCAGGAGCTTGGGAAGGTCTTGGGCTGGGAGTGCGGGTGGTGCAGAGTGAGGTCAAAAATGTCTGAAATCTGCCGTTGCTGCTTCTGCTGGGGCTCCTCGACCTGCTATTAGGTGTCTTTCAGGGCAGGAGTCTCAGTAATGGTATCCTCTGCTTTTTTCTCTTACTTGTGCCTTTTTGGAGCTGGGATAGTATTTCAACATCAACAGCCCTTGGCAGTGGTGTTGGCGACTGCAGCCACAGCAGGCTCACCTTGCCTCAGGCCCTGTGGCAATGCTCCCTCTTGGTTCCCTTGGAAACACAGTATTTTGTTACTACTTGCTGATGAGATGTGTCACATAAAATTGTGTACCAAGTTAAAACAGGAGGGAAATAATCCCTCACCAATATAATTTTAAATAAAAGCAATGAAAAGACCATTCAGGCTTGCTGCCCAATTACTTCTTGTAACTGCTTGGCTGGGGTGCCATGTCAGCACCAATCCAAGTTTTTCTCTCAGTCTCGAAACAGAGCTGAAGTGAATAGTCACTACATGATAGTGCATCCTGCAAGTGTGTTATCACTACAGGATACAGAATAATATACACTGTAACCTCAGGTTTGTAATGATATAGAGGTGAACAGTCAGCAAAAAAAATTAGTGCCATTTTTCTTCAACTTAAGTGTTGATAGTTATCAGGAATTTCTTCTGACACAAGACCGCAGTTCCTGAGCTTGTTCTATTTTTGTAAGTGTGTGATGTTCTTTTATGAAAGTTACTGCAGTGCTGGTTTTTATAGCACTATTTATTGCATTTGTGGAAATTGGGGAGCAGGGTTAGTGAAGCAGATTGTCAGTGCTATTCTGGGTATAAGTACAGAATTCCAAAGTTACAGTATTTTGATGATATAAGTTTAATAAACAGAACAATAGCAAACTTTGAGGAATCAGCATAAGACCAGAGTACATAAAGAAGCAATCAAAAATGTGTTAATGAATTTGACTGAAGAGAAAAAGAAAGTAAAACATACCTTTTCCCTAAGTGAGACACAAGTGGCTGTTTCCAATAGCACAGCTCTCCAAGCCAGCGTTCTATATGCTGATCAAGGTCCATGAAACAGGTAAAATAACTTTACAAGAGCAGCTGCAGAATTTTACGGCTGTGCCAGGCTTTAGAAAGACAATTCCCTGGAGTTTCTTCCTACAGACAAAAGATGTATGCATCATCTGAGAAAGCAAAGCCATAGGAACCCTGGATAACTTGTGAGGCAGCACAGCACATGTTCT
This sequence comes from Dicrurus megarhynchus, assembly GCA_013399195.1. Taxonomy (NCBI): domain Eukaryota; kingdom Metazoa; phylum Chordata; class Aves; order Passeriformes; family Dicruridae; genus Dicrurus; species Dicrurus megarhynchus. Next base: position 521,296 of record VXAD01008737.1, read on the forward strand.
GGTTTGGAAATGGTGGATTACCAGATGCAAGTATTCTGCAACAGAAGATTCTCCATAGTCAGTAAATTCTTCTAAGAGCTAATAAAATTTTTGTTAAATATATAAGTACATTATATATTTACCCAGATTTTCAGAAAAGGACTTTTCCGCATTCCTGAAAATAGACTTCCTAAGGAAAAGGGCTGATTCAAAACAGTTCCTGTTAACTTTGTACACTAAAATAAAATGTGGTGTTTGAATGGGCAACCTTTAATAACTCGAGGGTATGTGTTTATTGAGTCTGTTTGCAGAATTGAAAGGATTTATGTGCATTCTGATGAATTACTTGTGATATCAAGTTTACAGGATCTGATCCTTAAATGTTAGTTTTGGAAGAAAATGAAAAGACAGGACTTGGGTTCTCTTAAAATTTTGAAAATAGTTCTAAAATTTTGCCAACATTTGGGATTCTCTTCCAAATGGAGGGGAATGCATAGTCAGGATATAGCTTTATGTGTTATGAATAAATTTTTTTCTTGGCAGCTTTCAAGAACAGTCCAACATTAAAAATAGAGCTGTGTATGGATGGTATTTGGAAGGCGATACTGATGATGTTCTAGACATTTATAAGAGTGTTTCAACAATATTTTTTTATTTCAATAAAATAGACAAAAAATTCCTGTTCTCCTTTTCCCTGCTGGAGAAAAAAAAAAATTCCCTAATAATTTAAAGTTATAATTTGCTTCTTTTCATGATATATGAATTCTGTGACATATGAATATACTGTGTACTATTATTGTTAGTCCTGGTTGATAAATGAACTCTTTTCTTCCATTTCTGACTTTAAGCAGCCCTGGACTATGATTTCTATGAACTAAGCCTACCTGAGGTACTCTGACATATCCAGAAGCAGATAAATACCCAAATTTAGTACTGCGGGTGTCATTGTCAGGATAAAACCCCACTACTAAAATAAAAAGTCTTAAGCACTTGCCTCTATTCTCAGTGCATACAAATCACTTCTGTTTGACTCTTTTTCCAAATTGCTGTCTCTTCAGGGAAGCAGGGGATAGCAGTAATGAGGTTAAAAGAATCGACCCTGGCTTTGTGGAAGAAATAGAAATAGATTCCAAATGTGGATAGCATGGATACAAAAGTTACTCTGTGGTCAGTGTCTGTTACATCATTAGGAAAATGAATCTGTAGCAGTCTAGGGCTTTGTTTTCCATCTTCAGTCAGTGACCTTTTCTTTACCAACCAGAGTGGCCGAGTGAGACTTCCTGAGACATTCAGAAGCCTATTTTATAAATAAAATCTCCAACCAGCTTGTGAGGCTTAAGAGGAGCACTACACATTCATCACAGTCCTCCTCTTTCTCTGCATTCTGGCAGAGGAATTTATATTTGATGGTGTTGCATACAGCTGAGCAGTGTTTCTTCATATTCAGTCATGTCCTTGTCCTAGAAATCCAGTATCAACAAAAACTTAAAACCAGTGGAAAATGAAAAGAAAATCCTTGAAAAATCATCATATAGTAACATGCTGATTCTTCTGTGCGTTTTTTTAACTGCCAACATCATGACTGTTTCATATTTATACATGCATGCTATTTTCAAGAAGGATGTATAGTCAACCAGTTTCTTTCATCTGTGAAATATGTAGAGCCAGCTGAGTGCAATGCTTGTCAGATATGTAATGTAACATACAATATGGCTGTTATTTAAATAGCATTTCCGTACATATCTGAAAATCATCTTAAAATTAAGGGCACTGGTGAAATTTTTTGTCTAATAAAGAACAGGAAGATGAAATTGGGGCAAGGATATTTGTCAATCTCTCATTCTTAACAAAAGTCAGTTGCTTTTTTTCATACTTGTGAAAAGGGAGAGGAAGAGCTTGGAGGTTTTCTGGTGGATTTGACATAGTTGGTCTCTAGTCCAACCTCCTGCAGAAAGCAAGGTCAGGCATAAGAACAGCCTGGGTTATTCAGGGCTTTATCCAGCTGGGTCTTGAAAACAGGGATAGAGGCAGCACAGCCTCCCCGGGCTCTGTTCCACTGCTTGACTTTTTTCACAGGGAAAGTCTTTCCTTAAATCTTTTGTGACCTTGTCCCTCCCCGCCCCCCTTTTTTTTCCCTTCCAATTTATTCCACTCCTGTTCTCCCGCCACACCACCTCTGTGAAGAGCCTGGCTACATGTCCCTGATGCCCCTCACAGGGTGCTGTTACATCATTCCAAAACCACATCTCCTCAGGCTGTAAAAAATTACCAGTTTCTCAAGACTTGACTTGCATGTACTTGGTGGTGTTTCACATATCTAGAAAATGTCAGATGACCTAGAATCTGTAATCATAAAGAGGATCCTTGGTAGAGGTAAAGAGACAGCTTTTGATCATTTACAAAGAAATAATTATACAAAACTTTGCCCATTTTCTTGTTTTAGTACCTACAGTATCACTGTTGCAGAATAATGGGAGATCCCTGGCATCAGAAACAATTACAGTTGATTGTTACAGTGTAATGATAGTGATAAGTTTTCAACATGTTAGGAAACAGGACTAAACAAAAATCCTAAAAAGCTGTTTTTGAAAAGGAAAATGCTAATCTACAAGTATATATAGTTTAGCTGGCCATGCATTTAAAAATAAAGCATGGTCTAGGGAGGGTTGGTTGCATGTGAAATGTGTACAATGGTCCCTTAATCCTTTTTGTGAAATCACACAGAAGCAGGCAACGTTCAAAAAAAATAAAACATTTCAAAGTGTCAGAACTTTCCTGCATTCAGAAATATCCAAGGCCAAGTTCAAAGTTAGGCTCTGCTTGTCATGTGTTTGCTTGAAGTGAACTAAGTCTGTAGATACTTTATTTTGCAGAACTGATATCATAAGTAAAATGGAGGAAAATTTTCCTAAAGTATTACTTCAGGTTTCAGAGGTAGGGACACCTCCAGCTGTCACTTGTAGTGTGATTTATGTATTGTACTCTTAATTATTATTTCTGGACAGGTGGATTCAAAGCAACAGGTTGTTGTTCTTTGATGCAATATGAGCTTCCTCACTAGCTCCAGTGAACCAAAACTCACTCTGTATTAAATTTTCAAATTCTGAATGAAACAACAGTCTTTGATCAGCAATAGTGACTGTGTGTGAGGCGTTTTCAGGAAAAAGCCACTCTCTCTCATCTCCTCCAATTAACTTTATAGCTTGAACTAAGTTTTCCTGCCTGGAAACTGCTGCAAACCTCTATAATTTTCTGTGCACCTGAATCAAAAGAGATGTATTGCATATGACACAGGGGATTACAGTGTATGAAAGCACTGAAAATTAATAATTTTAGGTCAGGTCTAATTGTGATAGGATCTGATCTCCTACTGAAACATTTTTAGTTTTGTTAAGGTATCTCTGACATAAAAAAAACCCCAAACTTGAAGCATTGCCAACAAGAAATGTCTAATTTTCTGCTGTGATTCTGTTAGGTTATTCTTCATGGGAAATCCCTTTTGCTCTTGTTCAAAAACTGGTGTTTTGCTCTCTTGTGCTGTAATGAGTCTGGGAAAAAGAAGGGCCATGTGCGATGGAGGGACTGCGTGTGCATTTAAGGATGTAAATGAATGCCTCCAGTCCTGATTTTTCCTTCTGACTAGTGTTGGCGATTTAGGTGCCAATTCCTAGCCTCCTGCTATTGTTTTCCCTGTGCCATATGATAAATGAAGGAAGTCCTGGGAAATGTAAGGCTCTTTTGCAGTGGTGCTGTCCTTTCAGGTTGGAGCTGCCTATGGAGGAAAGGCTGAAGGAAGAGTGGATTGTGCTCTCTGCAGAGTCTGAGCAATGATGGTAAAGCTGCTTAGACAGTCAGTCTGAAAGCAGGTTATGATGTAGTTCTGAGTGACTACTAGAACAGAGCAGTTTCATTTAATCAAGACTGTAAATGCCACAAGGTTATTTCATTTCCATGTTTGATTACAAAAGCTTAAATGTGTGTCTAAACCTTTCAGAAGTAGGTTGTTGTATGCAGTTCATAATGACATACATAAAAATGTTTTACTGAGTGTTGGAGACATTATCCCCAAGAAGAAAACCCAATGACTATTTACCATAATGTGACAGTATCTTTTATTTAGAAACATTGCCAGTCATTTTCTTCCCAGTCCTGAAATGCTTGTTGCAAGCAATGAAATCCTCATCTTGTGTTTTGTCAGCCTGCAGTAGTTTGCAATGCAGCATGCTGGGGGGGTGATCATATAATTTGAAGTGTAAATTGTAAAAGAAAAATGCATTAGCTTACCTGGGTTTCCTGCTGTTGTTGAAATAAGCAATAGAGCAGTGCATGTCACAGTTAATTTGCATAATAGAGGAATAGAAAAATATCTAGATTTTATTTCATTCTGCTCACATTAAATTTAGTGCCACAGCTTTGATTAACTTTAGTGAAAAGAGGCTGGATTCTTCATGGTCCATGATGTCTTAGCTCTCTACTTCTGAATAACTGTTTACTATCAGAAAGAGCTCATATACCACGTGAAATTAAATGCTTCATCTTGAGGTGGTTGCTAGTGATAATGGAACTGTGCAGGTTAAAAAGGACCTAATTCCTCTTTCCCAATTCTCCTATTCTCTCTCACCCAAGACTCTTGCAGTTTACTGTTTCCCCAGATGGAATTTCTCTATCACAAGAAAATGTGCTCAGCGATCCAAAGTATGGTACAAACTGGTTTTACTCACAAAAGCAAGCTGTTCCATGCAGCTGAGCAGGAGGGTGGTAACACAGAGTGTGGCATTTTCTTGGGAGCCAGTGCTGAAAGTGGTAAACCTGGGAAAGAAGGTGGGGAATTGTAATGATGCCCACCTTGCTGCTTCCAGAGAAACTGAGGACAGAAAGGAGTTTTAGCACAGATGTCAGGTGTTTGCAAGACCAGGCCCTTTATTTGTATGTTCCCTTTGCCTTCAGTGTGATTCACTGTAGCTTGTAAAGATCTTGGACAGTGGTGTCAGAGAAATCACTGACTCTGGATGAAACATTTGTTTCTAGAGCTGGTCATCATGTACAGTCTCCCTAGAGACTGAAAAAGCTCTCAGGTTAGATGTCTGTACATTGAATTACAGTGTAAAAGGAGCTCATTATTTCTTACCTTCAATAAAGCTGTCTGTGTTACCTAAGAATAGTTAAACAGAGAAAAGAAGCGGTAGAAGCTAAGAGTAAACACTAATGTACCTTTAACATTAATAATTCACTGTATCATTCATAATTTAAAGCTTAGTGAGAATTATTTTGCTTTATCTTGTATCACAAACCAGTTGAAAAGAAAACTAAGCCTGATTGTTCTCCAAAGACATGTACTTACATTGGTGGTCAGCTCAGTTTATTCAGCCTTTCAATTTTAATGCTTTAATTTAAGTTGCAGTGCTTAAATTGAATATAATAAATTATCGTTATATTTTTTAATAGCTGTATTTTGAAGTTAGTGGCAAAAGGTAGCCTAGCTAATTCTTCTGTCAGATTGAAAACAATGCTCAACAGCCACTCCTTATTCCTGTTTATGGTATTTACTCATGATTTTATAGATCTGTGCCATATCCCCACTTTTTTCATTTTGCAGGATGATTAAATAGTATTCAATATGGAAAGGATAACATATTTTTGATGATCATCTCTTCCCTTCTCTGCATGTTTCCTATTTCTGCTCCATTAATTTTTAAGTAGGGCAACTGAAAGTGTTTGGAGCAGTCAAGATATGGTCACATTGTAGATTCATGAAACTGCATCTTGGTTCTGTTTTGCTTTTTACTTCTGTCCTACTAATTCCTAACATTTGCTTCCTTCTTTAAGTTACCTTTTGTGAACTGAGTTGAGTTTTTCATAAAATTATCTTTTCTAACACTGAGGAGTTGTTTCTAAGTAAGGACAATTTTATACGGAAAATTAGGCTGGAGCTCAGTGTTGTTCCCTCCCCCTCCACGTGCATCACTTTACATGACTGTAAAAGCTGCCTATGAGGAATATTACACAGTTTAACATACTTGTCTTTAATCAACATATTCTCTTGATGACTGGATACATATACAACAATATTTAACTGCTGTCCACATCAGAGAACTGTCTCCTCTCTTTCTCACAGTCTCCCCTTGCTCGCTTCTTTCCACAAGGATTTCATTGAGGAAGATCACAAAGAATCAGGTTAATCACATTTTTGTTTTACTACACAGAGATTCTGTTGTTTAAGAATGTAGGGTTTATCATTATACTCACGACTGTAATTCAGCCATAGGCCCTGTTTTCATTATGGGATAAAACTGTCAGTGTAAGTTGCAAAGGCTTCCTACAGGATGTAACACTGCTTTGTTGGGGAAAAAAAATCTGCAGCTTTTCTACCCTATCTTGCTTGTTTACTGTTCTCCAGAGAGGACTATATCACATCTTTCAAATGCAGAACAAGTTTTTGAACTATCCTCTCCTCTGTGTTTGGGTAGTCAGATGTAGGTCAGGCACTACAAATAAACAAGATGCTGAATCTGTGCACTGGTTCTGCAGCTCCCAAGCACTTCTTCCTTCCCTCTGCATGGCCTGTTTGAATTCACTATTTTTCTAAATGTGGTTTACCCAGCCTCTGAAAAACAAGTGAAGTATGAATCTCTTAAGACCTTCTCCTTTGGGAAGGCACCATTTTTAAAATGGCCATAAAATTGCCAAAGAATCTCTTCTAATGTACCATGACTAATGAACTGCAATAGGTTTTCCTTATTATACCACTGCTATTATTACCTTTGAAAAACAGAAACTTCAATCACTGTGATTATAGGTAGCAAGACAGCCTGACAAACTGTTGAAATGTGTTTTTATTATAACTTCTGTGAGTGCATTTAGAAATAGTTATTTTTGTTTTCATGACTCTCTAAGGTTTTAAAATTCTATTATATAGAAATGAAGATAAGTTGGACCAGAGTACATTCAGATGTGGACTCTCTGGGCTTCCAACTTACAACTTTTTCAATATTAGGATTCTATTAGGAAAAGAGGCATGAGAACAAAACCAAACTCCTATTTTTAGAAATCTGTTTAAGAACATAAACTTTATTTAAGAACATATACATGTATGGGGTGATTTTTCATGGCCAGTACCATTTTTTCTCAGTCTAACAATCATCCACTAAACCTCACAGGAACTTTCACTGGTAATGGTGGGAGAAAATAATACTTGAATGAGCATTCAGTTCCTGTCCCACAAGCTTGTTGCCAACACTTGAAGTGTGGAATTAGCTGTGAGAAATCAGCTCAAATCTGACGTGATAAAATTTAAAGGCTCTTTTGCTATACCTTAAACACTCACTTCAACCTCTCTAATGACACATTTCTTCTGTGAGGGAATATGGGAATTGTGAAGTTTTTGGTAATATAAGAAGAGCGTTATTTGCAGTTACCTGAGAATTAATGACAAGAACTTGGTTTTCAGACAGTGTTGCTGGTTCTGTTGTTCATGAGGGATGAAGCATTTGATGGCAGACAAGGGCTTCACCTTCAGTCTGAAATTTAAGGGCATATTTTTCTCTAAGAGATCTAACAAATCTTTTGTTCCATAAAGGATGGCAACCCTCCATGTCTGCATAGTACTACTTGATTTTAGGCAGGACAGCTTATGGGAATGCACAGCAGCCAAATGAATAAAAATTAGGTTTATATGAGAATTATAAAATGTTTAAAGGCAGAGTTCCTTTTTAAATGCTAAACAAGACTTCAGCTTTTAATTCTGTTTTCCAGGGTCTTCTATTGACAGAGATGGCAGTCCTCATTAAAAATTTTCAAACCATTGAACATTAGTGTCTGAAATTAAAAAAATGCAGCATTCATGGGTAGCTTAGACATTATATGCCAAGTTTTAGTTTAAATATGCCCTTTGGAAATAAAATGATGCTCTTACATAACATTATTTACTCTTTTAGTACTGAAAATACTTTTTTTTCTCATTTAGTAATAGCAAAATAGTAATTTCCTTACTTTAAAGAGAGACTGTGTTAGCTATGGTAATCTTTTAATTAAAACTTAATGATTCTTAACCCAGAAAATTATTTTTGGCTTTTTTTAGTGATTACAAATACCTGACATTTATATCTTGAAGGTCAGTCAACAACTCTGTGCACAGTGAGCACACACACATATTCTCTAGCTGGAGACTTTTTCGAGAATCTTTTGAGTCATCTCTGGATAAAAAACTTGACATTTTCTCAAACCTTCCCACATCTTTTGGAAGAGTTTGAAAGCCCACCAAAGTACTGTGCCCAGATTTACCCAAAGAGAAGAGAGGATTATCCAAACTGCTGCACAAAGATTTTCTTTCCTTCTTATATACTGCAAGTATGAAGTGTGAATCTTTGAAGGCTTATGTGTGGAAAAGGACAGTGATCCTATCTGTCTATACTCTGGAATAGCCACTGTTTACACAGTTCTTTTTTATTTTCACATATAAGAGATACCTTCCCCTCCTCTGTGGAGGCATGGGTTGCTCTTCAAAGCCTCATCTGTTTTGGCTAAAGAAATCCCAAGAGTCCTTTGCAGAGGGAAATTGCCATTTTTTTTTGTCAAGCAGAAGTGCATGTGATGTAACATTTAGCTCCCACTTTAAGTGTCCTCTGCAGCACTGGCAGTCTTCTCAGTGATTTACGGTGAGGTTAATGTCCCATCTTGAGTTGGAGAATAGGTAGCTGTGGTGTTTATGTGATTCTCAGTTGGCTTGTTTTTTTCACCTTTTTCTTTCGTTTTTGTCATTAGCTATGGCACTCATCTTTAATCAATGGCCATCTGCTAGTCACTGGAGCAGATTGTGTTTAGATGTTGTCTGCATGTTTGAAGTGCATTTTTGATGCTCTCTGGAGGTTAAGTTGCTTCTCAGTGATCCCAGGAAGTAGAGTACTCTAGAGTCTCAGTACTGTTGCTGTTCTTAACAAGTATGCAAGGGCTTGGAGTGAGAAGATGAAGAGATAAACCACTCATTCCCCCAGATGTTTGCCCCTTGCCTGTGCAAGGTGTGCTGATGTCACGGACTTGGTCAGGCTGTGCTGAGGAAGGCCGTTGTGCATCTTGGCAGTCTAATCTTTGGCCAGTTAAACTGGTGGGCTGGAGAAGATGCCAGAGAACTTGAACAGTAACAAATGACAGCTGCAGTTGCACAGCTGGTAAACGAGATGCCTACCAGTTCCCAGCCTGCTGTAGGTTCTTAAACAGAGCAAATTACTAATTGTGGGGTCTTTTTATTTCGTTTTCTTGTTTGAATAGATCTACATTGACACCACAGATGTAGGGATAGTCTGGCTGGCTTCGGTATTACAGAGTGAAGTTAATGGTGACAGAAAAAGGTAAAGAACAGTCTGAAGATTTTCATGGCACCCAAGAGGGATTTCCACCCCTTGCTGTAATCCTTGCCACCAGGTTTATGCCACTGGTGCCTGAGTTTCCTATTTTAAAGCTAGAATGGGCATCTGTGAATGAACAGCACTTCCTTTTCTGGTTGTGCAGACACGTCAGTCTCTTGAGAGGCTGAACCATTTCCTGCTGCATTTCATTGCTTCTGACCTTATTTTTGTTGCCTAAAAGTAGAGGTTGTTCTGTGCTGTGAAATGTGTCTCAAAAGTCCATGCGCAAACACGCACTAAAACAACAGGGTGACCTGTTCAATTGGTGGAATTATTCTCTGTGAGAAGGTTACAGGAGTGCCCCAAGATATTTGCTGGTAGAAGTGTAATGGTTTGGTAAAAAGATGTGTATTTCGTGAAATTACTGCTTAGATACAGCCTCTTGCATAGTTACAGTTCCATTACCAGAAAAGCTTACACTAACTTCTCCCTGCTCAGAAGTGGCTTTGTAGTTTGGGATGTCCTTCACCCATCAAATTGAGCTTGGTGAGACTAGGCTTCAAAATAAAGTGCCAGGTTTTTGAAGAGAACCCAAAATGTGTAGAGTGAGTTTTTTTCTGGAGCTCCCAGAAGGGATAAGATTGTTTGGTCAGAGTTGTTACCTGGTAGTTTTGTTTTATTTTATTTGGCTATTGTGCTGGGTTTAGGGTAATGATTTTTTATTGTTGTATTAGGGCACCTAGAAGCTGAGATGATCTTCTGTGATATTTAGATGAAAATAAATAACTAAATAAAATATGTGAGGCTATGGTATTTGGAAATTCATAAATTTACATTAATTGGAAAGTACAGGAATAGTTGTTTTGTTACTTAGGGTGTTATTTTATTGCTTTTGAAAATGATGAGTTGTGTATCCACCATAAATTTCCTTGGAGAAATGCTAAATTATTATTATTATTGTTGTGCAGCAGAAGTATTAAAGTTTTCTTTTCTTCTACTATTTTATAAGCATGCAAAAACCTCCCACACTTAGCCAGCTGTGCTGCTTAGGTAAATTAAAGACTGACTAACATATATAACATCAAACTCTGAAGCAACACAAAAGAAAATTTGCTGGCAGTCTTGCCTTGACATGGTTTACCTGCCAGACAAAAATCCTTTCTAAGTTTCTTCCCACACAAAGATTTACTTTTCTAGTTAGGATTCTGTACATGTTGTAAATAGATCATTCAGTAACTGTGCGCCAGGATTTCAGCTTTATGTAGGTGTCAGACTGGTTTGTCATGGATTTTGTTTTTAACACTGGATGCATTTTGCTGGTTTTTGCTTCCCATGAAAGCAACTCTCTCTTCTGGGCTGACACCCCCCTGTTGATGAGTCAGTTATAGTTCTAGGTGGGACAGAGGGGTTTCTGACATGAAGAAAGAGTGAACCACAACCCAAAATAGTCTGGTGCACTCATATACAGAAGAGACTTGGATTGGATTTCCTGCTCTCATCAATAATTACTCTTCCAAATGTTTCATTTCCAGTAGGAGATTGTGAAAGGCTACCCTCAAATTGTCTGCTAGCCCTGTGCCTGGGAACCAACTGGAGTACGAGAAGCAAAGCAAACTGGAGCCAGAGTCCCGCATTGGTAACCGGGGAGCAGTTTATTCCTGCTCTCTCTGTGCCCAAACATTTGAACTAGAGAAAGTTCTGCAGCTGTCATTTAACTTGAATAAAAACGTTCCAGCAAAGCTAAATGTTAGATGAAAGTTGAATGATAGATTTCTAAAAGCAGCATCATTTAATCTTCACTAACCTCTAGCTTTTCACATTGCCAAGGTGTTAAACATAGCGTGGTGCTGCACAAGGTAACACAAAATCACTTCCTGGTGACATGCAGGGTTTTTTAGACCCCTTTGTTTAATGTTAGGTGTAGGCAAATTCACGTGCTCAAGTTTTGAACCTCTCAAAGCTGCCAGGAGCAGGTGCTAACAGCAGAAACATGGGATCAGTGCCTCTTATGACAGTTATGTTTAAACCCTTGATGAAGGACTCTGTTGAAAAGAGATGGAGATTTTCACAGAATACTCTGGGAACATTTGTTTTTTCTTTTGATTCCTGTGGATTAGTATAAAGATGTTGAATTAATATTCTTCTATACTCTTCCACTGTTTATGTTGCATGCAGATTTAAACTCTGGCTGCTCAAACCTCAGAACTTTTTCTTTGTGAAAGATTCCATATCTTTGTTTTGGGGATAGGCATCAAAACAAGCAACAATTAATTTTTAAACAGCTGAAGAAAATTTTGAAAAAATTTTGGAAAAAATACCAATGAAATTTTAACTAAAATATTAAATTGCAGTAAATTTTGTTTTTATAAGAAAAGAAATACAAGGATGGGTATAAAATAATAGAAAGTTTAAAGAATAAAAATAGAAATAATTAGAAATAATTATTTCTTTTTAGAAATTATTTTTCAGATGGGATTTGCAAATTTTTCAAGTTGCAAAAAAAGAATGGATTTTAGGATTAGTTTTTAAATTAATACGAATTTACAGCTGCTTCGGATTTGTCACTATGTATTTTGTAATGGGAAAACTGGACCAACAAAGAAGTTAAAACTAGCAACTTGACTGACAGCAAAAATTATTCAGATTTTCCAAAGTCTCTGAACTTTCCTGTTTTCCAACAGACTATTTATTTACGAATATTTATACATATCCTGTCTAAATTTTAGACCATTGCATACATAACACGGAAATTATTTCTGTAATCTCCCTGTTATTGTTGGGAAAGTAAACTGATAAGCACATACATGAACACTGCTCAGCACAGGAACTTGGCCTTGAAATAAAGGCGAAAAGTATTCACCCTCTGTTGTGTTCATTTCTTATACATGTGTGTCATATTGATACATGGGACCTCACAGAAATTTAGAGTTCTGAGACTTCTCTTACATAAGGACTTTACTGAAATGTGCTGTCTTCACAGTTCAGAATTTATTTTTACCTAAATTGTTGTTCAAGGTTAATTGTTTTGTTTTATGGAAACCTTGAGGGGTGGTAACAGCCCATTGCTCAGTGTACTTGGTGTGAGTGAATAGCAGCACCTGCTCTGCAGAAGACTATATATAACCTGCAATTTCACATTGCCATTTGTGGAAAGATGTTGAATATTCCTGTCTGTCTTTTTACTTGACTCACAGCCAGTCCTGATTGAATGTAAAAGCACTTGACAATACTTTTGCTGGTTATACTTCTGCTTTTGCTTATTGGAAATACTTAACTGAGTGCCAGCTTTAGAGTCCTGACTTTAATGAAAAGCTCTTGCTCAAAGCACCTGTTAGAAGTTTATTGGGAGAGGACTATTCATTTTTCATAATTTTTTACAAAACCTTTCGTCTTTATGACTCAGCAGCCAGGCTCCAGTTGAAGTGGAATAATCCAGTACACAGTTGAAATGTGCTGGCTAAAAGGAGTCAAAAAAGTTGTGTCAAGTATTCTGAGCTGAAAGAAAACTAGGAGCAGCACCCAAAGGACTTGGCTACTCCAAATTCACCACAAAATAGTCCTGATGGCAATATCCACCAGCTGTATTTATTTAAAAGCAGGACAAAGATTATGCATAGTTTCACCAGGTATCTGTCTTGCCCAGTGTCCTGTTTCTGGCAGTAGACAGAGTGAATGACTAGGAGAAAAGTACCCAACAGAGCAAACATACTGTGATGTCTGCCTAAATATTTTCTCAACCTCCAACACTTTTCAGTGAAAGAATCTTCTAAGCCAAAGGGTAGTGACATTGTACTCAACAGCTCTAGAAGCCTGCTCTTTCATGAGCTTGTCCCAATTTCCCTTGAGCCCAGATCCATTTTCAGCATCTTTATCTTCTGCAGTAAGGCTTGCCAAATCAAATCCCATATGAACGTTGTGTTTGCCTTTTCCTGCTGATTTTTGTCTGAAGTTCCTAAACATTTTTTTTGATAGACAATCGAAATCTCCTCTACACCATTAATGATCTTGCAGACTTCCTTCTCAGCTTTCTCTGTCCCTTCCTCTCTGACAGGTTTAGCAGCTGTTCCGAACTTTGCCCATTGATGTCATACTTTCCTGGGCTGCTTCTAGATCTTCTATATAATTTCTGAAATGGTATTGGAGTGAGAGGGGACCAGAATTGCAGACAATATTATATAATTAGGTCATGTAATTTTTCATTTTAACCTCCAGACCCGGTTTCTGAGTGCGCATGTTTGACTCTGCAGTCCTCATTCCATACATGATCTTTGGCTTGTTTTCCTGCATATGTCTTCCTTCATTTTTCTGCATTTCTTCCCTTGCCATTTGACTGTGGCCTTAATGTAGCTCTTCAGTCAGCCCTCATTTTCACTGCAAACTTAAAGACAAGTAAATAAGATGTTTTCATCTTTTTCATTTTCGAGGCTGACTCACAAACCCTGTGTACCAGAGTGTAGCACATCCATAAGACTAAATTAGAAGTTAATAACCCTGGATTCCATGCTTTTAGTGGTTTGTCAAATGCAGTCTTACATCTATATAACACTTAGACTGGACCTACTCTACAGTTTATTTCTCATATGTGTCAGATAAGCTTTTCCTGAATGTATTTATTTTTATGAACACCTAGAAATGCATTTCTTTAAGTGTATCCTAAATGTGAACAACCGTGGAATAGAGCATCACTTTTTTATTTATCTTTTTTTTTACTCTTGTGTACCTTTGGATTGGTTAGGTTTTGGGGAGATTTCTGCATTCTGTTATGCTGTCCTCCTCTAGCTTCTTTCTTCCCTGAGTTAAGAAAGTAGGAAACTTGCGTTGTTTCCAGGCAAGTGGGATTCTATGACCCACCTCTGCTATAGAGATTTAAAGACATGTTCTTCAGCTCTGAGCATGTTCTTTAAAGAAAAATCAAAATGCTAGTGTTTTATTAATGACATACTCCTACGTTGCCTGGGTAGGCTGGTCTTTTAAAGCATTAGATTAGCACTCGGCAGCTTATTTTTTGGAAAATGAACTCACTTCAGGTCTCTCAGAAACAGTCATTTGTCAATGATTTGGATTTAATTTCTGACTATTTGCATATTAGCTTTTCTGAGTCAAGTGAAAGTAGGAAGCACTGCTTGTCATACCTAAAAGCCTCATCTCAGCAAAAATCTCCCATTGGAATTCTAGAACAAAGGATTTCTAAAAAAGACAGCTGTGCCCTGGGGTGACTGACTGCTTATCTGCTGCTAACCCCCCCCAAATTATAAATCAACAGAAGAGTCTATAATAGACTCTTCTATACTTTACATCTAATATAACTCTACTCCTGGCATTTCCATTGGAGAATTTCAGGCTTCATTTCCATTGTCTAATTAGAGTGATTGAAGATTAAACCTTTTTAGTCTTCACACAGTCCAAGTGGTCGTGTGAAAATCTTACTCTGAACATGCTGGTAAAGGTACAGGGCCTGCATACCTAAGGTTCAGGTGGAGTCACCTGCAAACATCTGGAGACAGGATCTCGAATATGTGTATACACTAGAGATTTTCTTCATTCAGCACCAGAGACACTGAATTTACAGCTTTGTAACACTGTGTAATGCTGCAAATTTGGGGTATGATTTGACTAAGGTTGAGTAAGAGCATTGAAATAAGGATTACAATGCTTAGAGAGGCAAAACAGAAACAAAATGTCATTGGTGATATTCCTCTTCATGCACTTTGTTAGCTAAGGTCTCATTTTTCCTGAAAGCAGGCCCTTTCTTTCAGGAAACATCTTTTATCTTGTGGCGTAAGTGAGTGATTGCTGTTAGAGCCCAGATAAAATCTGCTATTTAACACGCTCTGTGAAGTAGACAAATCTTAGCCCTACCTTGATACAATGATTACAATTTCAGAAAGGCAGCTTTGCCCTTGAATTGATGCAGATAGCAGAAGTCAGTTCAGTCTCTCACAGTTTGGGGATTTTTGTGGTTTTGGTTTTTTGGCCAAGGTAAAAGTCAGACAAGCAATATCTAAATTCTTTCTATGTGAATTGCTATGATCTTGATTAAAGTATCAACTTTAGAAAGGGAAGTCAGTCAGGAATACTCATATTTCAAAATAGTTCTGTTTCAGCTCTTTCCCAGGTTGGTTAGAGAATGGTCAGTACCTTGTCACCTGGCCCCTATTGCTTCCTAAAATGCTCACAGTCTAGAACGTTTCACCTCAAAGGATCAATTCATAAATGAAGTAGTGCCCAGAATTCTTCTTAGCAAGGTTTTGGCTGCAGTGGGTGCATCAGCTCTGATGAGTTCAGGTTATATTAGAGCAGAGAAGATGAACTTGAAGGTCAGCCATGCCTTTGCTTCCAGAAGAGATCCAGTTGCATGCGTTGTACATGTTGCCTCTAGTGTTTCCTTTGTGTGGTACTGTCCTGACTTTCCCCATGGAATTTCATGTCCAGGCTCCCTGTGTGCTCAGGGGTAACTCACTGCATCTGTCTGAGGCATCTGACTGGGCATGACCAGCTGAAGTTTTAGTTCATTAAATTAGATTTGCACTGTCATCAACCAGACTTTTGGTACTTGTTCTGATTGAAGCAAATGAAAAGAACTAGAACTACTTCTTAGTTTAGCAGGAGTGTGTCACAGTGATTGCTGATTGTAACCTAACAACTAATGGGTCAAAATCTGTGGTGTCATGGGGGTGCATTTGTTATTTTTATTTCTTTCCTTCACTGATCTAAATTACCCAGTGGAGAAGTTAGGGCTGTTCATTTCTTCAGACCCAAGGTTGGTTTTTTGGCCAGTTTGCTTTGCATGTGTCTGTGTGATTATAAAGACTGTCATGATTAGGCAACCAAAAATCAGGGTCCTACAAATATGAGTTTATAAATGATCTGATTTATAAATTACACTAATAAGCCCATCTTCTTTATGGGCTTTAACATTTGCTTTAACAATGTAGAATGGAGTCTCTCCTGAAACAGAGAATTTGCTTTACAATTATGATTTGGGAATGCTTGCACTTCTTCTGTTTGTAGAATACTCTTGACTTGAAAGCTGAAACACAGAGGCTGACAAGTGCTGGCTGAGAAAGGGAAATTAGGCAAAAGATGCTTAGAGATCAGATTGCTTTGTTGTAGGTTAATTATTAAACTTCTGACACATGTATAAAGTTACATTCAGGAATATTTCTTTCTTGCTTTGAGGTTTTGATAGGCATTGCTCCTATGAGGAGACATTTGCATTGGTCTCCTCCATTTATTCTGTTCTGTTTCAGCATCCTCAGTAGCTTACGGTGTATGCATTTGTTTCACTTTTTCTTACTGGAGCTGACATGAATATTAGCTTAGTCCAGCAATTTGTAAGATTTTAAGGCACAGAAATCCACTGAAGCAATCACTTTGTATGTATATCGCAGCATCAAGACTGTAAAAATAAAACCTAAACTTCTAGAATCTGCCTGATTCAAATCAATTTTAACACTAAGAAGAAAGTCAATTTTTCTTCTCTGGAAACAATCTCACATTTGGAACACTTCTACCTGAAAATAAAAATCAAAGAAAAGATCATCTTAAAATCCCATGCTAATGTGTGGATTTCCCTATGTATGAAATCAGTTTAGTTTGGTCTAGCGTGGTTTTGTTCATAGTAGTACAATCAGATGTAACATTCTGATTTAGGTTGGAATTATATAGCTTTTATATATAGCAGTAGCTGCCTCAGTGGTCACATTGCAGTTTCTAACTGATATTGTGGTGATATAAAATACCACCATTTTAAACATTGCAGGTTTCAGGCTGGAAGTTATTTCTTTACATTGAACTAGGTTGGTGAACCTCATTAAATGAAATTCCTTGACAATCAAATTGTCAGAGCAACAACTTGTTCCACAGTGTCAAAACAACTGAAGGGGCGTTTGGACAGTGGAGTGGATTAAAATGCTGGAGTCAGTTTGCTACATTAATTTGTGGAGAACACCCAAGCTTTAGTTGGTGACTCTATAATTTAATGCAGTGTTATGGACAGTGATGTTACTATACAGAATCGAATGAGGTTTTCTGTGCTGCTTAGAGAAAAAAATGCTGCTATGTTCATTAATTGTATTTTTATGATCTGTGTGACTAGGAAGATGTGTCATAGGTGTGTCAATAGCTCTGGAAGAAAAAGCCCTGAGGATAGGCACTATGGATGGACTGGGAACACTGGAAGAAGAGATTGGTGTGCCTCTTTTTCCAGGGCTGGTTTCAGTAGGAATAAAAAGCGTGCTTTGGATAGTCTGGTCAGGCTCCATGTCATTGTTTGGTGAGTAGCTGCTCGTCATAGATCCCAAATTCTGCTGCTCTCAGCACAGGCACAAGAAAGGTGTCAGATGGAGCAGCAGAGCAGCAGAGGATAAAGTAGTGCCAAGAAACACAGGACTCAATAATTACCTGGGGGAGTGACTCCAGCGCTCTTTCTGAGCTAAGAAGAGCCGAAAGTCTGTGTGTGACAGGAGAACAGGGCTTAGACCACAAAACTCTTCCATAAAAATGAAGTAATGGAATATTTCTTTTTCTATTTAGGAAATTTTTGAAAATAAATTATCCCGTTACAAAGTGGACAAATTTTTAAAAATAAAAATTAGTGTGATAAAAGACCTCTTTAAAAAAAAAATTAAATTGCTAAGTAAAATATTTGCCTTTGCTTGTAGTTTATTGTGTTTCTATTCCTTGTCCAGACCATTGGCTTCCTTGTACTGAAAGATGCTAATTTCTGCAGCCTTTTAGAGCATTTTTAAAGCAAATTAATTAGCTTGCTTCTAAATGTCAAAGTTTTCTTGCACTTTCAGCATCTAGATAGCTTACTGACATTACAGCCCTGAGAGAGAATTAAGAGAAGAATTAAGGCAAGACAATTGATAAAACAAAGGATATTTAAAAGAGCAAACTATGCTTTCTCAAGGGAAAAAAAGTATTTGAAAAAAGGCCAGTGCATAAATTTAGTCAGTGCTTCCTTGCACTCATGCTACATACTCAATTATGTATCTAGATAATTTCTATCATATATTATGAAATTTCCTCAGAAGTTTGTGTACCATCTGTTTGTTTTAGGAATCACCTGCATTTTTTTTCATGAGAATATTTGAATTTTGATTATAAGGGTAAGTATTTTATTGGAAATGAGGAAGGCAAGGAAAAATTGCCAAGTTTTCCTTTGAAGCTGAGTTATTTCATTGACTGAAGGTTGTTTTAGCTTATTGTGGAAGTTTCCTGTTTTGGGAAACAGGTTTTAAGGGTTTCATTTTTTAAAATAAATTTTAGAATTTAGTGGTGAATGTGTTATCAGATATCTGGAAAGGAGCTGACTTTTTCAGTGAATATGGTGCTTTTGGAAGAAAAATAGAACAAATATATCTTGAATAGTGTCAGACTTCCCTGTATCTTGCCTATGCTCCTGATAAAATCTCATATTCTTTTTTAGGAAGAATGATTTCTACCAGGCAGTAAAGGTTTTTCAGTCTTTGCCGCTCCAGATCAATCTCCCTAGGTGATGTTAGGTGGGATGCTAAATTCTGTGAGATAAACTCTTGTCCATGGAGAGTGATGCTTAAAGCTACTGCTTTGTTTCAGAGAAATGAAGAGTCACCAAATTATCACTTTAGTAATATCTGGCATAAAGGTGGTCCCAATTCATTTAATACAAGAATAAAAGCTTAACACAAAATGTGGGATTTTGTATGTTATTGATCTCATATCCCAAGACACAATTGACTTTATTCCATGAGTGGATGCATTATTTTGAAAAATACTGTACAGTTACAAACCAAGTTTCAAAGAAAGGTGGTTCATAAATATTTAACTGATGTTGCATTTTAGGGAAACAGTAAGTGGCAGCAGTATCTTCATGACACGTATTTGACATGTGATGGCTGATAAACACACACATTACTCTGCAATTGCTATCCAGCAGAGAATAATTTGATTCAAGAATAATTTATCAGGTGTTGGAAAGGGAGGTTGGGGATCATTCATGCCAAACTCATTGGTGCCCCATTGTTTTCTGGTCTCAGTCACAGCCAGTCACAAGCTATCCTGTTTAGGCCTTTGGATTGCAATGGTTTTGGTGTCGTTTCACACGTGAGCTCCAGCAAATGTGTTTCATACCAAAGAATGCCTGTAATGCACTTGGGACAGGGGAAAGGGTTTTACCTCTGAGGTGATTTCTGAGGCCCTCTCTTGGGCCTTTCCTTAGGCAGACAGGGGTCGCTGATGGCTGAAATCCTTTCTGCTACCTTGCAGTGGCTGGGTGGAGAGACAGAGAGCTCCCTTCCCTGCTATGGAGTTGTTTCATTTTATTCTATGTGTCTTTTATCAATGCTTTTAACCATGTTGTCTGATTTGAGCTGTTTATTTGTGTTTCATTATAGGCTCAAATAAAGAGTTCTTTAAAGAAGCTGGATAAGGACACATAAAAACTGAATGGATTGACCAGCCTCTACCTGTCCTCCTCTAATCTCTGCTTACACCAGAAGGATAAGGGGATGAACTTGGCTCTTTGGCAGTAAGTTGAAACGAAATTCTATCACCTGTAGTTCTTGTTGTCACATTAATATTTAGCGCTCATGTGGTGTAGGTCATTATCCAAAAGGGTGTGGTGTAAGGTCCTTAGCTGAGTGGTCTTACCTTAGTGCACCTTTAGAAAAGTCCTGGTAAGAGGGAGCTGAATACAAGTGTTGTTATGCGACTCCCTGAAATTCTGCACCACGTAACAATTTCCTGGACTCAACCTGTGCTTTTTGGAGTGAGAAGAGACAAGGATGTTCACTATACCCTTCCCTGTGAGAGTCTGCCTATGACTCAGGAGAATAAGAAAGAGCAAGGGAACAAATCTGTACAGCAGAACTCACATCTGCAGGTGTTTAAATTTACAGTCCTGATTTAAGGTTTCTTCATGGGTGCTTTAAGGTCTAAAGTGTGCTAATAATAGGATAAAGTACATATAAATGTAGGTTGTCATCTGTCAAATGTCTCTCTTTCAAGCTTCTTCATCTTTCAGTATTAATAAGCTATCACAGTAACTGACCAAATATCTTTTGATTTCTGGCTATTTTTGAACAATATTAAGGCATCTGGGAAAGAAGTAGAGGCTAAAAAAGCCTTAGTCCCAGGAAAATCAGTCTGTATTTTTAATTTTTTTTTTTTAAAGTGAATTCTCTGTTTGGGGCAAATGAGAATGAGCGAGTCTTCACCACTTCCACATTAACACATGTATTTTGAAGAGAAGTTGTGTGTTTTGCAAGTGAACAAGTTTGAACACCATCTTCAGTACAGACTTTGCAGTGTTTTGTAATCCATCCTTTTCACACAGAACAGAACTAGCTATAATTCCTTGGCTGTGCCTCTCTAAAGCATTTATAAAGGTGATACTTTACATAGGTTCACTAAGCCTGGTGATGCCTGTTTGGAAACCAAGAACATCCCAAGAACTGCCCTGCCCTTCCCTACACGTGGTGCTCAGAAGGGAAGCACCTACAGCATCATTTGTGGCTCTTGGCAGCCTCTGTTGTGCTGAATGGAAATTTTCATGTTTGCTGATGGTCCAACAGTGTAACAAGCTGCAGAAGAGCCTCGTGGTGTCTTAGTGCAAGGCTCAGCTCTGATCTGAGAGGCTTAAATAAATCTATAGTAAAGTTAGGGGGAGCACAGTAATTCTGTCCCCAGTGTATCCTGAAGGCATGGCTGGGCTTTTATTTCTCAGAGGACAGGGAGGTCATCACTGGCATATTTGCCCTGCAGCCCTGTGCTCCATGCAGGGATGGGCTGGCTTACGCTGCTTTCTGTGGCCTTGAGCCCCAGGAATGTGACAGGGAGGCCAGCTCTGCTCAGGCCTTGCTGCATAAGGAGGAGCTGATGCAGCAAAGCAGGGAAATGATCCCAGATCTAGACAACTGAAGCAGTCAGGATACTTGTTTGCCCCAGGCAAAACTGAGTCTATTAAGAGCTGTGGTGCACCCAGAAATAAGTACCTAATTTTTCACATTTCATTTCTCTGAGCAGCATCACTGCAAACTCCTTCTCTTAATGTAGTATATCTGTGGCACGAGTTTTATTTCAGTGAAGCTGTAAATAAGACAAGGTACCTGCTGGGGGTCTGCTTTCTTAGGAATGAAGAGTCTGTTCACGTTTAAAACAAGGACTATCCTCGTACCTTCATGTGGAATAACCTGCATGTGGATTTAGAGATGGACTAAAGCTGCAGCAGAAATGTTAGGTTTTTCCTAATAAGTAATGCTCCTAGGGAAAAGAGACCATCCACATAAGAGAATCCCAACACCTTCTTAAGAGTTCTATTGTTGCAAAACTACTGAATATTGTCCTGAAAGCCATAAAAACTTTTCTATGTGTTGGTGCAGATGCAGGTCTGTTCTAGACTGGTTGATACGAGTTCTGATGGGTTTTTTTTTATCTTACTGTATTTTGAATGAGCTACTGGGAGCCAGGTTAAAGCAGAGTGCAGAGATTTCATTGAATCCAATAGAAAATTCTCTGCCTATTTTAGGAAGAGATGTGGCAGCATGTATTCAATTATTTAGACTTAAAGCATCTAATTAGTAAAGTTAAGTCTTTAGAAATCTTGATTACAACTGTCAACAATCATTCTGCATGTATCTTGACTATTTAAACTTCTCTCATCTATGTCTATTTTATATTGTATTTTTAACTATGCTGCAGTTCAGTGAGTGCTGTGAGCACTCTCCCATAGAGCTCTAATTGCCTGGCTTCTGCAGATACCATATCAGCAGATCAGTGTTAATGCAGCAGAAAGCAAGTACCCTTGTGTCTCTACAAAGCCAGTTTAAGATATTTCTAGAATATACTTTTGAATTGCTTTTTCTTCATCTTATTTTAGATAACACTTTGACTTAAACTGCCTGTGGGGCATTGTAGATTGATCAAAAAGGGCTGTATTGTTCTATTAGTTTTAATTCTTGGTGCTGCAATAAATCATTTTCTGCCTACTTCATTTACATTTTCCAAGTTCTTAATTTAGTTCCAGCATAGGATTGTCACAATTGGAGGAGTCAGAGATGTGAGGTGAAGTGTGGAGGAGCAACATTTATTGAAGAGGCACATATAGCAGAAAGGATTTTGGCTGAAATATGCAATTAGAAGCTTTTTAAGAATGGAGCAAAGGATTTCAATTTCCTTCCAGTCGATATGAATCAACAGAAATGTAAAACGAGGGCTGCAGTGTGGGGTAGAAGGAAGATTACAAGAGACACAGTGTGTCAGGTGCCTGTTTATTAGCAAGAATTTGACCTGCAATACTCAGATGAAAATGCCTGTGTATCTTCACACAAATGCTAATCTTTAGCCTATGCCCTTGGAAGAACTCACAGGAAAGATTTCTTTCAGGGACTTACTGCTTTTCATGTAGCTTTGCTTCTGAAATGGGGTATAAAATTTTTCTTTGGTCGTAATTATAGAAAGCAGCTAACTGCTTTTCCTCTGCAAAACAGAACAATGATGTTCTTTAAATAGGTACATTTATTGAAGAACTAATATATTAAGCAAGCTGAAGATTTACCTTTTTCTTCTTCCCTTGAATGCAAACGTATAACTTTGCAATCCTATAATTATGGCTTCTCATTTTTGGCATACAAATCATTGGCAAATGGTTTTTCATTTGTTCTTTTGTGCTAAAATATAGAACTTGGAAAATTGTCTTCTTCCTATGTATATTCAGCATGATTTGATTTCTGTGCATCTTAACTCGTCTTCTAGCTTGTTATCTCTGCAAAATTATGAACTACCGAAATTTTTTCTCTAAGAAGTGGATGAAAGGAAAGATTTCTTAAATTTGGCCTGTTAATTTTTTGCAACACATTTTTTGTTAAGATTTTTTTTTTAATAGTCCAGAGTTGTTCCTGGGAAGATGTTTTCTGGATGTAGGTGTCTAGCTTGTAATCACAGAAATATCAAGGTTGGAAGAGACCTTCAAGATCATCCAGTCCACTGTGAACCCAGCACCCCAATAATCACCCCTAACCTGTATCCCCAAGTGTTACATCCAGACACCTTTTGACCACTTCCAGAGATAGTGACTCCACCACTTCCTGGCACATTTATTCCGGTGACTGACCACTCTTTCAGTCAGTGAGAAACTTTTTTCTAATATCTATTGTGAATTCCTCCCTGGTGAAGGGGTTATGCACAAAGTACCTTCATATGAATCTGGGTCAATTAACAAGTAGTTGACTGGTTGAACTTGCAAATTGCTGCCAAAATCTTTAACCTAGAATTCAAGGAAACCACACACCAAAAGAAACCAGATGAGAAGCAAATATTTCTTTCTATGAAGCCTTCAAAAACATTCAGTAGATGCCATATGGCGTAGTCTCCAGATGACATGTTAGAAATAGGCATGAAGTTTGTGGAATCTGCTTGGCAAACAGATTCAAAGGTTTTCTGTTCATCAGCAAGAAGCCAGAGGTCTGTCTTGTTCAGAGAAAGAAATATTTCAGTGGAGTTGGGAGGTGGAGGGTACTATTTCATATCAGAGTTGCAGTGCTCTGGCAATAGTATGCAGCTACTGGGTGTCAAATTTCTGCATTATAAACTGCTAAAATTCTTACGTTTTCATGAGAATGAGGAATGCAGCAGACACTCCCAAATTCCAGACAAGGCAAGTCTGAATGTGAGCAGACAAGGACTAATTTTAGCCACAGAAGGACAAATATGCAGAAAGCAATTGTATCAATAGAAAGACCTTTGTTCTGTTGTATAAATAGAAAAGAATTAATAAGTTATAATATAATTTGGCAATTTATAGCTAGCAGCCCATAACTTCAGAAGTGTCTGCTGTCTTTGTGTGACAGCTCATCGGCTTTGGCTATGAAATGTGAGATCCCAGAGGTCTGAATTTTTTTAAGTATGTGAAACAAGCAAAATTAAGTTCCTGGTAGCTTTATTTCTTAGTTTTTCTGGAAAATATAAATTTATCTCTAATGTTAAAATGTCCTAAAGTGGACATAGTTCACTTATTCTACCATTCACTACAAATGTAATAGCTAAATATTAGATATTTTCAGTGTACAAACTACTGTGGAGCTGAAAAATGCAGAACCCATTTTAGGAAATTATGAGAAATGTTTATTTTGCTGCATGTCATAGGTCAATTTAGATAGTTTTAGTTCTTAGTTGAAACATATTGATTTTCATGCTTCCCCTAATAGTTAGAATGACATATACAGGATACCAAGTGTGAATAGCAGCTGAGGTTCATATATCACAGTCCTAATGCCAACAAAGACCTTTTTAACACTCAGAAATAATGGAAACAGGATGTAATAAAGGCCAATATTCAAATACCAACTTAATTGAGAAGCACAAAAAAAGATTGCTTTTTCTCTAATTTTTAATATTTCTTTATTGAAGATGTGCCTGAGTGCAATTGCTTTGATAGCTTGCGTAGCTTAGATCTATTACAATTCCGTTGCCTGTAAATCATGAATTAGGCCAAATAATACTATTTTTTGCTTTCCCATACCTCTGAGCCCAGCAAACAGACCAGTTTGCACATCTTGTATTTAAGGGTATCTTCTGCAGCTGATCACACAGATGTGCCAGGCTGTTTGTCCAGTGAGTCCAATGAGCTAAAGCCCTTCTTGCCTTCTAACTCAACTTATTTCAGCAAGAAAAACCTCCAGACTTTGTACAAGAGGAAGAGCACAAGGTTGGGATATTTTACATAGGCTCTCTGACAGAACTGGGAAGATTCAGGATTTAATTTATTTTTTGGACTAGTGTGGGTGAGAGGAACTGCTGGTTTTCAGCTGCTTTCTTTGTGAACATGTATACTTTGACTTTTTAAAAAAATGTATTAAAAGGGCCAGTATTTAAGGGCAAATGTTGAATTTTTCAATAGATCCTTTGAAATAGTAACTGTATTCTGTTATTTTATTTCCCTGTTTAGTGTGCGTGTGTGTGTATGCATTTATATGTATATATCAAAATACACAGACACATACATATGATTTATATCAATACTGGTGTTTCAAACTCATGCTGATTATCTTTTATTTATCCATTTGCTTTTATGCATCTTGTTATTCAACATTGAAACTCCAAGAAGTCTGAGAACAAAACATTTCAAAGATAGGCCATGACATAAACAGGCAGTGGGGAGCAGCCAGCTCACTGCATCTCACAGAGTGAGAACTGTTTTACTCTTGGAAAAATAAAGGCAGGAAAACTCCCCTTATTTCCAAGAGAGCACATCAGTTTCAAAGGACAGACAGAGAAACGAAGAGGCTGTTTGTAGCAATTAGGAGGAACAGACAGTGGCTTTTTTCTGGAATTCACAGCCTGCACTGGTGTAGAAGAGCAGCGGGCAGGTGCTGTGTGGGTGCTGTGATTTACAGGAACAAAGCAGTTGTCCCTAGTGGAACATCAGAAATCTGCGAGCCTGGTGCCCATTCTCTCCATCTCCATTTTGTCTGTAGTTGTTAATAGTCCTTGGACTGTGTAGTCAGTCATTCAATTTCCTTTTATTTTTTTAGAAGGTAAGAGTTTTCTGAGCATGGCAGACATATGCAAGTGTGCTTTAGGGTCAGGACTGGGCATAGGGGTAGTACAGTTAACTCTAAAGGCTGGCTGCTGGCAGCATTTCCATTAGGCTCCGGCTCCTTTCTGCTTCTGTATGTGCAGTCTTGCCCTGAAGGGCTGGGGTTACTTTAAGTCAGGTCAAGTTTAGGAAGACAAGGAGCTGCAGTGTTTGGCTGCCCAGAAACATCTGAAAGTTTCAGAGAAGGATGCCAAAGGTCAGCATGGTTTGACATGATGCTGTGTGGAGCGGGGCCCTCTGTTTGAAGGGGTTTGCTGTGATCCAGGCGGTTAGTGGTGGGTAAAGCAGAGACTGCTGAGGCCAACAACCTGCTACTACTGAACAAGACTGCTTCTGACTGATATGTACCAGTGGGGTCCTGAGCACATGCAGGGGTTGCTTTCAGCACCAGGGGTATAGATATCAACGTTGGGGTCATCTTGGAGCTGGACCTCACCTTTGTGAACATCTGCAAGCATTTGCTATTTCCAGAAAATGCTAATGCAGTGTAGCATCGGCTCTGATGTATCACTCCTCTGCCCACACAGCACACATTTTCTGTGCTCATGTATGATTTACATGGAGTTTTGACAAGCAGTTATACTTAGAGATTAGTAAAATTGCAAATTGAATGTCTCAGTGCTTGCTGGGATTTTCTTAGTTCAGAGAGAGACATTAATGGCTGGCTTCTTTCTACTCTTGTTTTTACCTAGCTTACATTAATGTCCTTGTTTACTTAGCTTAACTTTTGGATGTTGTAGGCTTTCCTCTACAGCAATCTCATCTGGGAATCATCTCATTCTAGTATTTTTTTTTTTCCCTCTCCTTTGGTTGGTTGGTTGGTTGGTTGGTTTTTGGTTTTTTGCAATAGGCATGGAAGGGTTACATTTCAGGACCTGCTGCAAACTCCCTTCTTGCTATAGACTGCAGTAGGAAGGGTTCACACATTAGACTGGTGTTATTCCATAATTTTGTGTGTTATTGTATTGCTGTGGCTATTTATCTTCCATTTTTGGGGTTTGTTAGGTTTGGAGTTTGGAGAAGTACAGCACTTGTGATTTGAACTTTTAGAGTGGGAACATGAGATCTGCTTTTAGATTCTCAATGCTCTGTAGTTTTCATG
The DNA here is from genome assembly GCA_013399195.1 of Dicrurus megarhynchus. Lineage (NCBI taxonomy): Eukaryota > Metazoa > Chordata > Aves > Passeriformes > Dicruridae > Dicrurus > Dicrurus megarhynchus. Next base: position 548,297 of record VXAD01008737.1, read on the forward strand.
AAAAGGCAGCAAACTTGGGAAATCTTCAACTTGCTTTGGGTGTAGAAGAAACAGTGAAATGCTCTGAGTGGGTTGTTTGTTGTGAAGTAGGCACTCTAGAATAAAATGGACTTAGAGGACATGAGCAATTCATAAGAAAAATTGATCTGTCCAGCCCAAGAAAATTGACACTAAAACTTAAAACTTAACCCAAACAAAATCCATCAATTTTTTTCTTTATTTTTCCTCTGGAATTTCAGTGCTTGTGGAGACTAAAGAACACTGGAAATTGATTGATTGGGTAGTTCAGTATTGTACAGGGAGTGTTTTCTTATGATGTTCCCATCTGAAATGTGGTAACGTCTTTTAAGTATATAGGCTAGCAGAAGTATAAGCTAGTGATAAGAAAAACTGAGCCTAGCCAGAATTCTGCAGAAACAGGGGTGTTTTTCAGAAGTAGCAAATTGATGCAGGCAGCTCTGGAATAACACATCACTCCCAACATATAAATGCTCCTTAAATAAGCAGTGCAATACAGCATTTACACTTCAGGGAAAAAATAAAAATAAAAAATATATACTTAATGAAGTGTAACCTTTCTGAAATAGAAAAAGTATTTAAGCATTTCTTTTAAAAATTTTTATCAATTCTTTAGATATTTATATCTATGGGATAAAATAAAAGACTCGATTTACGTGAAAAAAATGGCCTGGAAGACCTTGTCCAGAAATGTACCATTTTCTCCTTTAACAGAAAGAAGCAATTTATCTCTTCTCAGAAAACAGACTCCAATTATAGATTTTGTACATGTTACACTCAATATGCAGAAATGTGATCAGATCAAAAGCCTACACACAGGGCACACCACTTCAGAATTACTTTGGAACAACAGCTTGCAATCTTTATGTAAATTCAAATGTGTCTCTCTATCTTGTTCTTCCAGTGTTTGGTGTAGCATGAAAAACTGCATACATCGCCTCTTTTGAAGGGAAATGACTGATGCAGTTTTAATAAAGGTTACTAACAGAGTGTTGTGAATCAGGTTCTATGAAATAGTAAGAGCTGGGTGGCAAACAATTTTACCTTGCAACACTGCAAATTCTCCTAGTAGAGGAAAACCTGCCTGTGGAGTGTGACCTCTTCCCCATAGTGGTTCAGAAGGCATTAAAATGTTTCTGATTCAAAATTTGAAGATTACTTTATTTTAGCTGATTTCAAATACCAAGTGGAATAAATTACTTTACAAGCTTCCTACCACATTTTCAAGGCCCCCCCTTGAAACTTGTGCCTTCCTTTTGGTTTTGTCCCTCTGGCCTGAAGGTCAGACAGGGCTTGTGAGGGCTCAGGGAAAAATGTGCTGGTCTAAGTAGAGGCACTGAGATGGCTTTGGAGATGGGTACAGGTGACTGGTGAGAGAGTTAAGGAAGGTCTGCTGTGAAATCACCCAGGGATATGTCCCAATCCCCCAGTCAGATCAAATTAACTAAAAGGTCGGTATGTGAAAAGTGATGCTTTTTACCTTTTGACATTATGATTCTTAAATATGTGAATTGTCATCCGGGGTACACAGCAAAACTCCACTGGGTTAGGTGGACTCTTATTTTCAGTTACTAGAAAAAGAGGAAAATTGTCCAACCTGACAATAAAATCCAGGAAAGATGTGGAAATGGAGGAAAGAAACCACTAATAATGGAACAGAAGTGGGTACAGAGAGTAGGATGACGGACTGTAATGTTTCCTTCATTAATCTGATATGTTTTGGGGGTGCTATAAAACTATTAATTCTACAGCTTCCCCGAAGGTTGTGCTGTGATGAATGGGCTCAGCCACAGGTGTTTGCTGTGGTTGTTCCATGCTGAGGTGCAATTCAGGGCACAGCCCGAGCATTGTGTCACTGAAGGTGCAGTGGCCAGAGGAGCAAAACGTCCCTGTGATACAAGGGAGGATGATCTGTGTGGCTCAGGGAACAGTAAAAGAAGTTTCTTTGAATTTGTTTTCACTCTAGAAATTCTGCAGGAAGAGGAAATATTAGTTGGGATTTTTAGCTCCGTGGGAGCTAAAGTACTTGCAGGCCATGTGTTTGAGAGGGTGACTTTATAGATGTCACATATATATTCCAGAAAAAGCAAAATTGCATTTCCTGTGTCCTGTGGGCAGCACTTGTTCAGAAGTGGCACTGGTTGGGCTGCCAGGCATTGCCTATTTCCAGCCACAAGCTGGGTGCTGCTCAGCTGGAAGCCTGGTGCCTGTGGATGCTGCAGTGGGATTTTGGCAAATGCCATTGCACTCACTCTGCAGTCACTACCTGGCTGGTTGGTTTGTAACTACAACCCAGTATGTTCATACTCAACTGCAGTTATTTCTGTGACTGTCAAAATGGTATCTGCAACCCTGATTAAAAGAGATTCTACTCTTGCAGAATGGCAAGCCTGCATTCAAACATACCAATTTAGAGAGAGAAGTTTACATCCTATTGTATAAATACCATAGGTTGTAAAGGTTTAAACTGCAAAATAATTTAAGTCATTGATGAGATGTGTTTTTATCCAAGTGCATTGATACTTGGGAGAAATGCAGAGATCTTAATTAATGTGAAATGTTATAGATTCTCAGTAATTATATTTATAATCTCCTATACCAGCTTGCATTCTTTTTTTTTTTTCCTTTAGGCTTGTCAGGAGGCTTTGCATTTATTTTAATGGTAGTTATTTTCTCAATCCACTCTAAACCATTATTGTTTGAAATGTGCTCCTCTCCAGCTTTCTTTCTGAATCATCAATTTATGTTTTCATTTTCATCTGGTTTTGACCATTTATACAGTGCTTTGGGAATTCAGAACTGTAGCTGAGGAAAAGTGTACTGTAAAGGCAAAACAAGTCAGTGTTGCCACTTCAGGCTTTCTTTGTTCTTGTTTGAGTCTCTTGATACCTCTGCTCTGATGCTGCTACTAGGAGTGGAAAGCAGTATAATCAGTGAGAAATCAGGCCTCTGAAGCATTCAGGTAGGAATGTAGCATAAACAAGAGCTATCACTGAAGCAAGTTGCTGTGTTGTTCAGATGTACTGAACAGAGAAAAAGAAAACCTGCTCTGTGGCCGTAGGGAATTGTTCCTTTCGTTGTTTGCAGGTAATTCCAGCCACTGCATTGGTGACCAACCATCCCGACACTTCTGGACTTGAGCATCCTTTGTCAGCCCCTTCACGATCATCTCTGGGGCTATCAAAAGGCCAAACATTTTGTAAAATGTTCACTACTTTTCTTTCCTTCATTGTCTCCCTTTCCTTTTACCTGCTTTCCCCCTACATTGATTGCAAGTGAAGAAAAAGAAGCAACATGTTTTCTTCTGCAAACATCATTACAGACAGGAGAGCAAATAGGAACCTCTTTAGGGAGCTGGCTGGTAAACCTTCACAAAGAGCTATTTTGGTACAAAAATGCTTCATAAATAAGCAATATAATTGTGCTCTTTATGCTACAGAAGCGTTTGTGCATTTGTCTTTGCTTCCCATGCAAAGCTGTGTAATGTTTGCAGTAATCCCTGCTGCAGTGCTGGGCATGGCTGAGCTGCGAGAGAACCATCTTCAGCAGTCTCAGTGGCAGCAGGAATCCTCAGCAGAAGTGAACTGCTTACAGTGTAAATCGCAATCAGCTGCAAAACCTCCTCTTTGGAAAGATAATAAAAATCAATAATGGGCCTGCTAATGTAGAAAGGACAGCAAGAGGCAGACATTTAATTTAGTTAAAAAGTAATCGGAAAGGAAAGAGCCAGACTAAATAACCTGTATAATTAAAGAGTTTAAAGGAACTTCCAACTGGAGTGTGCTGCTTTTATGTGTGTGGGAAGTAGGAAATATATATGTATATATACTGAGCTAAATTTAATTTTTTTTTTCTGGCACTACCATAGCCTTCAGCAAAGGAGGTTCTGCTCTTAACAGTGATGCAAATATTAAAGCAATTCAAAGATTAATATGTTACATATAAAAATTGATTAGTGCCTTAAATGCTCTTAAGACCAAAAGAAACAGGAAAGCTCACATAGAAGAAAAAGAAGGCAGAGAATGGGCAATGAATAAGACACTTGCTGTGAATTGATAGAGGAAGAGGAAAAACTGGCAGACAGATTGTGACTTTCTCAAATGTCATTTTTCTTAAACATATTTCTCATTCTTCTAAATAGCTCACTGTGAGGCAGTTTTGGACTCGCATGTACCCATGCTTGCAAATAGAAATGAGTAAGAGTCTGGCTCACATCCCCTCCCACAGTAGCCACACCATGAGTCTGGGTTGTGAAGAATCAGTGAAGTGATGTACCAGTTTGCAACAGTATCCAAAAACATGGGCAGGGCGTACCCTCCACTGTCCACTCTCTGTGTTGGGCCTGGGAGCAGCTGCTGGGCACGTACCAGGCTTTGGGTTGCAAATTTCAAGTTGGGGTGGATCGGCAGGAGCATTTTGCATTTTGATTAGCTGCCATTCATTCATTTGCAATTTTCTGATTAGATGTGATAAATTAAAGTCTTTCAGAACTCTGCCAGGTTTTGCTGTTGTGGGCTGACCTGTGCCTCCCTTGCCTCCCTAGCCAGGTCCAGCTACTGAGGGCTCATAGCCTTTGTCAGGGAGTTCAGAGTTTTGTTGCCTGATAGAGTGAGCATTTTTGCTAGGGTATTTCAGAAAGGGACAGAGTCTAGCAAAAACCCTTCCCAGAGAAGGTGTTTTAATTTTTCTGTTGTTTCATCATTAGTATGTGAAACAGATTTTTAAAAATTGTCAGTCTCATACACAAAGCAGAAAGATTAATAAATCTTGAAGAAAGCACCAAGGTGTAAAGTGCAAAAATGTCTAAATGGGAAACTCAGCTGCTGCTCCACACTAGCAATGCTTTAGTAACTCGGTTGGGAGTGAGAGATGTCTCAGATATATGACTATTTTAATGAACATTTTGCAAGGTTTTTCTAATTCCTCCAAAGTATAGAGTAATATTTTTTTTAGAGGGCATCTCTCAGCAGTAGCACTTTATTAAAGTACTGGTCTTATATTTAATAAACGAAATTCAAGTCTGAGAGAAAGGTTCCTAGGACCATTCCCATGATCCCTTCTGATCACTGACGAGACGGATGGAATTTAGAAGTCGTGACGGTTTGTTCCAGCTTGTCATATTTTGTGTCAGTTTCTCAGGTACTTCTTTTGAACCATCCACACTGTTTTCTCACTCAATCTGTTCTCACTCAATCTTCATGTTCTTCCTGCAATAATTACAAGCTGTTTATGACAAATTTCTGTGCAAAGTAGCAATTTCTTCATGTTTACCACCACTACTTAGCTTACTGGAGTGACTGTTTGGAGAGGAAAAAGAAAAGTTGAATGAATGTAGACAATACAAAACCCAGCTTTGCCATGACAGCAGATGCTACTGATGGATTTTACTTTCCCTTAGAATCATAGAACTGTTCATGCTGAAAAAGACCTCTAAGTTCATCAACTCCAGCCGTTAACCCAGCACTGCCAAGTCCACCATTAAGTGCTACATCTGCATGCTTTTTGAACACTTCCAGGGATGATGATTCTACCATTTCCCCAGGCAGCCTGTTCCAATACTTAACCACTCTTATCACCCTGTAAGATAATCCTCTGATTTGCAGTCTCCCTCCATCACTTTGTGCTTTGCCCTGGCAGCCAGGGCCCCTGTTTGTTTCCTCAGTGTGAGGATGCACAAGACTTCTGATGAGGTGGACCAGTCACTGGTATCCCCCTCACTGTGCTGATGGCATTTTGCCTTGAAATTGGGGCTGTTCTTCCATATGACTTCTGCGGTGTATTGCTTCTGAAACTGGTGCATGAACATCTCTATCTTCCTGTTGTCTTTCTCCTCCAGGAGCAGTCTTGTTACCTGCCTTGAGATGAAGCTGCTCAGCAGTGCTTCTGTTGGTTCTCTCAGCCTCCCCTCCCCAAGTTCCTCCAAACTGACAGCCCTGGCTTCAAGCCGGTGTCTCTCACTCCCAGTTCTGTACAGACACGCTGCATCCCCACGCAGAATGGTCTTGCACGTGTGGGGTTTGATGGAGCAAACTGGGCTGCTCCCCACCCACCACAGCTTTCACCAGGTCTCTCCTGTGGTTGTGTAATCACTTTATCCTGTGCCTAAGTAACTCTCTTGTCTCTAAGCATGAAGCTGGGAAAGCCTTTGGCTTCCTCTGACTACATCCACATCTGGCTGTGCAGCTCTGCTGCCATCATGCTGGGCTGTCCTCCCCCAAGCAAGCTCCTCCTGCTCTGCTCTGCCCAGTCTCTCTCTGCCTGGGCTGCCAGCCCTCAGTGCCCTTGATCTACTGTCAAACACCTCAGCTTTAAAACAAAAGTGTGCAAACAAGAGGAGAACTCTAAAAATGCCCTGGGGACCCCTTAAAATGTTCTGGGGACCTACTTTTGTAATTGCCTTAATTTCTGCAATATGATCTTCTGCTCCATAGCAAAGGATTAGGGCTTGTATATGCAAATTCCATCCTTCTAACTTTAGATTAAAAATTTTAGAACCATTTTAGAGCTTTAAATTCCCAGTTTCAAGTTGTAGTATTTAATTTAAACTAAAGTATGTGATAGGCTCTTTAATAAGCAAGTGACTGGACTGCTCTTTAATAAGCAAGTGACTGGTTTCCTTGACAGTCTCTAGCTGCTCTCACCAGGTGTGTGCTGCAGGCCCAGCTGGGTCCAGCTCTGGGAGTTTCCTGTAATCCTAAAATTGAACCTCTTTTGGTGCCCAGGAGTTAGCTAATCCCAGTTTGGAGTGTCCGACATGTTACTTAGATGGCTTCATATTTTATAGAGTTCTTAAGAACGGCAATGAGCAAGGTCTAATTGCACAGTAATTGTGAGCAGGAGTTGCAGTACAGCCCCTGCAGAATCTTGGCTCCCTCAGTTCCAGTCGGTTCCTCTGTTCAATCCTGCCTGTCACAATCCTGTGCTGTGCAGGAAAGACATGAGAGCAGAGATACCAAGGGAAGCAGAAAGCACTCACCCTTCCAGAGCCAGAGACGTTTATGGTAAAACATTTGTGGAAGAGGCATGTGGGACAGAAGTGGGAAGAGGCAGTGGAAGGAACCCAGGAGCTTCTTCCAGTGCTAGAAGTGAAAAGAAGTAAAGACTGCAGTGATCATGGAGCATGAGGATAGGTAAATGCAAGGATGAAGACAAAACAGACATTTATGGTGCAGGCTTGTGAGCTGGGGAATGGGCAGGTGTTGCATTTGAGCTGGGAGAAGAAATAGAATTAATTGCATTGAGGGGACTGTGAAAAATCAGTAAATCAGCAGCACTGGGTAGTCAGTGAGAGCTTTTGCAGCAGGGGCCTATGTTGCTTTGCTCAGTGAGTTGAAGAGAGTAGTGAGAGATGCAATGAGGGAAGTCAGGGAGTGAGGTGGAAGGGGGAAGCTCTGAACAGATGCATCTCTTTTCTATAGGAAAGGATTGTGTAGGTGGGGAATAAGCTTGCCTGAATCTGGCTTGTTGATTCTTGTGTTTTGTTGCCAGTCATTTAATTTTAGAAATAAACAGGATTTGGAGGAGAAATTTGACTTGTAGGTTACTCTGCTGGGCTTGGGTATTCCTGTTGTGATTTTGTTTTAGCACCACGCTTGGTAATTCATATCACAGAATGATCAAATCTTAGAATCTTAGATTGGAAGGGACCTTAAGGGCCATCTGATCCAACCTCACTTTGCAAAAGCACAGCCCAGACGAGATGGTTCAGTACCTTGTCCATCCAAATCTGAAGCGTCCAATATTGGGGAATCCTGCAAACTAGACCTTTCATTGATGTTTGTATGAAATTCCCCTTAATTTCTGTCATTACCTTGGTAGATAACTAGTACTTGGATTCTTAGTCCTAAAAGATACTCTCTAAAAGGTAGATTTATTATTAGCTAGGGTTCCAGTGTAGGGATCTAAGCCAAGTAATAAAGTTTATATACATTTGAGGACTTAAAAGTGAGTTGCAGCTTTATGCTGACAGCTGTCGTGACTGATATGACTCAGATATGAAAGAATAGTGGTATCAAAAATAGATTGGGTTTTGTGCAAACGAGATTTTGATATGGTTTAGTCTGTTAGCTGTTTTATAATGAAGTTAAAATAAATGCAGAGTTATCCAAATGTGAATAGGGTTCTTAATACTTACTTTAAGGTAGAGAGAAGGAAAGTTCATTTTTAGCAGTACTTTAGGTATTGTGTATTTTTATTTTATTATAAATTAAAATTATGTAAAAACACCTACAACCATAGATTTAATTGCCTTTTTATGTACTGCACTAAATAAGCAGAATATTTTTATTAGAAATGCGTAGTTTAAAAAGAACCTAAAGGTGAGAGTGGAAGCTGGATACCTTCATTTTCATGGTAGTAGGAAGATTTTGCTCCCTTCATAGTCAAAGTGAGCAATTCATTTCTCAGAGTCAATAGTCCTGGGATAATTCAGTGTGAAAAAAGGGGCAGAAAATAATTCCTCATATATCTTGGCAAAAGTTCTTTTTTTTTTTTTTTTATTAATCTTTCTTTTTAAGAAGCCATTTTTTAAAAACAATGGGAAATAATCCATATTGTGGGGGCCGCAGCATATTTATAAATGTAGCTGCTTTTGTTACCAGGGAACCTGTCTGACTCAGTTAAGCTTAGCATTTCAGCAGCTTGTTCTTTCCTCTCATTCCTGTTGTTCTCCATATGATTTTAGGCACATAATGACCTAATGTACTTTATCAAAGCAGGAAGGGATTGTCATGGCTTTCCTTAAGTTTTGATAAGTGTACCAAATTTCTGCATCTCGTTTACACCAGGATGGCAGGAGGAGGCAAACACCCTGTGCTTTACTCCAGTGAGAATTACTGATATTTCTGCCTAGCTGCACCGTTGGCTCACACATCAAGGGTATGGGTCAAACCCGTCAGGAGTGTAGATGGAGCAAGCAGGACCTTTGCAGAGCTTGGCAGATTTGGAATATCTCTAATTGTAGATAACACCTTACTTCCTGTGTCCCATCTCCAGCGTAAACCAGAGACACCTCCCTGGGGGCATTTAGCTCAGTTTGATCTGAGCTGCAGTTCAATGCTGATTATCTCCATTAGTCGTCTTCTCCAAAGCACAAACAGCCAATACAATCAATGTTAAATTTCTACTGCTTCCCTTAGCAAAGCTGCTCCACGCACATCTTCGGTGAGCAGACTGCAGAGCAGGGATGGGGGTCCATCCACTTTGCTGCTCTCCATTCTCCTGGATGTGGTCACAGAGCAGTGCCCCCCCCCAAGATTAAAGTTACCAGTTTTTCTGCAAATTATTTCATAGTGTCAAAGCTTACACCATGTGATCTTTGTGTTTTCCTTATATTTTTGAAACTTCTGTACTATATATCTCATAAGCCACAGTGGCTTATGCTCATTTTAAGTGTATAATAGCAGAAAACTTTCTAAAAATCTTGGTAAGTTTTAGACATTGGTGGCCACATAGAAAATCTTCCATTTTTATTCAAGTTCTTAACAGTTTTCAGTTGAAAGAGCAGCTAAGTTACAGTTGGTGTCCATAGAAGACTTTTAATTAAAGTTGTATCACTCCAGGGTGAATCTTGAAATACAACATTGTTCAATTTTCTTTTACAGTCAGCAGACCTATATGAAAAGCTGTAGATAGTTCTCTAATGGTCTCTGATTGTTTCCATAGCAGTGCTCTTCTAATTGTCTATATTTACATCTTTCTTAGCACTACAATAGCTTCAAGAGCTTTTTTTTTTTTTTAAGACACTGTTAGAAATACTTTCATTCCCCATTTTGGTTTTAGAAAGTTACAGGAAAACAGATGTTTTTTGAGGCCAGGTATGCAGCTCCTGATCAGAAACGATATGAAAGCTTAGAAACCTAAACAGTCACCTGTAAATGTAGCTTATCACCTTTTGCTGCTCAGAACTTCATTCCTTTTGAAGAATGACTTTTCCTGTTGTCTTTACCAAGCACCTGCCAATGCTGCATTCTGCAGTGGCCTCTGTGCTGAATTGCAGAAAATGTCTCTTTGAGGAAGTCTTCCCTGTCAGATCTCTCCTAAAGCTTTTAACCAGGCTTTCTCCAAAACTTAAAGGAATCGAGCTAATTTTCCTTTCAATTTTGTCTCTCTCTGACATCCTCCTACAGTCATTTCAACTTAAGCTATGCAATTAACCCCATGCAGTAAATCTCTAAAGAGAATAGAGTTATATTCCACAACATTGTAAATCTGGAGGAGATTTCCAGAAAATTCTGGTAAGGACTTTACCTCAAAACTTTATCAACCTGTAAAAAAAAATTTGTCCTGTTACCATGTTTTCAGGCCCTGTGCTTTGCTTAGCACTACTGAGATTTGTAACATGAGGCCTTTGGCTGACAAGCCCCTCCTGTTGGCATAGCCAGTAACGCCTTTCCAGAAGCTTTCTTCCTCTCAGGTTATTTCCATACTGAGCTTGCAAGTACAAAAGCAGTGATCTGGGCTAATTTCAGGATTTGGAGATCAAAATCCCCTTCCCTGATTATTTTGGATATGCAATTCAATGCAGTCTTTAACAATGCAGCAGGAGAGGCTTTTTGAATTTATTACTTTCTTTGACTTTTCAGTTGCTTTAAAAGACTGGGTTCCCTCTAGTTGAAATCTACACTGAAATTAACAAAGTTTAATTAACACTTTTATTGCTTTTTGTTGCTCTGCAAAGGTTTCATTGACTCAACCTATTGAAACAAAATGGGGGATAGGTGGTCACCCAAAGGAGCAAATCAAATGACTGGGCTGAGTCCCTTCATGAGTGGACTGTCTTGGGAAGATGCAGGAAGAGCTGGAAAATGTGTGTGTGAGAACTGGCCAGGGGTGGGTTGCAAACTCAGCTCAGGCTCTGATATCCAACAGGATCTCTGGGTGGAGACTGGATGTTTCTGGGGCCAGTATAAAGGAGTTTAAATGGAAATGAAAATGAAAATTCACATGGGATCATATTAAAGTATGAAGATATTTTGGAAATCTAGAGCATGGAGAAACAGAAAATATGTTCTGTGTACTATCATTATGAATCTAAGCATTGTCAGTTGTGGACAATTATTTATTTTAATGTAGAAATATATATATATATGTGTGTGTGTGTGTGTATATATATATATATATACACACACATATATATATATATATGTGTGTGTTTCCTCTGATATATTCCCTGTGTTGTTCCCCGTTGGTATTGGTGACTTCTGTCGATCATCCCACCAATCACCACATTAAGTAGGGCATGATGCATGGGGAGAGATGTTACAAATTAAATAATAAATGCACTTGTCTTCAAACTAGATGACTTTGCCAAAGTCTGGTGAGGAATGCGAGATTCCTATAGTCCACAAACTCTAGCAGGCATTAGCACTTAGCAGGATGAGGTCCAAACTAGTGGTGAAAGTGGTTTTACTGGTAAAAGTTGATACCAAATATGGTAAATAAGTATGAATTTAAAATCTTGATGGTTTATGTGCAAGTTACCCATGAGGCAAAAGGTGCTTGTTCTTTGCCATATGTTATTGTGATCCATGTGCATCTCTGTAAAACATTATGTGTAATAATGGAACTAAGAATTTGTTTGCCTTTGCCTTGCCTTGCACTGCGCTGAAGCTCCTTGTAACCCTTCGCCTTTAAACACTGAGAAACTTCTCAGTTACTGGAAATTGATTTAAACCCCAGTGAAAACCCAGTAAGGGAAAAATAATTTTAAAGGATCAAGTACACGTTTCTTGAATTAAACTGACCATACTGTATGAAATTACCAGTTTTGGTTACTCTGTTCCTTTAATTTTCTTACATCCGACCTTGGCTTGTAAAATAAATCCATTAGAATAATTTTCTTACCACATGTTAGCCATTTTAAATTGACAGCAACATCAGTGCAATTTATCTTCAGTACACGTTCCCTCATCAGAGTTGTTCTGCTGCTGATAGGTAAAATTAAGTTGTATCCAAACTCTTTTTAAACTGTTCACTCATTTTCAAACCTTTGACTCGTAATTAATAGTCATTGTACCATAAGAAACCTTCAAAACTTAGCTTGTGAGTCATGGACCATGGCCATGCTTGAGAATGCTGAGAAGTAAATAACTCCAGTAAACATTTAATTTAGATTTAGTAATTGATACAGAAATGTTTAGGGATGTTAAGCTGTATAGTGCAGGAAGGAAAAGCTATTAACTGAAGTAATGCAGTTAGTTTAGCAGAAATTAAGATCTGAAAATGTGAATATTAATTGAAGTTCTGATTTCCAATTCTAAACTAAACTAATTAGGTTGTTATTTAAATGCTTGAAATAATTTCACCATATTATATAACTTAGGTTTTGAAATTTTGTGGAACAAATGTAGTTTTTAAAAAATAAACTTGCTATAGTAAAATGCTGGGTTACTAATGTGTAAGAGGGTGGTGGGTGCAGTAAAATTCCTTTCTGCACATTCCAAAGTACATTCTATTGTTTTCTCAAATCCACAAATAGAGCTGAACATATCTTGAGGCGTGAACCCCAGCTTCAGTAAGAAAATACCTGAGCTCTGGTTTCATTTTTGAAGAAACCTAAGAGCTCTAGGACTCTTTATAATTTCAGCTGCTCAACACTATTCATCTGAGAAGTAAAGACAGAGGAGAGAAATTTTCCTGTTGTCAGGATCGGTTGATAAAGTGAAGTAAAGAGTTATGGAATGGATTTGTCAGATAGCAGGGTCTTAAAAGATAGAAAGAAACAGCAAGCACGTGAAACATTTATCATGGGCTATAAGAACATGGAGAGTCAGAAGGCTCAGTAGATATTACCCAAGTTGCTTCTGATTTTCCACCATCTTCACTGAATGGAATGTCAAGCCAGAGATCATGGCAGTGGTTGAGGGTGGGAATCTTAAGGTCTTTTAAAGCAAGACAGATTTAGAATGGGTTCCTAACACAGATTTCAAACCTGAAATACGTTTTTGGCTGCTGAGACTCATTCCCCTAACACATCTGTCCCTGGCTGCTGCTACTCACTTTAATAGTCTGTTTGTGCTCATGCAGGACGCATTTCATGGACACAGAAATTAACATTTACTTCCTAAGAGAGAAGCATCATCTAGCCCACCTGTCTGATTAACTGTGCTTTACTCCAGATCTACCCTCTCCTTTGTTTAATGGATCCAGGCTTCCAGGTCTGCAAAATTGTAACACACAACTTCATGATTGGTTGTTCATTCTTAGAAGTCCTGTTGACCCCTTAAAGGGCTTCTCCAGGAATTAGTGGAGGACATAAACTGATTTATACAAGCTGAGTCTCCCCATGCATATTTGGAGTTCATAAATTCTTTATTATATTTTACTTCTCAACCATTGTTCTAACAATGGAGTGTTAAGAGCTGCAGATAAACCAGCAGCTGCTATTCCATGCAATTGTTTTCATGTTGTAGAGTTAGTGTCCTACAGAACACTATAAACTACTTTTAATTTCTAGAGATTCAGAAAAGTGTTAAAAACTTACGATTTTAGGTGGAGAGGCAGCACTCCAGACCTACAACTGGTCAAATAATAAATATTAACTATTCCCGATGTTAATAGACCAGAGCCAGAGGGACTCCATTGATTTCAATGAAGTCGTTTAGCTAAAGATGACCTATGTTCATTAAAAAAACAGAAAATCACACAATAGATTTTTTTCTTGCCTACAGTCACTTTGTTACTGCAAGGTAGTTCATTCTACGGAACTGGGATCCAGACCCTCAATATCTCACTGCTTAGTGTTCTTGAATCTTGACTTTTAGTTCAAGCTGTTTAAAATATACTCCATGAAATCTAGTTCTTAATTGAAGTTTGCATTTCAAACATTTGCAGAGTTTGTGTATATTTCTTAATGTCTTTCAATAAATGAGTGCCAATGCCTTCATACATCTTGCACTAGTGCCAATGAAGAACAGTTGTTAATATTCCCTAACTACACTCAGAAAACGTGAAGGCGTGGTTTGCAGTTTGTGCATGGAGGTTTAAATGAAGAAAGAGCTCTGTGAATATCAAAGAGAACCGGAGGGGAATAAAAGAATTTGGAGCTGGAAACAACATCTTTTCTCTTGTGCTCTTCTATTTTTATCATCGATACATGCACACACTGGTTTTGCAGATACATTAAAAACAAGTGTACAAATGTTATTTCAGGACTATATGAATTTCTGAATTTGCAAATCTTGAATGATTCTTCTTCACTGCAGTGTATGTGTTCCTGGATACATAAAAAGAGAGAATTTGGTACAGATACAATGTGGAGATAGTTGTGAATCAGTCCTCTTATCTGGATTTTTTATTTGTATGTAGAGTATTCAAAGATATTCCTTGATCTAGTTTTCACAGGAATGGAGGTTTTTCCCCAGTATGGGAGCAGTTCCACGCAAGGCACACATTTCTGTCTCTTATTCAAGGTTGGTAGAAATGGCCAAGTTCCCGACACCCAATCCTTTCGGTCCTGAGTTTTCTGAACAATCTGGAAATCTTCGATAGCTCAAGTAATACTATTTTGATGATGCCTAGTGAAAGATTTTCGTTCTGACATTGGGCCATTCTTGCAAATGTTTCACCTTCTTCTGGCTTGATACAAGTAAAGCCACAGGTCTGGGATGGAGCCACACAATGTCATTGCAGGTTGTCCTTACAAAGAAGCTGCTGTGTAGCAAACAGAGGTGTGTATTCATAGCTCTTGTTTGCTTTTAATAGGGATTCCATTAGTTTGTACTAAGGTGTGAAAGCACTGAAAGAACACTGATGAAAGGAGCCTGCTTAATTAAATTTAGTTTAATGTTGCTTGTGCAGAGCAGGCACCACAAGAACGTAAACAATGCCTTCTGAAAAGGTGGGTGAAACGTTGTGGTACTGCTTGATGCAAACAGTAAGTGATGGGAGAACACATTAGGTAAAACACTTCTGGCCTGAAAAGTACTTGTTCTCTGGTGTGCAGGAGTGGAAGCAGCTACCTATGTCTGATCTCATTTCCTAGCTGAATTGGGTGCTGGGCCAAGGAGTTGCTCTGAGTTAGATAAGGAAAACCAGTTTAGGAGCAGGATGAGGCCTCCTGACAGTGTGAAAACACACCAAGTGCTTCTACCAGAGGGTGGAATGCTGTCCTAGCTTGAACCTTTCTAAGGTGCAAGGAATGTTTCCTGGAAAATGTTAAATACTGTTTTAAATTGTGTTTTGCATGAAGGAGGCAACATTTTCTCAGGGGACAAGAAAACCCTGTTTCACTGAGCACTTGGAAGTATCAGGAGCAGTAATACGCTGTATTGAACGGTGCATCTACCTTGATGTAAATAACCTGGATGTGTGCAATTTATACATGACAAATCCTGTGCCGGTGCATTGATCAGAACATGCTCTGTTTTCTGTGAAGCAAAGGTGGTTTGTGTTCCTCAAGGCCATGACATGCTGTGGAGGTCTAGGACAGTGACCTGGTTTTGTCCAGGACAGAATAAATTGTCTTCTCAGTAACTGGTGAGTGAGTGGTTGTGTGGTACTTGGTACTTAGTTGCCATCTGGGGTTCAACCACTGTGGACTGCTGATGGGAGTGTGTTCTTGTATCACCCAAGTACCCTTTTCCATGAGCTAGGCTTCTTCCTACACAGTGAGGGATCCAAAGCAATTTTAAATCCCCTCTGTGTTAGTGCAGCCTAAAGGGGAGCTAATTAGGCTTTGAACATCTGCTGAAATACAGCTCATACAGCTGTGTCCTACCAGGTGAGTTCCTGCTTCTTGCTGCTGCCCTGCTAGGTGAGCTTCTGTCTGCCTGGCTGGGTGTGTGTGAGTGCAGGGAGCTGTTCCCGGTGTGGGCTGCAGCTCCCGGCCATACCCCGGGCACTGGTTACCGTCTCACTCTCCCGAAGATGGAGGATTTCCTGTTGTCTTTGGAAATCTGTATTCTTCCCACGGATACCCCAGGCCTCTGAAATTGACCTTGGCCATTTGGAATTTCCCCTGGACTCTTTCTGGAGCAGTAATCTCTATACTTTTATAGCTGCTGCACAGTGGATAATTTCCCAAGATGTGAGGCTTGTAAGTCTTGTACTGGGAGGCAGAAACATAGAGCTAATCCCCTCCTTTTCTAAACAAGATAGACCTGGCTGCTAATTCTTCTCTGGATGTATGGGGTAGTGGTGGACATAAATCCCATTAGCATTAATAAAACTGAAATGTATAAATCCCTGCTATGCTGTTGGGAGCATTAATTTCCCAGTTTCTCTAACGTTCCTGCTTCACTAAAATCTTCAAGTTCCTCTTCAGGTTGCCCACCTGCAACCTCCCATATACCTTGTGTATTTCTGTGATGTCCTTTCTTGTGATATGACAACTACTGTGAATTATTCTACCTTTGTTTTGCAGACCTTCGTATTCCTAGGTTTTTGTACTGTTCAAATAAAGTCAATTTAACTTTTAATCTCTATCTCCATTTACACATGTAGGCATCTTCTGTGATTGTAATTTTATTAAACTGTTATTGTAATATGATTCAATAATCCAGTGAAGACACTGTCTATCTACTCAGAAGTGGGTAGCCCAGTTCCATCCAAATACATTCTCACAGGGCCATCACTCAGCAGTGCCCTGGTTACATCCTCTTGTTCAGGGCCTGGTCATCTGGGCCTATTCCATGTCTCTTATTTGCAGTAGTTCCTAATGTTTTCTGTTGTCCATCTGTGTGTTTGATCATTGTTTTTTCCCTCCCAAGTCTGTTCTCCAGCTTCCTTATCAACATACCCCATCTAGGTTATACATTAAATATAAACAAAGATGCCACAATGTAAAAATTCAATTATTCTTCCTCTTTTTGAATTAACCATACAATTCCAATGTATGTTGTTGCACGATAATTTAAACAGTCATCAGTAGCTAGGGAAAGAAAAACATAAAACTATAATGAATGGGGTTTTTGAGCATCTTGAAGTTGAAAGTCATCACATACAACAATCTTTGCTAATAGAGTTATTTTAGGTGCTAAACAAGGCTTGCAAACCTTCTTCCAAGCAGTTCAGTATCTCAAATTGCTTGAACTCAAAAGATTTCACTTCTCGTCATGGTCTGTTTTGCACTTTTGTTTGTTTAAGTTCTGTGTTTGCAGAAGGAGCTGGCTGCCAATTTTGCTAGTCCTGGAGTCTTAAAATCATGTTTGCACAGTGTGTCACAGCACTTTGTAAGGCTGAACTATCTGAAAGTTACAACTTATCCTTTTTTCACAAACAGTGTCTCAGATGCTGGAAAATCTGAGCTACGCTATCAGCTAAATATGCAGAGCCTAAAAGCACCAAAGGAAATTTTCCACAGATGCACATTGGTCCTAAAAAGAGAAGTTTCTGAACTGGGGGTCTATTTCTGTGAAAGGGCAGAGGACATCCTGGCTGTATTTAAACTTGTAGCTTCTCTTGATAAATGAAAGTACGGAGAAAAGTAGGGGAAAACCAACTTCAGCATTCAGATTTTTAGATCAAGTACATCGCTGTTGATGGTCAGTATGATATAAATGGCATAAAAGTCATTTAAATGGCCATTGCTGAGTTGTCCAAATCTCTTAGAAAATGAGAGAGGAAGGGCAGCAAATTACAGTGATATAAAACAATTTCTAGCTTTTCTGATGTTTATTTTTTTGGAAGAAGAAGAAACACAAAGTCTATTTTCATTCATTCTGCAATAGTCTCATTGTACATGCAGAAACGGCATATATGGTGGTGTGTGATGATGATACAACTTCACATGCTTTAAGATGGTAGCTAGCCTGGAAAACCATCAAAGAAATGTGAAAAAATCAAGCTACCTTACCAATATGGTATGTCTAAAAGGAGACTTCAAAAAATCTTCAGAGTCACATTTTGCATATTTTTATCCTTTGTATCTCTTTTTTTCTGTTTTATTTACATTTTATACAGTGTCTCATATTTTGCTTTCACCTTATCGTAGTGTTCTTAAACGCAGTTGCTTCATGGTTAGATGAAAGGCTGGAACAAATTTCCCATTGCAGTTTCTTGTTGGTGTCTGTAGTTTGGAGTCAGCAAAACCTTCCTCATTCCAGCAGCATTGACTGATTCAATTTGAATGCATCTCTTTTCTATGTATGAACTGTATCACCAATATGCAGAAGGTCAGCTCACTAAAGCAAGGAATATTAACGGTGCGTTTCAATTCTTTTTTGCATTTTGCATCTAAATGACAAATCACTGTTGATGCATCACTTCATAGACATATCTAATGTGTTTTCTCTGAATTACATCCAACCTGAAGGCCACTTGTCTCTGTTAGCAAGTACTAAACAGTCAGTGATAGTTTGCTGTGCCCACCTTTCCCTCCCCAACTGCCAGTTCATACTAAAAGCATCCTTATTAATCTCGGCACATAAACCCAGCACTTTAATTCTTGCTGATTAGTGATATTCATATCAAGTTTTTGACCAAGAGGCAAAAAATCCAAATGGAACTTCTGTGCTATGCAGAAACTACTCATATTTGAAGAAGGAAACTTCTCGGAAGAGAAGCAATGATTTGTCAAAGAGGGAGTGCTGAATGCTCTCTGCCAGCCCAGCAGCAGCCCTCTTCTTGAAAGCAGAATTCAAAGTAGTGCAGTGCAGTAGAGACACTCTGAGCAAGCTGCATTAGGGAGTTTTCACTGCCATTCTACAGCTCTTTGTAAATCAATTAAAAGTAGAAAGCAGTCTAATCTCTCCATTCTGAAATATCTTGAGGTATTTTTGCCACATCTTTTCCTTACTGTTCTATAGAAAACTGTGTCTTACTAAAAAGAAACCAAAACAAATGCCTACAAGTTTTCTCCAGGGGTATTTCAAAGAGCTGATTCCAATATCAGATTGAAAAAGCTCTGCTCTACAATTTTAATGTTTTTAAATGTAAATTGAGTCATTGAAATAATTTAACTTCATCTGATTACTAATATTATAATAAGGAATTTGAGAAAATAGAGAATTAAATTTCTTTACACCTTTCTTTCAGAATAGCTGTTACTCTCAGAATGTGTTCCTTTAAATATCCTTAATTATCAATAGTAGAAAATGGACTTTCCTGAACATTACAGACGGCCTCAACAGCTGCGAAATAACGGTAGCTGTTGCATTGTTTTGCAACAAAAAAGTGGCTCATAGTTTTATTGCAAGTAGTTAATTTAAAGAAAAACACTTGTATTACCAAAACTTCTGGTTTTTTTTCTTGGCTCTCTGTAGATTTTTTATCTCTTCAATCCTTTTCATTTACTTCTTTAGCAAAAATACATGTCCCAATGGCTTAGAACATATTTTTTTGTTCTTCACTTCCTACATTGTAGCTTCTGACCTTTTATTTTATCAGTTCATTTTTCTTGTATCTCACATATAATTTTTATTGAAAAAGAACACATCTTTGTAATGAGTTATATCTTCTTTCACTAGCAACTAATATCACCCTGTGCTCACTCCAGCCTTCACATTTAAAGACAATGAATCTGCTTCAGTATCGTTCTATAAATAGAGAAACTAAATCTTAATTATCTTTTCAAGTTACTATGTCTGTATCTAGCTATGCATATGAATGTTACCGATCACCATATATGTACTATTGAATTTATTTTTAATCCCAATTTGTATTTTTCAGAATGAATATGACATCTGAAATAATTAACTTGTGTTTATGTGGACACATGTCAAATGCTGAGACACCCATCTTACTGATTTTGGTTTCCTTCAGTCCAGAATTTCTGATTTATGACATTACATTGGAGCTATGCAAGCTTATATTTTCCTTTTATGCCTTCCTTATTCAGGCTGGATTCCCAAAGATAACATGCAAGTGTCAGGCATGAAATTTTTACAATCCTCCTGTATTCCTTTCTTCATGAATTTGTAGCATGCTATAAAAGCCAAGCTGCTTAAAAGGATTTTATATTTTAGCCAAGCTTTCACCTCCTAAGTGTATAAGCCTTTATAAATATATCCTTAAATTTGCAGTTGAAAACAGTTCATAATAAGAAAACTATCTACATTTTTTCTTCCATAGCAGTGTTACTACTTCCTTTAAAATGAAATAAATTGCTTTGAGAGGAATTTTTGAAGACAAAGTCTAGAAGAAATGGCACTACATCAAGGTAAATAAATCTGTCTAAAAATATCTAAAGCAGTCTAATGCTACATTATAGATTCTATTTAACTCCAAATAAGAGCATCTAGTGTTTCAATGGAAAGTCTTCCAGAATCCTCTGTAGCAAAGAAAATACAAACTCACAAGATCCTTTGAAATTTTTGATTCATATGAAAAGAATGTTGGGTCAGGCAAATTTTGCCTGAACACAGTAAGGTGTTCTGAGCTGCAGCACTGTATGGATGTAGAAGTGCAGTTCATATACCCCATTCAGAAGGGGGTTTTGGTGAACCAGTAGCTTATTTTGTAGCTTTTTAACCTGTGGAATTTATGGAACAGCCACAGTCAAAACATGCCAATTTGACAAGTCGAGGAAATACATCATCAGAATTTCTCTGGAGAATTAAGGGTATTGTTAGATTTTCCCCTCAGCTATTTCAAGATATTCCTACCATTTCTGAGGTAGGCTAAGTCATGGCTAAGTCATGCCATGGCATTATGCTTGTGCTGTAAAATGCACTTTGCACCCTGCTGGGAACAACGTTGATGTCCTTGGTACTACAAAGGGATACACAGGTCGTGCAGAAAACTTATCCTTGCACTTAAGCTGCATATGGAAAATGGACAGAAGTTTAAAATGTCCCACTGTGGTGAATTTGTTTAGTTCTATAGATTTTACTCTAGCAGATTTAATGATACGCCTGTTTATATTAGCTATAGATAAGAACTTTCCGGAGAAATTCTGATCCTCCCTACTTAATCCTTCTCCAGCTTCTGCCTTCAGAGCTTTTTTCATTATTCCCTTCTCCTGGAGAAGAAATACTTCCTACTTCATACTTCTCATTACCTCCAATAAAACATTCTTTTTTCAGTCTTCTCTGCAGAGTTTGCTTGCCAGTGGGTACGGTACTATTCCCACCTTTGCCTGAACTGCTGGCACCAGCTTCTGCAGAACTTGAGGACAGATGGTATATTTTATGTGGTTTTTGTGTGTTCTCAGAAACATTTATGGGCCTCTGTCAAGTTACTAAAATGTTTGTTATTAATATTGCAATGGTTTTACCTCCTTTCCAACCAGAAGAATATTGCAAAAGGTGTTTTTCTTGTTTTGGTACTATTGGAATCAGGGGATTACAGAAAAATCAAAATGATTTTATGAGAATTATTTAGGTTTTCACCTTTTTTATAATTTCCTGCATTTCTTGGCTTATGCTCCTGCTCAGGCAGATTTCTCATTTTAATCGGATTGCTCTACCCATCCCAATTATGTTTTGTGCTTTGCATTGTGTCTCTTAGCAGCACCTCATTCCAGGAGGGGATAACTGGGAACCAGATTTCTGAAAATGGAAAAGCTGAACAATAAGCAGCTAATGTATTGGGTCGGGATGCTTCCTAGGAGCTCCAGGGAAACTGGCCGCAGCACAGGTCCAGCAGAAGTTGAATACATCATTTAATGTCCCAGGGTAAGGTCCCCAGGAAGCTTAAGTCATTCTTAGACTGTGTGTAGCTTTTATCCTATGACAGAGGGGATTATTTTTGCACAGACCTCTTTTGCCTTGCATGGATGGAAGAAAAACTGCTTACTGTGGTCAGAACACTATTCCGCTTTTACATGAAAGCAAGCTATTTACTTTTCCTGGCATTATTTCCTTTTCCTCTGAGGAACTCGCATTTTATAGAGACAGCAGTCAGCAGGGAGGCCATGCTGCTCTGCAGTTTGCTGCCATTAACAAAATCAAGGGCAGCAATGGTCCAGAGCCTCTGGACAGGCAGCTCTTCACTCTTGCAGGCCAAATGAATTGTGAAAGCAGAGTCTAGCTTAGTCTCCATGGAGAAGGATGGCAAATTGTGTATTCCTGCACAACATATGTTTAGGGATTCTTTTTTCCTTTTTCTATCAGGCTTTTTCCTTCCATCTATGACCTCAAGCAGGCTGCTCCTTTGTCTCAAACCACCATTTGGCTACATCCTCACTCTCTTCCCTTCAAAGCGCCTGCTTTGATCTCCCTCAGCAGAGTGCCAGCAAAGCTGACAAAGGCAGAGGTTTGCCTTTTCATCTGCTTGCTAGATTGTTAGTCAAGAGCAGCAGAGAAACATTGTGCAACCTGTCAATGCAATTTAAAAAACCATATTATTCTGAGTTGCCACAGAGGGCTTGTTCAGTGGAGCAGAACTCCTCCAAGAACCAGTTCTCTGGGGCTGTTCCCCTCTTTCATGTCAGAGGAAGACATTGCAAAGGCTTCCCCCACAAATGTTGCAGGGTGTAAAATTAGCCTGCTGATCTTAGGAGAACTGCTCAAAATAAAGCAGTTATTGCCACTTTGATGAAGTTCCACTCCATTTAACTTATCACAAAAATATCAATTTTCGTATTTGACCATCTCTGTAAGGAGAAATGATTTACTGAGGGTCATCTCATGCTCTTGCAGTCCAGCTCACAGAAGACCCCTTTCAGCATCTTCTGCCAAACTGAAGAAGGTGAAGAGTCAGTCACCTCTTTATATTAATATTTTTTAGCATAACATCTGCCCCTCTTGGTTTTCACTCTGTGATCAAAATTCCCTCAATTCTGAGTAAAAGCTTAGTAAGGACCTTGGGGTATTGCCTGTGGGTGCTTGGAGACTCTGCTGGCATCAGGCGTGGAATGAGTTGCTCTGAGATGAGCTCGTTCCCTGGTATTTCCTCCTGTCAGAGCCACAGATGTGCTTCATTTCATTAGGTGTAGCTGTGGGCATGCTGCCATCCGGCTCTACGGCTGACTTTATCCCACTACTGCTGAAGGCCAAATAATCATAATCATTTCAAGTTGAGAGCACAGTATATTTCCCCAGGGAATGCTATTCAAATTAAATCAGTCATACCAACAATAATTTTATAATTATATAAAGGGAGCCCTCTACTTCAGTAATTTTTCTGAAAAAACTGTGCATTCTATCAAATTGTTATTGCTTCTTCCAGAGTTTTTTCTCCTCACAAATCTTGATACTCTCTGCCTTCTTTTATGTGAAAAAAATCGTTATTCTGATAATTAGCATGCTTAAGTGCAATCAGTGTCAAAATAAAAACAAATGTAAATTTCAGAATTTATCTCTGATGTAGGCACTGGCTGCCACAAGATGATTTTCTGTTGTTGATGGCAATAAGTCATTGATTAGCCTCATTTTGAAAGCACTGAAGGCCAGATTAATTATTCCAGTCACACTCAATGGAGAATGAAATTTTCTCGTGAAACTACCATGATTGTTATTTATTGGTCGGTCTCAGGCTCTGCAGCTCCAAGTTCAGCAAGGAGAATTTTGAATGTCCAGAGTAATTTCCTGGTGTCACTTGAATGCTTGTAGGAGCAGATGGGCGTAAGGTCTGGAGAAAAACTGAGCCTGAGGTAGTAAGCTGGGTCACAGAATCAGAGAATCATGGAATTGTTTGGGTTGGAAGGGGCCCTAAGACCCATCTAGTTCCAGGGATTGGGAGTGAAGAGTGACAGCTGATCTCTTTGCAAGTGGGTTATTCAAATATAACACCTCTCCTGCCTTTTTGTATGAATCCTCCCATTTTCTACAGCAGAGCAATAATTAGAGTAGAAAAATAACCTTATTTCTTCTACTGCAAGCAGATTGCTGAACATTTATGGTGCTCTGAGTTAGATAAGGAAAACCAGTTTAGGAGCAGGATGAGGCCTCTTTTTTAGACTAGATCAAATTGATTGCGAAAAAACTAGAGCTAATGTGCTCCACCTTTTTAGAATGGGATGATTTATATCTCTTTTATGAACAGGAGATAAAATGTTCTGCTTCTTATACTCTCCACAGAAATAAAACAGAACTAAAAATAAGTCCTAATTCAGACAAGTTTAAAATAGAGCTCACAGCAGATAAGTATTCATGAGCAAATGAGTTAATGATTTCTGACTGGTTGGGGCATATACCGAAATATTAAACATAACCTTTCCTAAGTGTGTGTGGTTTTATTCCATTACTAGCAATGAGCAGAATCAAATGGCAGGAATTGTGAATTCCTTCCCTGGATGAGGCTCAATCAGTGTTTGGAACATAACTTCAGTAGCGTGAAGGTGAACTTTGTATGTCCCTTCATCGCTCATTTTCCTGTACTCTCGACTACTTAAATGTATATATATGCAGTGACTGATTACTTTAAGGTGGTCAGGAAAGTTTTCCCAAGAGAAGTGAACTCTGAATGGTCAAAATCTAGTAATTAATTTGATTTTCAGTCACAGGAGACTTCTGTATTTTATGCTTGTCTTAGTTTATCACAAGTGTTCCTGTTATCATCAAGGTCTAGTGAAAAGCTGAAGTTCAGGAGATTTCTGGTGGGTAGGATAACAATGAAATTCTTGATTCTAGCTGTGACTGTGGCTTTTTTTCTGGTAGGTGTTTTTTTTGGTCCATCTTTAGAAAATCATTTAAATCTCAAATGAACACTTTTGCTGTCAGAGAGAGATAAAACTGATGTAGAGTTTCTATCATATTATCCCATTCTCAGTTTGGCAGTTCCTGAGAAATAAAATACTGGGTTATATTGTAATCAGTCACTGGTATGTTTTGGGGGCTAAGGTTCTGCAAACAAAATTCCAGAATTAAGTTTGCCTGTCCATTTCAGCTGATCTAGAAAGAAATGTTTCAGCTCACTTCAGTTTTGCTGCTCAGGAATGTACACCCTTTGCCTCTCATCAAAGAAGAAAAAGGTCTTTTCAATCAATAATTTCCACATCTCCTAAAAATGGAATAAAATTACTAGTCCACTGAAAAATATGAGTCTCATTCCCAGCAACTGATTCCTCAAAGTGCACATTGCTACGTCTCATGTATTAGTCTCCTTCCATCACAAACCACATTAACGTAGCATATTGATGTAATTAGTCTTTTAACACCTACAGAGATGCTGCACATGTCACACTGTGCCTCATCAGTGGAATAAAGTTAACAGGGAGAGTTGTATCGAAGACCATGTGCATGCTGTATAAACATGATCTTATAGTCTACTTTTTGTGCTAATTTTTGGCCCTTGAATTTACATCTGGCCACAGCCTGTGGCTGCACCTTAGCAGTCCTGCATAGCTGTAGGCAAGGGCAGTGCTCAGCTCTCATTGGGAAGGTGGTGCCTTTTTCTTCTGATTTTTTGGTAACATATCATGGGGTGGTCTTTCTGTGCTGCTGCTGACTGGAAAATAATAATGTTGGAAGAGAAGCTGTCACTCACCTTCTGTGGGTTTTGCCCCATATTGCATAGGGTCATCCATGCATCAGTTAGCAGTGGCCACCCTCATGTCAGATGTCTTTTGCCTTAGGCTGTCATTGCAAACTTGCCTTGTTATTCATGAAATTCTCTAATTAAGCATTCTCTTAATTATAGTGATTACAGTTTCCTCATCTTAGTGATCTTCCTGTGATTCAACTTGTGTGACATCAGTTTATTGCTTCTACTGATGAAGCATGTGAAATGCTTTCTTCTAAATTTTGAGTATTAGTCTAGAAGTACAGGTTTCACAGTGTTTCCTTTCCCCAGGACAGTGATTTGACCTAAACATTGGAGCCTTCATTGTCATTATAGAGATACTGTTTCCTTCTTTGACCATGTCTGGCCATGATGTTTTTGACCAAAATTTCAGTGTCACTAGAAAAATGATCATTTCACTCAGCTGGGATTCTCTTGCACACCAGTTTTTCCTCAGTCAAACCCCTTTGCTTCTTTCTCCCCAGGGCATGCTACCAGCATTTGTTGGGTCTGCCTTTGTCCTTTAATAAACTAATTTATATGCCCTAATGCAATTTCTTCCCTTTCAGTCTTTTCAA
This sequence comes from Dicrurus megarhynchus, assembly GCA_013399195.1. NCBI lineage: Eukaryota > Metazoa > Chordata > Aves > Passeriformes > Dicruridae > Dicrurus > Dicrurus megarhynchus. The sequence goes on from VXAD01008737.1 coordinate 574,216, forward strand.
CTCCTAGTTGCCCCACCTCTACACCTCTCCATAGTGAATTTGGTTTTTCCTTTCTTTCTCCTTTTCTTTTGGTCTTATTTTTATCATATAAGTAATGGGAGCAAAACAAGTTGTGCAATACTGCTTCTACTGATTAAATTAGAACTAGAGTATCTACTGCTTAGGGCAACCTTTAACAGCTTGATAATGTGATAAACTGGAAACAGACAGACCAGTAAAACTTCCTTCTTTGCCTAAATTCTGTTTTCCGCGTACATTAACTACGTCATTACTATCCTCTGTGCTGGCAGCAATGCTTAGCATTAATCCAAATTAAAGAATTCATGAGACAAAGAAATAGTGACAAGCTTGGACTGGACTATGACCAACATCATATGGATTTATAGGAGAAAGAAATGCAGCTATGAATAAATAGCCTTTCAGGAGTTAAATTCTGCCCTCACTACTTTGACTCTGGGCGCTTTAATACTGCTCTTTGAGACCAGCCTTTAGAGTTTAAAGTCTGTTCTTCAAATGACCAGTTTGCCAATTTTTTAAAATTACTTTTATTAACATTGTTGCTATGGATAACACAGTTCACAGAAGACTCCCAAGTAAGAATGCAAAGGCACACAAACCACATCCTCTCTGAGTGGCTAAAGACCAGGGCCCTGGGACATTTAATGTCAGATGACAGGAAAAAAGTTATCAAGTGGGAATAGCGTTTTAATTATTCTCTAAGTATTATAATTAAACAATAACTGCAACATATGCTGGTTGTTTGCCACTTATACTCACTGGAGTTGTATGTAGTAAAGCAGTGGCATTTCCGGAATATATCAGTCTGCAGAAAATGAATGAAGCAATTGGTAGATTAATGTCAGGCTGACTGACCTGCACCTGCTTCTGGGAGCTAACATATTCTGTTTGGAATTTTTGATTTAAGGAAGGGAAATTGTGGTTTTGGATCAAGCCTTTGAGGGCATCTCTCACCCTACACAGTTAATGACAGGGAAACCTTTGCCATTAAAATAGTTCTGCTACTTTACAGAACTGGGATGTCACCCTACAAGCCTTTGTTCCTGGTCCTAAGGAATAAATAAGCAACTAAAATATGCAATTGTCATGCGCAAAAATTATGGGTTATAAAAAAACCATTTTGAGAACACTGGAATATGCAGTAGATATTTGAGGTACATCATCAGTGTCAATGAACAAAAAAGCCCTGGAGGAAATTTGGCATTTTGGCAAAATCCTACTTATTAAAATACCATTCTGATTCTGACCTTTTGATTTCTTCATTAGATGCATGCAAATCAGTTCAGTTTCAGAAACAGTCTTTTGAAATTAAGAATGTCAGCAGCTCAAAACGAAGTGTTTTCACTAAAATTTGTGTAACTTGTTTTGGTATTGTTGACTGGTACTTTTGAACCTTTTTTCATTACTTATGTTCACTTCATTTTGGACCCTGCAAAAGTTTACATCCTGAAATTCCTTGCAGACTAAAAATTTCTTTGACCAAAATCCTGCATACTGGATATTACACCTGGCACCTCCTGTGGTACTAAAACCTGTCTAAATATACAGAAAGATTATTTGTCTTTAGTCTCACATAATTTGAGATTTTCAATGCTCAACCTTCCTGAGTGGAAGTTGATCAGTGTTTACTGGGCTTTTGGAGGCCCTTCTATATTAGAGGTAATTTTTTTTTCTATCCAATCTCTACTGCTTGTAGCTCCAGTGGAAAGTAGCCATCAGCTACTGAACTGACACTTTGGGAAAGAACAAGCCAGGGTTCATTTGTATCTTTTTCTTCCTTTTCCCTAAACCAGAGTTTGGTGCTTTTAAGATGAAGTACCTTTTTTTATGGTGGGAACATAAATAAGACAGTAATTTCTGGAATTCTGGGTGGGACGTGAACATGATGGGGTTCATAGATTTCATGAGAATTTGAACAATGAAGGGTTGTTTTGACATCTGTGGGAGCATCTGCAAGATTGCACTTTAAATTCTCACATTTTGACCTTCCAATATGATTTCAAAATGACAATAATGCAGTCTTACTGCAAATAGGAACAGTTGGTTCCTTAAATGAAAATGACTGGTAATTGCAATTTAATTTTTTATTAGAAAGATAATTAATTTTTTTCCAAGTAATTTGCAATAATGCCTGTGTGTTCAGGTATTGCTACTGGCAGAGACCACTAAATATTTGAACACTTTTTTCTTTGATGGGACAGCAACAGCTAAATCCCAAACCACAGATTTTTGTTAGGAACATCTGTGTTCGAATTATTTCTGGTACTTAGGGAAGAGACAGGAGACAGAAGAGGTTTCTCATTCACTCCCAGCCACTTGCTGGCCCTGCAGTTGGTGGCCTGGGCTGTTCTCAGCAGTGCTGCTGATGGAGAAAAGCAGTGACCTGCTAAAGCACTGAGGCTTGGTCCTACCATCACATCCCCAGAAAAGTAGATTCAGTGAAACCCATGGATTATTCCTGTGAGTAGGAAAGAGACTAAATTTATGGGTAAAAAACTTTGCTTAGGAAATACTACTGTGTGATTTTGAATAATATGGTATGGTCAAAATCTCATCCTGACTCTGCTGAAGCTGTCGAAAGTCATTGGCTTGTGCTGAAGTCAGCAATGGAGGCTGTTCTTTGCAGCCATTGAAATCTTCCCTGTATTTTGGTGACAAAAATGTGGTTATTATCATAGCACTATTCTATTCATTATCTGAGTGGGCAGAGTGAAAAATGTAGTGCAAACAGGGATATATATATATATGGCTAAATTTACAGAATGTGCCTTGATCCATTTGTGTTGTGCAAGTCAGTTACAGGTGAATACAGAGGCACCTTCCTTGTTTTTTGTTCCTCTCCTGGACTTCCCATACACTCATAGCAAAGTAAAACAAGCTTTGAATCTCAACCACTGTTTGGATGGATAGGTATACTCTACCCATGTTAAAAGACACTCAGTTAGGGATGATACAGACTCAAACTGTGCTTATGAGCAATAAACTAAGAGAAAAACTCGAGATCTGTAAGTGTATTAAAACCATGGTAAGTTACACTGATGCTGAGATGTGTGCCAGAAAGTCAGAAGACCGTATTTTTGCATGTAAAACACAATGCAGAAGGTCCAGCCTGGTGCTCTGTACCTGGCTGGAGCAGTGCTACAGTGCAATCCCATCTTGTTTCAGAGCTTCAGTCACAGAGATACTGCTTCATAGTATAGTTCGTAGTATGTTTTCACTGTTATTCATCCTAACATTTTAATAATAAAAGTATGTCTTCCATTCCAGTATCTCAAAATATTTGTGAAGTGCTATAGATAAGTACAAGGGGACTAATTTGCAGAGTTTTGCACGTATACTCTTTATTACATTTTATTTGTTCAACTTCCATCATCATTCTACAGCTTTATAATAAGAGTGATAAAAATTTATGTATTTCATGTCATTATTTGTATGACTCAGTACCTGTAAATGCAATTGATATGACTGAGGAATGAAGTTGCATAGTTGCTCTGAAAACAAGGCTGCTTGTGGGACTAAATGGCAATTGGTTATGTGACATCAGGGGACTTCACACATTTTGTTCCAGTATGTCACATCAAGTCATTAACAACAATTACGATTCTTTTTTAAGTCAGTAAAGCTACAGTATTTTTAAGCATATGTATCCTTATTCTCCCACCCACCTCCATTTCTTTTTTCCCCCTGTAATCTCAGCACAAGCTTTCTGATTTTTCTTCTTATGTATTCCCTAAAGGAGCTGGGCAAGTCTCAGAACCAAACAGTTCTTGTTTAGTTCCTCTCTAGAGCCTGGACTAGATGGTACAAAAAAACATGCATCCCCAAGGAGTTGCATAAAAAGTCTGCAGAGGCCTGGTACACAATGGAGCTGTACTGCCTAAAACATTTGCATAAATCTTCCTGCAGTTCCATTAAACAAAGTCTGTGGCTGGGAGGAAATAAAGGTTTTGGGGTGCTTCTAGCTGGGAGTTTCTTTCATTTGATTTTTAGAATATTCAGTGCAACATCCTAAAGAGGTCAGAGAAATGTCCTGGAAGGCTTGGCAGAGTTGTCAACCAGGGCCAATCAAGAAATTAAACTTGATGAACCTCTTACCTTCTAAAATTAATGTTGTTCAGCTCAATGTATGTAATGTCTTTTCAGCCCTAGAAAATTGACTTGTCCTTTATAGAAAATAAAATTAAGTAAATTAGTTTTCAATCTATTATTTAAAGTTTATTAGAATTACAACATTTAAAGGGCTATAGAGAAAAGTTCTGCTAAATTGTAAGCACATTTTATGTGTTTAAATTAATAAAGCCTTACAACACCTGTTGAGAGATGCCTAATTTTAAACTTGTTCAAAATTATCTACATAGTCAGCAGTTGAGTTAGAAACAGACCCAATGAGTGCTGATTAACTGGACAACACTAGATAAATGAGCCACCTAAACACCTTCCTCGTTACCTGTGGCTCGTTTGATTAAGTAGCAGAACTGTTCTTTAGAGAAGAGGTTGATTCCCTTGTGATCTAAGTTTTTCATCAAGCAACATAAGCTGTGTTAGAAAGGATGGGTAAGGAAGGCTTGAGAAGACTAAAGAAGGGAGGGTTTGGAACACAAAGTTGTATGAGTTGGGCTTGGGAGAAAACTCTTAACTTTGCTGTTAGCAATCCTGCAGAAGAGAGGTGCCTTACTCCTAGAAATGTGTAGTTCTCTGATGTCATGAATCATCAGATGATGTTAGTGGAGTATTGTGTGAAATTCATTACAGACCTGAGGTAGACGATTCAGATGCGTTACCTTTAATTTTCATTGGTTTTCCTCACTAAGGAGAAAACACTGAGATAATGTGATTAGTATTAAGAGCATCCTTAAGGAGTTGGTTTTTAATTTCTCTTGAAAAACAAAGTATTTGGGGAATTTCTTTAGATACAAAAATAGATAAGGTTATGTGGGATTTCAGACTTTCTTTCACAACCACAAAGAATAAAAACTTTTTTTTTTATGAAGTACTGGTATGACCAGAATTTCTGGGTCTGTTTTGAGTGACTTAATTTGTTTTAAGATGGAGATAATCAGTCAACAAAAATGCATTTATCTGGTCTGCAACCTACTTCTAGTTCTCATTTGCTCCTACTAGATCTGCCTGCCAAGCATCATTTTGCTGAGTTTTTGAGATGCAGGAACTCTTTGAAAAAGATTTTATTTTAGTTGCTACCCAAATTATTTCAATCCATGTATGCACATGAAAGAATACTGTGAATCACTTGCCTATTCAGCTCTTCTCCAGTTCTCATTCCCAGCAGCACTGACAATGATAACACAACAGTACTTTTGCTCCCAAATTCAGGTTTATCTACCAGGAATTACTGTTGCTGTGTCTGTTAAAGCTTTCTCAGTTGTAAAAAGAAAATCAATATTCATTTGATGTTTGCAGCTGGAACCTACACTAGGTAGAAATGTAACAATTTTGCTGTTGTCAGCATAAGTCCAGAGCTGAGCTGACAAACAGAAATTCAGAGGAATGACTGAAAAAGCTTGTTAGTATGCCTGCTCTTAACCCAAGGAAGAAGTGAGCATTTGAACATTATCAAAAATGCTTTTCAAGCAGAAGGTTTGGTTACACAGCTCTTGATTCAAGGTTGTTTTTTTTTTTAAATAAGATCTCTTTGTTAAAGAATTTATTAAAGGTAATAGTTGGAAGGAGGGCCTTAAAAATGCAGAATAATGCTTTTTAACACTTTACCCCCATTTGCTTCATTGAAGTATTCCATTTGAGTGAAAGTGAGAGTGTGTGCTGCTCTGCTGTTCCTACTTTTCTCTTCTTGCTTGTCTTCCTAAAGAGAGAGAACCAGGGACTCCTTCAGTTCCTGTCTTTGATCAAGCCTTGCTCTTTTTCTGAGAATAACAGAATTCTGGGCCCTCAAGTTAAAATTTTTCAGGCTTTGTTGTCTTTTAAATACAAATATATTTCTAACTGAAGAGTCCTGTTTTCAAAAGTGCGTAACACCCTTTGAAAGAAGATTTTAGCACATTTGTAAACAGGGTTTGGTCTCTTTTCAGGTTGAAAAATTCAACTTCCCTAAAAATAGATACAGTATTTCTGTGGCTAATGTAAGCATGGCGTCATGGGAAATTAATTCCCTGATAATAAGGAAATGTCTAAAAATCATTGGGCAGAATCTGTCACAAGCTGTGTCAGAGAGATTGGCATGGGAGAGATATTCCATTCTTAGCATCCAGAACCAATCTGCAGGTTCATTTTGCTGCAAAAACCAGATTGCTCGTGCAGGTATTCCTTCAGTAACATTTGTCAATCCTTCTTGTATCAAAGACTGCATAAAACTGCAATAGCAACGATAAAAATGTAGTTTAAAATAGACATGCAGTGTAGAAAACAACAGTAATTTGCAAGAATGGAAATCCTTCCTGGTGAAGCCGTGCCCTTGACCCCAGAAGGGATCCTGCCTGAGCTACCGTAGCTCTTGGCTATGTACAAAATGAGAAGCAGAGGCTTAGAGAGTGAGTCCTTAGAGGTGAGTCCTTAGAGACTCACCTGGGAGTGCTCAAACCTCTAGGGGAACAGCATTGTCCTGGTTCTCAATGGTCATGTGAGCCTTGGAAAGTTGTTCCTGACGGCGAAGGCAGTGCCTGTCAGGGGGAGATCAAAGGACAGGTGTGAGAGTCGAAGCAAAGCTTCTGCCAGAATATCTGTTATGTTTCCCTGATCCTTGGAAAACATGAAGGTGGGAAAAGCTGCTCATTCATCAGTTCGATGGGTACCACCCAAAGAGCATGGGAAAGGAATTTTTTATTTAGGGACTTTTTAAAATCAAAGCCATGTGAAATTAAAAGCAGGAAGGTAAGGTAAGGGGAGGTGTGTGTGAAATCAGTTGTGCTAATTGTAGAAACAGTGACCAAATTAATCAGACCCAGATGGCAACATTGCTGAAGTTTTTTTTCAAACTATAGCTCTAATTTGCAAGCTAATGCTTTCATTGCAAAGACTTGGCTTTTTTGGTCATTTTTTCAGTTCTCCAGTTTTAATTTGTTCAGATCAAATGCTTTGGATATATTTAGCAAAAATGTTCTTACAGAGATTTAAAAATATGAGGGTTCTTCAAACAAACTTTATGCAAAGTTGTCAGAAACCCACGCTACTGGCTCAATTGTCAGGTAACTTTATTTCCTGTGAGGAGGAAGTTGGATATAGATTGTAGTCGTAAGATGATTCATATATTTCTTGCTCATCTCCCAACTGCTTCCCTCCTACATATAATACAAGATGCAGTTTCTTCTGCAGATATCTGTGCAAGTCAGTCTCACACACATTTTCTTTCTGTACACAGGTGAACAATCCGGATGTAAACAGTTTAAAATAATTTGACAAGGAATACAGTTCATAGAATTTTAATTGATACAGTAAATCTTCTCATTTCTGCTCACTTAAACCAAAGAAGTCAAACAAAATTCTTGAGATTATTTTATTCTAGTGTTTAAAAATATATGGTTTTATGCCACATTTTGAGGATTAATATGTGCCAGTCTCTTAAACATAAGCAGAATGTCTTTCTCTTTCAAAGGAGTGTAAGCTTTTTAAAACCACAGAAGAGTCCTGAATTGATTTACAATGATTGGAAATGCTGTTTATATAGCCTGCTTTTTGGCAATGTGCAAGTGTAGTATCTGATGTGTAAATACTGTATTCTGAGTGCAAAGCGTCCAGCTCTATCAGCTCTTCCATTCAGACAGTCCCATTAAGATAAATAAAAATTCTCAGGTGGGATTAAACTTTGCTGCACCATGCATAAATATTTTCTCATACTATGAAGCTAATGAGTAGACTTTTTTTTTTTTAATGTACAAAAAAGAAGGGAGATCTGTTCTTTTTCCCATAAAAGCAGAGGTTTTCAATGGATATGTCATTTAGTAACATGTCGTTCAAGATAAGAAGGATAACACTTTTGTAAAAACAAGCTCCCAAATAATATTTTAGTATTCAAGAATTGAATGCATGACACTGAGGTACATTTATCCTATAAATTGGCTTGCACTGAAATTGGGAATCATCTAATATAATGACAAAAAGCTCTTCCAAAGGAAAAAGTGATTCAGCTGACAAACTGGCAATTACTCACAGACTTTTCAAGTCTGTCTTTAAATAAAACATTTGTTAAAACATTTCGCTATATGCCTCATGTCACCCACGGCAAGATGAATGTTGCATTACCTTCTATCAGTTACTTTCAATTAAAAATATTTAAAAGCACATTGATGTAGCTGGAAATGCACAGGCTTTAGTTTTTTGGAACAGTGAGATTACTTTTTGGTGATGACTAACAAAGACTAATGAAATGGGTGTACTTGTTAATTTGATGGCCACAGAGTTTTATTAATTCATAGGGAATCTACATCCAATTTATGCTTCATAACCACCACTGATCATAACTACTGTAATTGCAGAGCCAAATAAAGCCAGATTGGATTGCCTTTACTTGCCCCGTTGTTTTCTGCCCCGTGCACTGGTTAGATATTTACAGCAGTTGTTGTGATTCTTTGGTTGCTCTTTTCAGTGCACAGGCTTTAGGATAACATGGCATCATAGCCAATGAATATTACCAGAAGGCATTAATCCAGTCAGTTTGGCATAATTTATTAGGCAGCACACAAACAAATAATCTGTTCCTGTGTTAAATATTATGGCACTGAAGAAGAGAAAGATCCCATTTTTTAAGCTGAAAGAAAGTTCAAGGCAGGATTTGTTGAAAGAAGCCATATATTTAACTTAGTTAATTGTTATGGTTAGAAATAAGGTTTGCACACAGCTTCTTGTACTTGGAACCAGTGTCCCTGAAGAAGAGAGCTAAAGAATACCATATGTACCTGAAAACTGATCTTTTTTCTCCCCTCAGGGGTACCACCTGGGGTGATAACTGTCCTATATCTCACTTTGTTTTGTGTACTAGTTTGTGACCTTGCTTTTGTGCCAGTGAGAGACTCCAAGTCAGAACTACAATTTAATAGGAAAATTAAAATAAATGCAATAGCACAGCAGCACTGACAGAGTACAACCTGACACCCTGTCAGGCAGGGTGGTGGTAGCAGTCCGATTAAATGGTGGCTGCAGTCCTGTTGAAGTGATAGATGTGGTTCTGTTGAAGTGGTGGTCCTGTAGAAAGGTCTGGTCCTTCTCTGGAGGTCCAGTGGTGATTATGTAGCTCTTGTCCTCTGGGAATCCAGTAGGTAAGAGCTGACTTTGGTGTTCCAGACCTCAGATTATATCCAGGATGGAATGCTCGGTTCCTCCCCCTGGGCGGAGCATCTCACAATGGGATGATGTAATTTTATGAGTCACGCAGTGAGACCTTGATAGCCCATTAACAGAAAATATCCCCCAGAGGGAGTTATCAGGGATGTGTCATGGAAGAGATAAAGAACACTGCTCCACCTGGTTTAACAGGTTATGAAGATGGTGATAGAACACATACTTTTGGTTACATCTTACATTAACCTAAGAGACTTTACTGGGGTCTTAGACTCATCCATACTGTTAAAGCTGTGTGTGCATCCACTTTATATGTCAGTGTCCCATGGATATATAAGGTTTGGCAGAATATTGATAGCAAGCACCTTATCAATGGATTGCATACTACTAAATCCTTAGGAAAATTTAAAAACTGGGTGTGAATGCCTTGGACATTCTGCTAGAAACTAGCCAAAATTATATCTCAAATTAAAAGCAATTAAAGTAAGAAAAATGTATCTTAGTCACCACAAAAGAAATAGAAATGAATTTCTTATCTCTCTAAGGAGCATTGGGCATAATTCTGTGAGCAACAGCTGGAGTTTGTGGTGTATTTTGAATCTCAAGGCACAGTGAGTGGAAAGTCCTTATTAGGACCCAGCAGTCTGTGCCATTTATTTATGGTAACATGCACTATTTTTCAACATATACATGGTAAAAATGCCACTGTATTCTGTTCTTGTGTTAGTCTGTGTACGTAGAACTACCTCTCAATCAAAGCTCTTTGCTCCTGCTCTCACCAAGGGCTGTATTTCCTGCTCACCTTAACTGCAGAAGGAGTCGTTTGAAAACCAGGACTGTCTGGGGTGGGGGTAGGAGGAGGATGTGGTGTGGGGTGCTGCCATAAGTGTCATCCTCACACCCATCTGCCAAAAACCTCAACCCCATAGTAAAAGGGTAAAAGCAGAAAACCCTGCTTTCTAGCTGCAACTCTCTCAATAGACATCAGTGGAGGAGTCCCTTTTTTTGATTGCTTGATTACTACCTCAACAAAGAATTGGCATATTTAAGACTTGGGATAAAATGAAAATTGAATGAAACCCCAGCACATGGAATTGCTAAGGGAACAGAAGCTGGACTTTGGAAGTTTGAGTTTCCTCTAGTCCAGGAAACCTTTTTCTTAATTTAAAGGTCCAATATAAACTGAGAAAGGAGTGATTTTTACGGAGTTGGAGCAGCTTACAGAAGAGCTGAATGATACGACAAGGAAGAATGGCTTTAAACTGAAAGACAAAGGTTTAGATTAGTTATTATAAATAAATTTTTTACTCTGAACTTGGTGAGGCCCCAGCACAGGGCACTCAGAGAAGCTGTGGAGGCCCAATACCTGGAAAAATGTTCAAGGCCATGTTGGATGGGGCGTGGAGCAACCTGGTCTAGTGGAAGGTGTCCCTGCCCATGGCAGGGGGTTGGAACTGGTCCCTTCCAACCCAATAGATATAGATATAGATATAGATATGAAACAAAGTTGCAGCTACAGAAAAGTAATTCTCTCTGGACTCTTCTGGATATATTTTTGTGCATAAACCAATGTACTAGTACTCAGCAAAGATGAGATAAAATTGTGACATTAGAAACTTTGTCTGTTCTCCCAAGTGTTTTATAGAAGTTTTCAAACATTTAAATTACCTGTTCAGAACTTCAGAGTTTCAACTTCCTTCATGTTTATTAATTTATAATCACTTTAGTTCATCTACATGGGGTAATTCAATATTCTTTGAATTTTTAATATCTTTTCAAGATTGATATTTATTATGTGTTTATAACATTCTGTTTGAATGCCATTAAGCAGTGTGGTAACAAAATAATGTAGTATATCTGCTACAGAATGTTCAGTAACATATACTATTGTTTCTCTGAGAAAAAAAGGACCCTTGGGTGTTGAGAGGCTCTAAGCAGGAGGCTGTGCTGACAGAAGGGAATTTGGGATAGCAGGATTCCTTGAAGGTCCTCAAGAACCAGACCAGAATTTATTTGTAACAAGTTTACTATAATTGAAGTTAGTAATTGCCTCGAGATAGCACGACTCTCATTAAAAAAAAAATTCTCAAGACTAGTACATAGAAATTCATGAGCAAAATTAAATTTTGAGCTGAGATGGTAAAGTAAACCATCAAAGGTGATATGTGTCCAGATTAACTCTTAAGAAAACATCAGAGGCTTTTTAAAATATATAGATATAGATATAGATATAGATATAGATATATAATCTGCTTTCCCTCTCCTCCTACTTCCCTTCTTTCTGTCTCTTTTTGGCTGCTGACTGTAATGTCTGCACATACATCCTAATGTCTGTGGGGCTCTGTATGGGTAGTAATAAATAATGGTATCTCCAACTGATGTTCCTAGAAATGACAGCTTCTGAAATATAGTCAGTAATCTGACATATAAATCTTCCTTTGGAATCCTAGCAAATTCTGCTTCTCTTTTAGATTTGTCAGCTGCCTTTCAAATTCATGGTCTCTGCGGTTTGGTTGATGTATCTTTCAAACCACGTGGGATAATCAAAGTTGCCCTTGTTGGATCCCATTAGAATCTTTTTAAGAAACCCCAGGGGCCTTCACAAGGCAATAGACTGATAGAATAGACATCCCCAGAGCCTGGTGCTCTTGAGTTGCTCATTATTCCTGCATGGGTTTCAGAAAAGTGACTATGCAGCTCTCTCATCTGGGAACCAGGGCTAATCCGGGTGAAAATTAGAGGATTCATGCTTACAAGGTGGCCAAAGCTTTAAAAAAAATTACACAAACAATACTGACCCTTCCAACAATTTTTTTTCTTTTTTTTTGGTGGGGGGGGGATGGTGGTAGTGGTGTGCGTTTGGGTTTTTTTGTTTGTTTCATTTTATTAAGCAATTGTGGCAGATCTGTGTGGTTGTTCATTTTATACTTCTGCTTCTTAACCAAGCACATTGTTCTAATAGCCCACCTAGCACATTGTCTTATCTAAAATGCTAAGGAGGCTGCTACAGCATGTAAAAACAAAGTTGAAGTAGGTAAATCCAACATGTGAATGTTTTGTCCATTTTTCCTTTCAAAACTGTGCAGTGGTGCTGATGTGGATTCCTGAGGTTCTGAGGCAGGACAACCAGTCACACAGGAGTCTGGCATTCATGTGAGTCTGCTGTTCTCTTGATGTCAAACAAAGTATCCTCCAAGGTTTCCAGACAATTTTTAAGATTAAGTAGAACAATCAAACTTAATTAGCATATTTTATCAGTCAGATGACTCCAAATGTTTTTATGAGAGTTAGAGAGTACATTTGAATGATTTAGATGGTTTTCATTTCTTAGCAGCAGCTAGACATTTGTTTATGGTAAGTCAACATACCTGCATCTACTGAGACTCTTGTTCTACATTCCAAATGAATTCAGCAGTTTGTAATTTGCTGGTTAGAGAGAGGTGCACAAAAAAATGACTGGGGTTCTGTGTTCATTTGCAACAGGGCAGATGTGCTCCAATGCAAAGCCACCACTGGAAATGCTTCCATTTGGTGTTATTGTTTTGTTGAGGGTAAGGATTAGGAAAAAGGAGCTCTTTTGGCACTGTGACAAATGGTTTACCAGATTGTGCTGTAAGTTTAAGTGTAGGTAACATAAAGATTCTTTTACCTTATTGATCTTAATCAGATACCCTCTTCAATTTTATAAAATATGTCTATGCCAGAGTGATACAAAGAGTGTTGTTCTCCTGTGGTTCCTTATCTTTGGTTCCTTATCTTCAGTCTCTTATCTAAACATGCATTTGATTTTTCCCCACTGAAATGCCCAATAATTTTAGAGCTGAAAGAAAATCCTTTCAAATAAAAGGTTTTGGTCCCAGTAAATCCAGAACTGAATAGTAAAATGTTAAGGAATGACAGCAAATAATACGTGAAGCTTTGGAATATTGGGCCTAGAGCCAAAATATACAACAGTGTCAAAGACACAAGGTGGAAGAACAAGAAAGCCTTTTTCAGTTGCTATGGCACTTGGGGAAATTTGGAATAATTTTGTGTACTGTTATTGGCCAAGGGGCAAGGGATCCATGTCTTGTTGCAGTTCTCTGCATGTACTGTTTTGATTCCGAGTTTTACTAATGTGATCTTGAATAATCTGGAAGGCAGAAAAGGGCAGCCTGTTTACAGGCAAAGGGCGTGTGTTCTGATGTTTGTAAGGTGGCACCAGCACAACAGGGTGGACAGCATGGGACATGTATAACCTCTGGATATTTTAAGGAAAATATCAGGCCACGAGAATAAAATTTGAAGGCCAAAAGAACTCCAAGCCTGCAAATAACATACTCAAACAATATGGGAGATAGATTATTAAGTCTTTTCTAGGAAAATCTGCTTCTGATAGAATGGGACAAGGGAAGAAAAGTCAAGATGTAGGCTCCTGAGAGTGAGCTATAAATGTGCTATAAAAAATGGGATAGCTGTGTGTGGTTCTTTACTGTTCTTACTGGGCTGAACATGGATTAAATTAGGAAATCTGTGGGTTTGTAACACATCAAGCTGAAAGCTTATTTCTGTATACTGCAATAACCAGGTAAGAATGCAGTTACACATAGATGTATTATAAATACATGCTAATTGCTATCAGCAGTCGTGTTTTGAAAACCATGCATTTTTTATGCATAGCAAATTGCTAAAATATCCTTACTAGTTATTTCTGCATCATAGCATCCTTACTGGAAAAGCACTAGCAAAAAGGTATTCTATTTTAGGATTTCCACCAAGACTTTGAAAGCTCCTGGTAAAGGTGCAAGAGGGATGTGACAGACATTGCATTAACATAAAGCTCAGAATACTTACTGCCTTCTGCTTCCCAGGGAAGCAGTCACTCGGGTTCCTGTAAAGGCAAAAAGCATAAAGAGACTGGGATCTGTTATCAGCCCTCTTGGGCAGAGCTGCAATACAGAGTGCTCTGCTTAATATTGCTTATCACTAATTTTGTGCATGATAACTGAAGCATGAACAATATACAAGTGGGAAGCAAACTAGATCTATGGCTGCATAGTCAAGCCTATCAAAATATATTGCTGAGCTCCTACAGCCAAACAGGTCTGCAGAATATCAGTTGAAACAGGATGTTCCAGCTCACTGGGTCTCCACTCACCATATGCTTGTGCAGCCTTACCTGTAATAGCAAATAGCTATGCTCAAGGGCAGGATGCATTAAAAATTAGGAAGGGATGCTGGAGTGAACCTGTGTGATATCGAAAATTGATGGGTTTTGTTACTTGCTGTGTCCTACTGAGTTGTGAGGCGATGATGATGAAGTCACCGAGTCTTGCTGAAATCACTCACATGAGAGAAGAGTGTATATTACTCTTAGAAATCTGTATTTGCAAAGCCATGCTGTAGAGATTACCCTGGAGAAAATCCACTCTTGTCTGACTCTTCATTCTATGAGAGAAGTAAGAGAGAAAATGATGGTGTTGCTCTGTGGCTTGTCTGTTTAAACAAGAAAGGTTCTCTCTTCTGAGCTTATCCTGTACAGGAGGAATCATCTGTGTATTTTGATCAATGTACAGGCAAATTTTTTTTCTAAGAACATGGGATACAGGGTGGGATTTCCTGACAGTCCCTGCATCCTGCATGCACCTGTGTTAACTGTGGGTTACGAACCTTACACTGGTGAAGAGCCTGAAGATGCTGTCTGGTTTTAAAGCAGATCCTAAGGATCATTGTGATTTATTTCTGTTTCTAGTGTGAGAAAACACTAAGCAAAATGCCAAAAGGAAAACAGTAATGTCTAGGTTTATAATAATGTGTCCAATGCATGATTTTTTTTTTACATGGTCACATGTAACTACAAACTATTTTTATGGGAATTAATGCACAAATGCTACAATTAGACTATTGTGAGGAAACGCATGCAGTTTTTATTTCCCTGTTCTTTTAATAGCAAAAGTCTATGACTACTCTTAGAGGAAGTAATTGAAAAGTTTAGCTAGATGGAGTGTCCATTAATGTAACATTTTTCCTATATATAATGCTAAGAAATATTCAAAAAGTTTCAAGGCTTGAGGACTGAGGTACAGAGGAGGCCCAGCAACACCTAGCAGTTTTAAAATTTCGAGTTAAACTTTTTCTTAGGAGGGGGAGGATGTTTAGTTTTAATTCCAGCAAAAAAAAGCTTATAGCAAAGAGAATATCACTGTGTGTTTACCTCACTTCCCTTTTTATTTGGTCCTGCAATTATGATTTTATCTGGGTGGATGGGTCCCAGCACCTCCTGAAAACCTTGGTAGGTAACCAGTGCTGCTTCCAGTAAGGCTGGAACTGGGCTACCGTTGAAGTGTTAAATACTGGAAGAACAAAATCATAAGGCAAAGGGAAGAGGGATGTTGTCTTCCTTTGGTGTCTGCTCCAGTCAGTGCACTGTAACACCCGTATGTCTTGCTAGGAGTTAAACATCATTTTGCCACTGGCAGATAATCTCCACAAAGATTCTTCCCTGCTGGCCAGTGGCTTGGGAATCCAGCTGGGGAATCCAGCTGGGGAGAGAGTCCAGGCAGGATTGTCGTGAGCTCCCTGTGAAATCTGTTCAGTAAATGTGGTTCCATACCCAGAGTTGATCTGGCTAAACAAGATCTCAGGATGTTCAGGTGTAGTGTTAGCACAAAAAATGTTTTTCTCTTTTTATTCTAGAAATCAATGTTTTTATGATTAATCTTGATGCTAATGACATATTTCTTTCTTCTTTAAATGTGCCCTTCTCGTAATACTGACGGCAGTAACAAGCTGGTGCCAAGTGCAAGTCAAATAAATGGGTAATTGCTAAGGGAAAATACTAGGAACTGCTGTAAAATAATATGCTGTTAACAGCATTTTATTTTGACCATAAATGGCAATAATTATTCTTTTATGAATATTTCAGAAGACTGGGACAGGTTATTGGGACAGGATAAGATGGGAAATTGTTCAATTTAACTGTACTTTCTTCACATTAGAAACTCTGGCAATGCTATTTTCCTTTTTAAAGCACAGTTTGTAATTTCTGTCCAAATAATTAGTTTGAGCGGTATGTAAATGCTCTTGTGATACCAGTTGCAACTTCATCATTCTAATAAGTGTATCTATAAACCAGCACACATACATGGAAATAAACTTGTAGAGTAACTGGTAGTGCAAAAAAATATCCAAAGTAAGTTTCTAACAGAGCTCTGTAAGCCATGGCACCAATTTCATGCTTGGTGAAAATCCTATGTTCCTTAAACCATCTTGATAACCAGAATAAAATGATGGATTTGTTTACATTAATTAAACATATTACCTAAATGTTGGATTAGGAATACTCTTATGTTTTGCTGTTTTTCATTTCTGTGTTATGAAAAGGCTTACAGCGTGAGAGATGTGTTGTGAAGAGGAAAGAATTGGAAAATACTTTGAAAATGTTAAAGAAAACATTCCATATAGTTCCTTTTTCCTAAGAGAAAACTACAATGCACTTAAGAGAAAGAGAAATGTCAGTCAAAATAACAAAAACAATATTAATAATGACCCCTAGAAGATTTGCAAGCAGGCAGGTTAATCTTTTTTTTTCAATACACCTATCTGAACTCCAGCACAAAGTAATTAATTACAGGTTCTGGTACTGAAATGCCTCACATATCATCTTTGGATGTCTGCCTTTTCATAACATACTAATTAGTCCTTTTTACACTGTGACTTTGTTAAAACGCAGGGGGTGGTAGAACAATGTTGACATTTGAAAGGGCTGGACTTACATTCCCTGATAATCCGCTGGAGTAACACAAACCTGCTTTTCTTAATTACCAGACAAAAGCGACACATTTTCCAAGCTGCCTTGCTCTACAGATGTATAAATAAGCCTTAGCTTATTTAACTGGTGTGTTTTTCATCTCTGAGTAGTTTGGGGATGTTTATTTACCTGGAAAAGCTGTTACATCCCAGTGCTGCTGCTGACAGGCTGTGCTGACCCTGCCTATTACAGAGGGGCTGCACAAGTCTTCCCTGACTTCAACCTTCTGACGTCCAGTTGCTCTCCTGGTCTGGGTAACTGAGTTTCTGTCCAGATCCCCCAGGATTAGAATCTTCCAGAATTAACAGAGTTTGGAGACTTGGCCATTCCCCTACCTCCTCTGACTCCACCTGCCCATGTGAAGTTTTCCACTGACATTTTCACTGAAAAAAAAATTTATCAATTTAACATTTCAAGTAGAGAAGTTTCTATAAAAAGGGAGGAAGGCGAATGTGTCATTTCCAACTTTTGAGAACATCCACTTCTGAATGTATGTTAACTGTGGAAACCTGATCTGAGATCACCTCAGTGCATTTTCCTATAGAGTGTTTCTACAGGCAGGGGGTTTATTTTTCATACTATTTCCTGAAGGTGCTGAGATTTGTGTTTCACAAGTTTGATGAGTTCCTCTCTACCCAAAGTTAAGGGTGTTTTTTAGAAAGGGTGGGACTTTGCTGAGAGTCTGGTTGATTGGGTTTTATTCGTCCAAGCTGTAAAAAATAAGCCTTGTTAGATCTGGTGCTCCAGCTAGAGCTACATACATTAGACAAACACAAGACAAAGCTAAGCATGTTATCACCTCCAAAATAAAAAAAAGCTGAAAGAGCAATCAATAAATGATATTAAATCTATGAAGGTGTTATGTGTTTATATAATATTAGATTTATTGTTGAACTATAAATGTTACTTTAATTTTCTAAATTTCTTTCATTTCAATTTACCTCCTAGATATATAGACAACATTGAAAAATGCCTTATAAAATGGGTTTTATTATGGCCTGAAGATGCAGCTTATCACAGGTAAGTAAAATATTGCATTGATCTCTGCTGTAGATAAGGAGACTGCTGGGGAGCAGCTGCCTTGTCACTCGAAAAAAAATGCTGAGCACAGTTCAGACACACTGGGGAGTTTCATGTTTGTTTTGAACTAAGCTGTAATAAAAAAGGGCAAACCCTGTGTTAGAAGGTACATGGGCAAGAGGAGTGTGCTGGGGAACAGGAGAGAGTCTGGAAATAGTGCTCAGGGTCTGCATGGACCCCACAATCAGCTTTTGAGTGAGGAGGGGAGATGCCTGCTGCTCTGACCACCTCCTAAAGGCATGGACCTCATGGGCCTCTCACTCCTCAGTGCACACCAAGGGGCAGAGCAGCTTTGTTTGCTTCTGTCCCCCATCCTGCCATGGTGCAGTAAGTGGGACACTGTGCACAGCACCCCTGGGAGCCTGTCCTCTAACCAGGGAGGGTGAGCCTGGTGAGCAGGGAGCGCTCCTGTCAAAGGATGCTCCTTGCTAGGAATGTTATTTAAAGAGTATCAAGAAACTGAGCGAGTACACTTGTCTTAGCATGTTAGATGAAGAGCTATTACCAAAAATAAAGTATGTTGGCACATTGTGAAATGGTAGCACTTAGAAGATGAGCAGGATTTGTGTTCCGGAGAGTCATCATCAGGTACGAGTGCATGCATATGGTGTTTCCAAGTGGCTGCTTAGTCATTCAGGAGGAAAGTGGAGGAGATGGACTTACCCATAGTGAAGGAAGGCTTTGCCCAGCCCTTCTCCTTGCTGGGAGAGGCTGCAGTTCTTGGACAGCCCCTGGTCCTGCCTGGCAGGATGTTTAGTACTGCACATCTCCAGCACTGGTGGTGCTGTATGCATTGGGGATAAGATGTGGTGATGACACTCACCCTTTCCCCAGGAGCAGACCCTGCTGGGGCAGACAGCGAGCACTACTAGAAATGAGTTGGGCATTCTATGAGTTCTTTTGTGTTCAATCACTGCAGTCCATATAATATAATATAATATAATATAATATAATATAATATAATATAATATAATATAATATATAATATAATAGCCTAAAAAATTGCTTCTTGCTTCTTCTTCCTCTGTTTATTTTTTCCTCTCAGTAAGCTCTTCCTCCTGTGGAATTCTGCTCCATGCAGTTGAGGTGTAAGGTTTATCCTGTGCATGCTTCGTGGCTGGCTGCATGGTACACTTCCAGCAATCTTTTCTTTAAAATATATTAGTACAAATAGACAAATTATATCTATAAGATCTTGGTCTACAGCAAAATGTAACATTTTTCCTTTAAAACTTCCAATGCCTCCATGTTCCCTGCCCTCCTGTTGTGGTACTTTCGTCACCCACTGAGTGTGAGCCAAAATACGGAGACTATTATGCAAATAGTTAATGTTAAAGTGAATTGGATGGCTTGTTGTGTTTATTTATATAAACTCTAAATGCTGTCTGTGCACTGTACGCTTCAGGGCGAACAGCCAGGCTCTGCTCCCATGGTGTGTGAGGAGTTCATGTTTGCAATAGCAATGTATCCCAAATTACAGGTGTACTCTGCACCCAGGCTGTGCTGCAACAAAGGAACCGGGGATACTGCCTCTGGTAAGGAAACAACGGCTGTGGAAGGATGTACTAAAAAAAGCTTTGTTTCAATAAATCCCTGTGGTTTTTTGCTGGGAATCTGGAGATGTTGGGCAAGAGAGAATTTTAGTCTGACCAAACATGGCCAATTTTGAATGATAGTGCAGCCTAAGGAATATACAGTTTTACATTACAGATTTGTGCTTTGAAATTAGAACAAGATGTGTGGAAATACACATTGTCAACATGTCAGCCTAGCCGACACCTTTCAGCTGGCAATGAATATTGATTACCTTCTCCATGGCAGACAATTCTTCTATCTAATATAATTTCATTAAAACACAGCTGAAATGAAAGTCTAGGATCTAATTTTAAAGGAATTTCTTGGGTAAATCAGGCCAGAAACACATGCTTTCCTTAAAAAAAAAAAGAAAAGAAACAAAAAAGGAGAAAATCATAGAAGAAAATATTTCATTTGAACATCAATGTTTTTCAAAAACTAAAGCAAGTCTTGGGAAGGAATTATTTCCTGGCTGCTGATGGAAGAGTAATGCCAGCTTTTGGGGGGACCAGTCAACACCCATCTATCGTTACCTCTCCTATATGTGTTTTACATTTGTGCTGTGTTGCTCTAAATGTGGTGTATTTGATGCCACAGGTGTAAGTACTAGTAATAAAGATTTTGCGATAATTTAAATGTTAGGGACCTGAGTTACACCAGCAGGCTTCGAACAGATCTGTTCAAGTGAGAATTTCCATTTCACTGGAAGGTTGAGCACATTGAAATGTTCAAATTGGAAACATAATTTATCCTTTTTCAATCTGTTCATAATTGAAGCAGAGTACCCAGTTGCCCTGTCCCTGAGGGGCCCTCCTACCTTGCCCTCTGGGCCTCCTTGCAGAACCCTGTGATCCTCATTGTGCCCACCCAAGGCCAAGGCAGCTGGAGGCCATCGACTGGAAGATGTTCTTCATCAATGTTCTTCAGGTGTTGTGTCCATGGGCTGTCCCCAGCAGCAGCCTGGGAAGGCCAGTTTTGCCAAAAGGCAGCAAGTGAGCTGCCAGGACATCTGTGGGTTTCTCATGGAAACTCCCAGGGCTTTGGCAGAAGTTTGCTAAATCTGAACTATTTCTATAAAACATCTGTTCTCGTTGAACTTGTGAAAAATTTTTCTTGTCTCCCTGAAATTTTCTGCACTGTCTTCCTGAGGTTCTGTATGTTTCTGGTACACAAGAAAGTCTGATGCTTGTGGTATCTGTCTTTAAACACTTACTTACAGCACCTCATGAATTAAGGCATTTAAAACCATGTTTCATCTTTGGAGAGGGGAGGCTTTTACCACTGTGTGAAACACATACGTTAAATTGTCCTTATCTCTGGGAACTTTGTCTAAGTGAAGAGTTGGATCTTGAGACTTTGGGCCTTAATCCAACTCAATAAAACCCAGCCATTGTTTATTGGCTTCTTTTGTCAGTGAGGTGATGGGGGGCCATGTCCCAGATTGCTCTCTCTAATCTGACACCTCATATATTGTCCATTATCAGAACAAAATGGGAAAGAAAATCTTTACAGATGCCTCTTTGAGAGCTTCAGAAATAAGATTTCAGCAGTGCTGAGATTTTTATGACAACATAATTAGAGCTTCCACCAGATTGTAAAAACTCAATTTGTAGAAAATTGTGTAAGCTGATTTAGGGTCAAATCCCAGACTTCTTATTCAGGCTTTTCTCTGAATTTCCATTGATCTCAATGGCATAACTCAAGTTCTCTGTTTCTAGCAAAGCATCTCTGTACTTCTTTCCTTGCTGTTCCAATGAGCAATCTTCCTTCTTACAAAGTGTGTTTCAGAGACATATGTTAAAAAGATGTTACTGATGCAGTTAACAGAGCAAATAGGATCTGCTGTGCTTGTGATGATGACTTTGACATTCACTTGATGCTACAAAGATATGAAGGTTAGCTCCAACTTCGATAATCTTTTGTAATGTAGCCTTGTGTCAGCAAAGCCACAGGTGTGGACATAGAGATAAGATGATAATTTTGAGTCTATTTTGTGTTCTCTCTTATTTTTCTCACCGTTATGCTTTTAAAAGTTCAAATCTCTAGTAAATAGGATACTGAATCTGTGTTTTCTATCTCTTTTCCTTTCTAAAATGGAGTCATGGGGTTGTTTCTCAGCAAGTCCTGATCAAATTGGCTGAATTTACGAATACAAAGATGTGTTTTTCTACCTGCCAGCTTCATCTAACCTCACGCTTGCATCTGTAAGCCAGGCTGTATTTGATGTGATCTAGAGGACCACCTGTAGAGGCCCACCATGGCAATAATGTTACGGAATCAGTTCAGTTAACTGAATTGCTCTTGTGGGGAGGATTATTAGTGTGTATACCAGATGGACGAGCAGGTTCTTACTCTGCAATCTTGTTTCTAGGTCAAAAACCATGGGTAGGCCCCAGCAATGATTCCTGAATTATGTTCCCTCTCAAATCCTCTACGGAGGAACTAGCATGAAAACTTGCTTTTCAAACATCAGATATTGGATTCCAAACTCATGCAAGTAATTTATCATTGAATAAGAATTTTCTGGGATTTCTTAGAATCATTTTGTTAGTCCCAGTATTGTGTGGGGAGACACACTTCACATGATTATTACTATATTACAGTAATCCTATACAGACTCCATCTGCCCCCAGGTCCCTGTGAGCTGCTGCAAACATGGGTGAAGTAATATTTCCACATAATGGAGTTTATAATCCTCGTAGCATAAAGTAATCAATAGGTAGAAGAAAGTGAATACATTCCTTTTTACTCAGGAAAAGAACTGGAGGACAAAATCAAAACTGGGTTAAGGTCATATTGGTCACAGAAGAAAATTAAGAAATAACCTGTGATTTTCTTTGCTGTTGTACAGAGGTCATTCTACCCAGCAGGCTTCCCACTAAAAACTACTAGAGAAGCCTTAGCAGTGCCAGAGCTAATGCAGTGTTATTCCAGACCTTTGGTGAGGGTATCACCCAGGAAGGTTTGCAGACTGAGAGATGTAGAACCAGCCACATCTGACATACAGGCAGCTTTGATGCAAATTCCCTTTGGTGAACATCTAGGTGAGATTTTCCAAGCTCATTGTGTCTTTTTTTAGGGTGGGCAGCAATCCCAATGTGCTTCACTGGCAGTTCCCTTCACTGAAAAGGGAAAGGTGGCTCACAGGAGTCTCAACATCCCACTTTATTCATATCTCACATACCACAGAACTCACAAACATATTTTTGAAAGAGACAGGGATACCGTAATCACCACCTTCTAGAAATGGCTGCAAAGCCATAATTCTGCATACAAGATACTTTTCTTAGCACACACTGAGTTGTTTCATTACCTGGGAGTTCACAGCTTTCCAGAACCTGACATTGTAGGGAACAGAGCGTTGAGATGACAAATAGCTTGTAAGCTTTTAACAAGACAAGTAATCTTTTATACCAGAATTGCTGTAGTATCTTCTTAGAATGGACTTTTCCAGTAAATCACTCTTACTACCCATTTTTAACAGAGCTGAATTCAGCCCTCCTTCTCTAGGAGACTTCCGATCTAAATTCTGCAACTTATTTAAAGCATTGAGACTTGGCCCTGTATGATGCTGGGCCCCTTCAATCGGTGTAAAGTCCTTGCCTACAGGCAGTGCTCAGTGTGTTCCACCCCTTGGCCCTTGTCACACTGCAGGAGTCTCAAACTCTTCCTGCTTCTCCATGTTTCTTTTTAACAAAATCCCACTGGAAAGGGTCTAACACTGTAAGACTAGCACAATGACTGCAGGCCAAAACCTCCTTTCCTCTTGTGCTTTCCAAGGGGCAGGTGGCATCTCCTCATCCACACTCGGGTGTTTCCCACCCTTCTGGGGCCCTGTTTGCTGCTGACTCCCAGAAACTACCATAAATCACTGTAATACCAAATACCAGGGCATACACTTCTAGAGGTCAGCTCTAGGCAAGATGAACTTTTGGCTGCCAAGATCTTTGTTTGCAGAAGCAGCAGGCAGGCTAGGGGCATATTTCTCTATTTTTTCTTGAAGAACAATTGTGTTTGAGAGCTGTCAAGAAAAATTTCAAAACCAAGTTTTCTCATTCATTAGTTAATATTTTTTTTTTTGGTACAGCAGACTGCACTGGCAAGGAGGAAAGAAAGCCAGTTTGAGACATTTGCCAAGATTTTTTTTGGGGTTTTTTTTTGGTATGTGGAGGTGAGGGGAGCAGGGAGAAATTCTCCAGCTCCATCTAAGCGATACAAGGTCACTTAGATTGGCATAAAAATACATTCTCTTTTGCTGCTGTGGGAGATGTAATTTCTTCATTTTAATGGCCAGTGAGCAAGGGCCGCCAGCGCCGCCTCAGTGTTTCTGTTGCTGCTGTTCTGTTCCGGTGCCTGCCCTGAGGCACAGGTCACACTTCCAAGCAATGACAAAAATTTTAACATTTTAGGTAAGTGATGAAAGCTTTAATAACTGTAAACCTCAGTAAATGTTTGAAGGAAAATAGTCACCAATTTCTCTCTTTGTGTGAACAGATGAGAATGACATAGTAAACTGCATAGCCAGGCTGCAGCAATCTTGATGTAATTCCCAACACGGTTGGAAGCTTTTCATCTGATTTTTGGGCCTCTGGCTTCACATGCCCTGTGCCTCTGCTCCTGCTTTGAAATGGGATAATGATATTCCCTTTTTCTACCTTTTGACCACTGCAATTACAGGGTTGGAGGCCAGTGTCACATTAAGTGTTTCTACAGCACATAATAGATCTTTGGTGTTGCATAAAAAATCAAGCTGCTTTAAATCAGCAGTTTACATAGAAAGTGTGTGAGTAAACCATCATATGTTTTCTGCATAGCTGGTAGAAAATACATGAAATTAATTTGAATTTTTTTTTAAGTCCAGTTTGTAAACTTCATTTGTAATGGTAAATGGGATTTTTATACAACACCATTTCTGTGAAGTGAGCATTTGTTCTGTATGGGATTTTAAAAAAAATCTCTTCACGGTAATAGATGACGTGTTGTAATCCATGTCACAGCCTCAAAAAAAACATCATCTGAATTTGCTCGAATAACTGAGTTTTTCATTTACACTGCAATCTTTTTCTTTAAGAAAACACTTTACATCATGTTGTCATGACAACAGAATATGGTCTTAGGTGGAAATGCTGACATTTCTCTCAGTGTTCTTAATGCACCCTCTGCTCACTCCTCCCTTCTTGGCCAGTTCTGAGGGTCTCTACAAATAAATGTAAATCTGCAACAGAGAGATGCATTTGGGGGCCAGAAAAAGCTGACTGCTGTCTTTTTATTTTTCTGTGTTTGTGAGTCTGTGTAAGTGGGCAATCATTTTAAAGCTTGAGGACACTATTGTACCAACATCTGTAACATAATTTAAAGACACACAAATACAAGGGCATTTTCTATATCACCAAAACATATCTAAATTGTCTCTCAACCAAAAATGTCTGTGCTGGAACTCATGTTCAAGCAGTCTTGGGTCTGTTCCAAATAATGTTAGGGAAAAAGAGGTAGTCTGTGATGAACTTGAAAACATAGAAGACCGAGAAGAGGCGGTAAAAAATAAGTAAATTCTATTTTGTCTTCTCCTGTGGAGATATTCATAAAACTGAATACATGAATATGTGAGTCCTGAAGTCCTCAGAGTATTCAGATGCCATCCAGGTATTTTGTCCCTTACCGAAGAGATTAGGCAATGATGAGTTCTAACTGTAGCAATTCCCACAGAATTATGTCCTCAGTAAGTGTTGGCCATAGAAAGGGAAACATAGAATCACTGTAAACAGTAACATGTATGAAAATGTTTATTTCATGCAGCTTCTCTGATTCACACAGAAGAGAAAGACCTGAAGATGACCTGTTAGTTCAAGTTTACAGACATTATTCCCTATAATAGTGAAAACAATCATATCAATTTGCCTCTGCTTTGTTTTTCCAAATAACACACTAACTTTCATTTGGGGAAATCTCTTATCTTTGAGAGAAGTTGAAAGAACAGTTTAAAGCTTCTTAAACCTTTTTCAATCCTTGCATATTCTTCTGAATATCTGAAAAGATGTTTGTAGGTAAAGTGAGTCCATGGAATGGACATTGGAAACAGCTGGGAGACAAGGTTAAAAAGAAAAAGACTCACAGGATATGGCTGGTGAGCCTACATGTGAATAAAGGCTGATACTGGAAATATGCCCTTTGTTTCAAGCTATGAGAATATAGACAAACTTATGGATATAGTTCTGCATGTGAGATAGGCAGAGCAGATTGTTTCACATCTGCTTTCTGTAGGGTCTTTTGTCATCTTCTGAAACAGCTGGTACACGCAACTGTTAGGATATTGCATGATAACATACTGTGAATATGGTCCACCTTGGCCATACCTTGTTTTTTCACACAACATGGTAAATAGGAAAGTCTGACAGGGATGGCATAAGCATAAAAGGATTGCTGTGGCTTGGGGGAGAAGCTGAAGTAGATAAGTAGAAGAGTAAACAATGGACTGATGCAATCCACAGACAATATTCTCTGATTCAGCAGCTTGTGAAGTGGTTAATTGGCATTGATTGTGTTGTTAGTTAAACAAGAATATTTGTTTTTATATGCAGGATGCAGGCAAGGTTAGAACTTCCTTGCTAAACTTTATGGCCTATTCAGACATTGAAGCACCACTTGAAATCTCTGAGTGAGAGATGTCAGAAAATAAAAATAGTAATAATAATAATAATGTATTTTATCTAGTTGTTTGGTCCATAAAAGTATAACTGTAGAAGAAAATGGATGGATAACTCAGAACAAGACTTTCAGCTACATGAAAAAATTCATAGATTTGAACTTTTTGCCCTAGTGCTGAATGAAATCCAGACTATCTAATGAAAATGAGATCACTCAAGGAGCTTCATAGTGAGGGACTTGTGAGGCTGGCGTTTGTGGACTCAGAGCTGTTCTTGTAATCAAATGCAGCATGCTCAGTACCTCCTCTGTTGTAGAGGAGATTTGACCTCTAGGTTGGATTTGTATTAAATGATGCCTTAGGTTTTAACTCCTATATTTTTCAAATCCTGTACTGCTTAGTGTGTAACTCTAAAGTTTCTTGTAGCCTGTTAACTTCTGCTCTCTCGTGCCAGGTAGACATAACAAAGCCTCTCCAGGCCTGCTCTCCAAGGACACTTAGACTGTCCTAGGTCCAAAAAGTATAAACCAAATACTTTTTGGCCTTTGAGAGGGGGGCAAGCTGAGGGGAATTACATCATTAAACTGAAGCTTTAATTGGAGAATTAACCCTGATACGCAAATGAACCAAACCTATAAAAGTGTGAAGAACTCGTGACCTGTCATCCATCTTGGGGTCCATTTTGAGAATAGCCTCTGGCTCCCTAGGGTGTACCTTTGAAGGCCTTTCAAATAAATACCTACCTTTATTCCCTTACTCCTGTCTAGTCTCTGTTTCTAGGAGGCCTCTCAAGGCATCAAGCTGGTGCTATTCTCTACTTTTCACCCAAGAAAACTTCAGATTAAAATTTTATTAAACAGGATGTAGGTCTCTGAAAACTTTCAATCCCAACTAATTGGCTTTTTTGTATAGGAAAAGCTTAATTTAAAAATCCCCAACCAGCTGCAATTATAAGCCCTCTTATTTCATTACATATGTGGGTTTTTCTTCCTCTGTGCCTAAAACTTTCCATGCCAGCTCTACATCAGCATGAAGACTGGTGTATGTGTGTGTGTGTGTGTGTGTGTGAGTTTGAAACTGAAGATAGATTAGCTCAACTGATGAGTGGAGCTGATCTTAATTAAAATTAATAGTGAATTTTAGAATGAGAAAATAATATGGCACCAAGTAAAACAGCAAGATGAAGAAAGTAACTGTAGCAGATAACAAAACTGCAGTGGGAAGCTGCCAGAAGACCTGCCTTTGGCTTGCTAAATGGAATCATGGAGTTGTAGAATCATTTAGGTCCAAAAATACTTCTAACGTCTAAGAATAAACAAAGCAGTCACTTAACCTATCTCTGATGTCAAGCGTAAAAGAGTTTGTCCACTTAGGACTAGATGTAAGTGACAGGGAATGAACTCCTGGGGTATTACAGTATCCTCTGGTGTGTGGTCAGAAGACAAGGCAATAGGAGCAAAGGGGTTCCTGCCTTGCAGTGACTTCCCTTGACATTTTTGTGTTAGGTCTGAATGTAATCCAGTGGTCCAGTCATAGAAATCCACATACAGAGTGTGAAACAGTAAGTTTCTCCTTGAAATGCTTTCTACAATAAAACTAAAAGAACTCACAGGAGGTCATCTTGGGAAATATCCCC
The DNA here is from genome assembly GCA_013399195.1 of Dicrurus megarhynchus. NCBI lineage: Eukaryota > Metazoa > Chordata > Aves > Passeriformes > Dicruridae > Dicrurus > Dicrurus megarhynchus. The sequence continues at coordinate 602,203 of VXAD01008737.1, forward strand.
CAAGTGTTGCACCCTGATGGAACCCTGCTGTGGATTATGGATTACTGCCTTGGTGTACTCAGGTTTCTACTTCAGCTAAGACAGCATTCAGACCTCCCACATCCTTCCAGTTTTAGCTGATAATATACTAACAGGATGACTTCTGAATGAAGAGCATTTCTCTAAGAGTAAGTTTTATCTTTCTTTCTCTCCAATTCTGGGCATTAGTCTGGTTGTGACAGGTCATTCCTTTGAAGCATCGTGAGTGACAAGCATTTAGCTGAGGTGCTCGTGTCAAGATTCAAACTGTTAAAAGTCTCTGTCAATCACCAAAAGTGAGTCTTGCTCCTTCTGCTTATCTCTCTTTACAACTTCCTCAGGATCATAATTCTATCCCAGTGGTTCATTCCACCACATTTTACTAAATATGGACAATTGTGCAGATGACTGTGTGAAGCACTTTAAAAGCTTCGACCAAGGCATTTTAAGAGAGCAGAGCTATTTCACATTCTCTCTGTTCTGGTTTTTGGCTCAGAGAATTCTCCTTGATAATTTGTAAACTAAATCAAAATTCTTCAGAAAGCTGTGGCAGGCTAAGTGGACTGTGAAGAGCCCTTGTGTCCTGAAGCTTGTACACAGCCTGGGAGTCTGGGAATTCACTGAAAACTTTTTATATTATCTTCCTTCTCTAAAGTCAAAGAAGATTGGGGGTTTTCCTATCCATTGAAGTTCTTTAACAACAGGGCTGTAGCATTTCCTGAAAGAAAGAGGAATGAAAATCTTTTAATTCTCTTAAACGCATTGCTGATTTGTTCAGCTGGAGGAGATTTATGTGGGCTGGTGCAGTGTCTCTCCATTCAGCTAAGAGTAGCCTTAATGGTATTTCTAGTGGGCAAACTTGCTCTCATGCTCACCTTCTCTGTCAGTCAGCTCATTTATTTTAATTTCCATCTTTTGAACAAAACCAGGTTTGAATTAAGTGAGCCAATGTATCTAACTAATAATGCCTTATTGGAACACATTATGTGATGACTACAGTTCTTCTTTCTGTGCAGAAAATCATGTGTTAGTACAGTGTGGAGGATGTCTGCCCCTTCCAGAAATGGTACCTGCGGAGTTGGAACTGATGGTCCAATATCCAACCAAAGATGAATAGGACTAACTCTTAAGTGATGGACCAACCACAGCACATTTTAAATGACCAACTCTGATAAAACACTTGAAAAACAGCTATGCTTCACCAGAGACATCACAAAAGTCATTAATTTTATGCTATGGCCTTCTCATTTTAATTTGATACTTAACTACATTATCCTGTAGTTTAGACGGGCACACTATTACATTTTCATTAGTGGTGAGCTGTAGGTAGCTGTCTCATTGTCATCTTGTTTTCATACACACACCACCACAAAACTGAATTCTGTTTCCATGCTTTTAAGATTTTACAGTGGTATAAATTTCCTGATTATAACATTTACTCCACATTGAAAGATAAGAATGATGATAATATCCTGCTGTGCTATAGCATTCTTAATCAGGTAATGTGGGAGTCACTCTGTAGATTAAAACCCCCATATTTTCATGTGTTTCAATACTATAGCCAAGTGAATCAGATGAGAGGAGGGAAAAGAAAACCCTCAATCACTCCAGCCCGACTTATAGAAGTGTGCAGCAAAATCTGGAGTCAGAAGCAGAGCTTTCTGTGTGTTGTGCAGTGGCTGGATATTAGTGAGCCTGGCTGGGCTTTTGGAATTCAGCAGGGAAACACCTGTGGCTTCTGCAACCCTTCTACAGATGGGTACAAGGGCAGGGTCACTGTCATATCTCTGATGCTTTTGCAGTTATCAGTCTTAGAAAAAACCTGTTCTGATGCCATGGAGAACATTACTTCTGAAGCAGTGTCTAACAGTGGAGGAATCAACAGCCAAACCAAACTCAAAGTCCAAAGCCTTTGAAGTTTGCCCATCATAATTTTTAGTTGAGTTCCTCACTACTTTGAAATAAAAAGTAATACTGACTAACACAAAATTGCTGAAATTTAAATTGCTTTTACACCCACAGAAATGCAGTGGGTTTGGAGTTTGATGCACAATAAGAAGGAATTCACAGCACTTTTTCATAAACATTTTAATAGCTAATTTAACACATAGTTTGTGATAAGAAATGAATTTAATACTTTGTAACCCAGGCAGGACATGATAGGAAATTTTGCTTTTTTGCTAAGAGGCACATATATCTAAGGGAGAGCATAAATAGGAACCTGGAGAGCAGATTAAAAGAACCTCAAGAAAGAAACTTGGTATCTGAATCATGTCACAAAAAAGATACATTTTTCGGACCACAACACATTTGTAAAACTTGCTCTGAGCCTAAAAGAAAATGGAGGCCAGCACAGAAAGCACAAAAATAATTGTTACTGTTCTGGGCTAATGAACAATTTGAAGACGCTAAATTTCTGCTCCATTTGCTTTGCTACTGAGTGGTCTTTTTTCTAATTGCAAGCAAAATTTTAAAATACCAGAATTATTGTGATTTCAGTTCATTGCATGCATTTTAAAAAGCTGAAATACAGTCTGGGTTTCATTGTTTTGGACATTTTTTAACAGATATTTATTTAACTGAAAAGGGAATTCTGTCTTTCCAATTAAAATGTAATGAGATTGGAAATCCTGCACCCATACCCCCATTCTCCTTCAAGTCCTGTTTGAGGTTTCGTGTAGACTAAATTCTCTTTGAAATAACAGATGTGTATGATATATAGTGAGAAAGACAGCAAAATAACATGATCGCTATTTAATCAAAGCATAAGGGTGTGAAGCTGCCTTCCTATTGTTTGCAACTACTACGGTGTGTCTTGGAAAATTGGGAACAGTTGCAACTATGGGTAGAGCTTTTGTGTATCAGATCCAGCAGTTTCATCAAACACAATGTGACTTTATATTCCACCTATTTAAATATTTATTTATTTAGAGAAGAACCCAAATTATTTGTAAGGGATTGTAATCGTAAGTGAATTTGGTGCTGGAACTCTTTTTTGCCTTTGAATCTAATGCAGACTGATGGTTAATGGGCTTCTCCCTGTGGTTCACTAGTTCCAATGACTCTGTGGTTTTTCTGCCACCTTTTCTCTTTTAAACCAATTCTTGACTTCTGCTAATGCAATATCTTTCACAGACCCATAAGTGAGTGAAAATGTAGTAATTTTTTCCCTAATGTTGTGTTTTTCTAGTTGTGAAGGGCCTGAGAGGCTCAGCCTATTTTATGGATCTTGCTTTGGTAGCCTACATAGAATTCAGATATATGGGCTGTCCTGCAATCCCAGTTTCTGTCTCAGTGCAGTTTGGTCTCCCTGTGAAGCTTCTGATTGCAATACAGTTGTCAAGAAGTTATTGATCAGGTTGGAGTCATCACACTGTTCCATACAGCCTCTTCTTTCTAACTTTTTGTCATTTTGTTTGAATTGGTTTCAGTCTTCATAATAGTACTTCATGGGTATAGTACAGAAATTAGTGATATTGCCACTGAAGATATTCACATCATCATTAAGAACACCTGGTAAATTAGATGGGTGAGGTTGGTGAATTTACCTGCTTATTTTCAGCAGTGACTTTTTTTAGGAGTACATGGGATGCCTGTCTGTGGCTATCACTCGTGCAGGACACCAATCTGGTGAGGTTACCTCTGGTTTTCTCACCTCTACCGTTATGTGCTCAGCCAACTAATAAATTTTAATGCTGTTCTGTGCATCTTTCTCCTAAAAAACCTGGCTATATCATGGATGTTTTCAGCTGATTGACTAGCTGGCAAAACACGTTGTTGGTAATGTGCTCCATCTGCTTTATGTTCTCCAGGATCCAGTAGCAGTTGGTAGCGAGACTACCAAGGCAGCAGTCCAGACTTGCATTGTGTCTAGTGTGTAGGATTGAAGGAAAGAAACGGAGGAAGGAGTGTTACATTTCCTCTCAGTCTCTGTACAAGCAAGTAGGACACCTTAAATACCGTTAGAAAGAATTTCACTTGTGTGTCACTGAAAATATATTAGAGAGATATTTTTCTAGATAATTGTTCAAGTAGTCCTTTAAGTCTCCAGTCTTAAAAACTAAATAGATCTCATGCAGTTTAGCTCTTTAACAAAATTAACTGAACAGTGAATGAAAATGCATTTCAGTCACTCCTCCCACAATGTCTTTGCCTTTTGTGGACACTCCTATGCATTTGTTACCCCAGTTATGCTGGATGTGAGCTAGGGTGGAATAGGTGGGAACTGTAACTTAAACAAGCTAATCTAGATCAATTCCCAAGTTTAGGAATATGTTAGGTTTAGTTTCAGATCTTGTTTCTCTTCTGCAGTTCATTAGCTTCATCCCTTCTCCATTTTGCAAACACAGTGCAGGTTTTTCTTTCATTTTTGGTTTGCTGCTCATGAAGCATAGGTGTGAGACCCAGAGATTGAAATCTGTGTGTCTCAGGCATCATCTTAGCAGCAGCAAAACAAACCTCCTCAAGTCTCAGCCTTGAAGTTGTAGAAGTCAGAAAACGCTGTCTGCCCAGGTAGGTTTTCAGACCTTCTGCTGGGTCTTCTAACAAGCATATTTGCATGGTGGAGATATTTCTTGGACAGACACTAACTCTTGAAAATGAACTGCAACTGTGAAGTCTCATTTCACGTAAACAGTTATTGGGATGATCTTTCAATTGCCCCCAGCTTGGGCAAAATTTGAACTGATACCACCTCCAAAGGCAGAAGGCTCCATGTCTTGTTGCCACTCCTCTGAATCATCCAGGTATTAAAATAGTAAAATCCAACAGTTTCCATAGTGACTGTTCTTATTTAATATTTTACTTCTCCTGTCCTCTATCTGCCTTTAGAGTTGCTATTGCTATACCGTTTATTTTCTTCCACCAATTACACTTTATGACTGATGGTTAAAATACCAAACTCCAGAGACCTATTTTCCCCTCTGTATGTGCCCATGGTTGCTTTAATGTTAATAGAAATCACATTTGTGGAGAAGCTTCATCAGTTTGTAATTTACCCCCTTCACACTAGAAATCAGAATCTAGTTTATTAGCATTATAAACCTACCCTCCTGCCAACCTTGGCCCTGTCCAAAACCTCGCACTTTTCCTAGGGCTTGACTTTATTAGTACAAAAACAGGTCCTAAGACCACATAAAATTAAACCCATTCTTTCTCTGGCTGTTTGTACAGTTGCTTCCCTGAGAGAGCTCAGCTTGTCCACTGTCAACTTTGCTGACCCGGGGTCTGGGGAGAAGCTCCTGGTTTAGCAAATCCTGAGAACATTTTGCAGCAGATTTACCCCTGCTTGGGAGGGTGCATTCAGGAAAGCACCGTCCATCCGTTTGATACAATTATGCAACTAATTTCCGTGGCCTATCTTTGATAATGGGTTCAGTACACAATTCAAAGTACTGCCATTAGGATAGATAAAAATCTTGACACTGTGCTGCTTCAAATTGTTGAAAAGGGCAGTCCCCTTTGTTTGTTTGGAATAAAAATCTCTTAAAAAGAGATTTAAAACAAGACCCTGGAAAAGTGTGAGGTTTCAGAGAACAACAGGGGAGATGTTTTTCTGATTGTGTGATATCGACTGAGTCTGAACCACCAGTTCTTGAGAAGTAGCACCTTTCAGACTGGAGATGAATGCTTGCTCAGAACTGTTTGGTATCAGAAAGAACCGAGTTGTTTAGATTAGGGAATCTGGAGCAGAAGTTAATCATCAAACTGAAACCAAACAAAGAAAAACCCAAACACTCTAAAATTAAGGTACAGTCCTTGGGGTTTTGGTAAAAATAATTTTCTATTTTTATGCTGTCCAGGACTTGAATTCAGCTTGAACTCTGTAGGAGGAATGTGCCACCTTTGAGGTACAGCTCAGTCCCAGTGAAAGAAGAGTCAAAAATCCACTCATTAAGCCCAGCAGAGGTACAGGTGATCACAGAAAACAAGTCCGTCACATTGATCCCTTTGTCAAGATCAGGTGAAACCAGATATTCCTACCAGCACTGTTTATGTCATACCCTTATCACTGTGCCCCTACTATTTGGCAGTTTTCTGTGACCTTAATACAAAGAAAGAAGGATGGATGAGTTTCCCAGTCCAGGTACAAATTTCTAAGCATAAATAACCCCAGAAAATAAAGGTTTTGACTAAGGCATCCTACCCACAGCACAGAAGTACCAGAAGCTCCCATTCTTTCCTCATGGCCTTTTGCTTGACAGATACATGTGTACTGCCCTTTGTGAATAGACACTTCTCCCTCTCAATCTGTTCCCTCAGCCCTCTCTATCCTGTGCACCCACTTGTATGAGGTGGGAATTGATATATTTTTAACTTTGCATCTGTGTGGGTGCATGTGACTGGCAGGCTGCCAGTGTCTGTTGTTTCTGAACTCTTGTCTTCAATCATTTTGGAAGTAAGCCTTGTAGGGAGACACTAAGCAGGGATGAAAAAGGATTTCAGCCTACCTGCTATGTGTGGCAGTAACTAATCACTTAAAAGGAAAACACAGAGATAAAGTTCAGTGCAGAATGGAATAGAGCAGAAAAATTCAATTTGTTCTTTCAAATCTCAGTTGTGAAACACTTCAAATAGGTGATTATATATTCAAAAGCTAAAAACTACAGCCAGATTTTCTACGGGGCCAGATAATATCCTGGCACCCTTCTGCTCTGGCTCCATTTCTATCATCTAGAAAGATTATGGAAACAGAGAAGCCAGCCTGTCCATGTCAAATGACAGCTCTGCTAGGAGAGCAACTTATGTATAAGTCAAATTGTACTTTTTAGGTGTGATTATTTAGCCCAGGCAGGGCAAATTATTACTTAATCTCCTAAACTCACTTCCAAACTAATAAGGTGCCCCTATGTGAAGCAGCATTCTGACATCCAGCGTGGGCATTAGTGTTATTTACAGAATATAGTGTGAAAACAGTCAATTCACAAGTCACTGAAAGATGTATCTTCTTTCAAGGCAAGTTTGTTATCTAATGGAGATGTGATATGAAACAAACAGAAAATCCAGTGACAGGCATTGTGGTATGATGTTTACCATGTAGGTAGAAAGGAAAGTGTTCTGTTGTCATTGAAGGTATAAACACATTGAAACATACTCTAACATGAAGGGGATACTCAACACAAATCATAGAATTATTTAGATTGGAAAATACCTTTAAGATTATCAAGTTCAGCAGTAAACCCACCACTGAACCACATCCCTAAGCACCACACCTCCACATCTTTTAAATCCCTGCAGGAATGATGACTCCACCACTTCCATGGGCAGCCTTTTCCAATGCTTGATCAACCTTTCAGTGAAGGAATTTTTCCTAATGCCCAATCTAAATCTCCCCTGGCACAGCTTGAGGCCATTTCCTCTTGTCCACCCCTTTCCTGGGAGAAGAGACTGCCCACCTTGCTACAACCTCCTTTCAGGGAGGTGGAGAAAAATCAAGTCCCTTCCCCTTCTCTTTCTTACAGCTTAAGGGGGCTAAAATCTCTACCTAGAAAACCTGTCTTTCTACACAAACACTTTTTCATAGCAGTTGAAAACTTCCCCTCCTTTCAGCAGACTTGCTGTAGGATCTGTGGCCCACCTTAGGGAATACTGGAGTTCCCTCTGTTTATATATGCTCTAATGAGCTTTAAATGGTCACTGTTAATGCAGTTGCCTCAGAGCATGATGAACATGAATGGTGGAACATAGCTCAGACCTTACTGTGGCTGTAACTCTGGTTCCCTTGGTTATCTTCAGTAACACCTCTCTGTCCCTGTTCTTGTACCTGGAATAACAGGACTATATTGCTGTTTCATAAAACAGCTATATAAAAGCACTTGAGAAACAATAATGAAGTATTTCAGCTGTTCAACCATGCAGGAAGTCCAGTGGACACAGCATGGTCACTTTTGTCTTAGTTGGAATAAGAGCACAAAGGTGTTAGAAGGGTTAATAGTGGCTGTGCAACATTCCGGAGATGTAATATGCTAATTTTCCTTCCTGTGTATAATTTCTCTGTATTGTTTCACTTCACATTCTTAATTGTGACCTATTTTTGTCTCAAACCTGTTTTGGATTATTCTATATGGAGTGAAATTTTACAGCTCTTTTGTCTTTTTTTCTGTGCTAAGCCTTCTAGGCTGAGCATATTTCTCTGCTGTGCTCTCCTTTATCTTCAGGGCATTAGTTGTATTTGTCATAACATTGAAGAGCATCTGATAGAAGTAAAGTTTCTCTTCCTTTTAAACCATGAGAAAATGTATTGAATGTAATGTGTGGTTTTGCAAGTGTTGAATCTCTTCAGTATGTGTTGCCTTCTGCCATTAGGTCTCAGACGTGTTGTGCTGTATTTAAAAAAGAAGATCTCTGTAACTTTGGTTACTTTTAATATTGGAGACATTTTGTTTTATATTGCTTAGTCACGTGTTTTTACTGTTCAACTCAGTTCTGCTTCTCTGTGTGATAAAAGTAACAGATCTATGTGCTTGTCTAAAATAGTAAACACAATCTTAGTAATTAAACTGGGAAAACAAGACTTAATTTTGCTAGTTTACTGTAATAGACTGCCAATACAGAAGCCAAAAGCTGTTCCTTCTGCTAAACACTGTGTGTGGCCACTAGACTGGCCCAGTAAGTCAGCTGAAATAATTTCATTGACTTTAGATTAGGCTCAGTATTATTTGTCTGTCACGAGACTGCAAGATTTAGTGTAATAGTGGGTTTTGTGCTGAATCATCAGTAGGTAGTGTCCAATTTATTACACTGGGAATGTGGAGCCTTTGAGCACAGAGTTATTTGTCCTCTCCCATCACTGCCTGTCTTAGCATTGGCAAGGAGTCAAGCCTTGTCACAGTTCTTCTAAATATGCTCCAGAGATGGGAAAGCTTCAGGAAGTTGGCATGGTCACTAAGGCAGGTACGGAGGTGGCCTTTTAATAACCTGCTGAAACTGAGGCAAGATGAATGCAGAATTTCACACTCTATATTGTATATCTGAGTATATTATTTTGTGCATCCAACTTTTTAATTTAGGTATGTAGATGGATTGTGCAACAGATAAAATTGTCTGTGGGAACTCCAAGATGAGGGCAGTGACTTGTACACTCACCACTTCCCTCTTACTGAGAACATTTCTTGTACATCACTGGCCACCATGCTACCATAGAGGCAGTGTGCTCTCTCCTGTCCTACATCCTGGTGTACTCACACAAAACATTATTTGCTGTGAAGGCTGCTGGCTCTGAAAACTGTAATGTAGCACAGCTGATCTTATGGGGAAAAATTTAAAAAGACCAGTGACCATTAAACTCATGGACCTTGAAAGACAAGTAAAATAGATTCCTATAGTACAAAACATGACAAAACTTGAACATTGCTTCAGTTCATTGGGCGTTTATGCATTACTTGTTGAACTGGTTATGGTGATAACAGAAAGTAGATCAGAAAATATAGAGAAAATAAAGGTGAATGGGAGAGGGACTCATCTTTGTCCTTGTAAACCAGTAAGCAGCTAGTCCTAGCCCATGTGTCACTTTGCTTCAGAAACCCATGCCAGTATGAAGCACTTTTTTGTTACCTTTGAAGAACTGTATTTCCCCTTAAAAGGATGCTAAACTCCTTGTGGAAACACAGATAGCAAAAGGTCATGTTAAATTTATCAGTGAGTAGTTTTCTTCATTGACAGAGTCTAGTTTTGGGAAGTATTTAACAAAGAACAGATAAATCTAAGATCATAAAAAGTAATTTCCTGGTTTTTTTCTACTTAGCCTCATTTACACTAGTTCAGAAGACCTTCTGTAATCATCTGATATCATAACACAGAAATGTGTTTAGCCTTACCAAAAAAAAAAATCTCAGAGATGAATCACTGAAATAATTGATCTATTTAAGTTCTGCTTCAGACACATTTCAAGGGCATAAGTTATTTCTACATGTCATTAAAAAGACTTGGTGCATTGCTACAATTAATTATTTGATTGATATTAAAGTGGAATGAGATTTTTGGCCTCTCAGCTCAACTGTGTGTGGGTTTTCCTAATGTGTGGTGTTTAATTCTGTGAGGACTTTGTAGCTATATCTGTTAGCTCATAATTTGAAGCTGAATCCTGAACCCCTGACTAGTAATGTACTTGAATTTGGAGGCATTACATGAAAATTAATTTTTGGAGGTTTGGATGGATAAAAAGGAAATTGAAAAAGCACACGAAAGTGCAAGCCACATGACTTACAAAAGTTATGGCTTACAAGTTAAAAGACTTGTTTTTCACAGGTCCACAGAGATTGTCATGTTCAGGGAGATGAGCAGTTTTCACCATATATCATTTCTGAAAGTGGTCAGCACCATGTCCTGTCTTGGGAGACACAGCAACAACACCTACCACGTTTCACAAGTAAATCTCAGGGCACCTCTACTTAGAGATGGGAAAAACAGAGGATGGGGAACTGGAGTAACATTAGGGACATCACCCAGCAGCCAAGACAGAGAATCCAGATCTTTGGAACATTTCAATGCTGGAAGGACGCCTCACAAAGCTTTCTTCCAGTACTCAGTAAAAGGTTTGCTGTAGGAATTTCTTCCTGGCCTGAAGCAGTTTGTGGCACAATCAGAGATAGTGCACTATTGATTTAACTTACCCCTGTTCAGGCACATTTCTGACTTGCTGTGGAGCCTGACGTCTGTAAATCAGGGAGCTGCACAGTGTCACCCTCAGTGTGTAAATTCACCTTAGATGGAGAAAAGAACTGGGCCACATTTGTCTAATCTTTCTGTGAACACTTTTGTGAATACTAAGTGCTTGGTCTCAGTGACCTATTGCAGTTCTGATTTGACAGGTTAATTATAAGTTATGTGGAAAAAAAGTATTTATTGACTTTAAACTTTATTGCACTTCAACTTCACTTGCTTGTTCCCTTATTCTTGTTTTAGTAAAAGGTAGATAGGAGCCCCACATTTATCTTACTATTTCTTCTGTCATGTCCACTATCCCTGAATTAAGTACTGCACATTTTTTATATTTCTACTCTCTTACACAACAAAATATATTGAATTCTTGTGAGGGGAATAAAAGACCTTGCTCTCATTAGACAGATGTCATTTGAAAGGGCCAAGACTATGTTTCAACATTGTCAATCTGCAGCTGTAGAGAGGCTGAAGTTCTCTGTCTCTCCATGATTGCACCTCTGAGGCAGAGGCTCAGTGGGAAGCAGTTATATCTGTAGAGAAAACAAATGACACTTTGTCCTATCATTCGCAGCCTGTGAAATCTCTTTAGTCCAAACTGAGAACAGAATGCTGTCCTGAGAGCAAGGAATCCATTCAGACAACCATTTGAAAATACTTCTAAACCAGCCACACGTCTGCCCTCTCTCAGTTACAGAACACACATGATGTTTCCCCTAGCAGGAGCGATGGAGTTGCCACCCTTCACATTTCTTCACCACAAAGATTGGCAAGCTGGAGCCGTGCAAAGCAGTGGCTGGGACCAGGACCAGCCTTGTATCCATATGCTGAATCCCACCCAGGATGCATGGGGAAGTAGGGGGAGAAGGTGGCCTTTTGTCCTCAGTTGGAGAGCTGGCACAAAGTTCCACCTCTGCTCAGGAAGGCAAGGTGACCACTGCAGGGTTGCTGCTCTAAGCTGGATACCAGGAAGGCCCAACCTGTTCTTTCTGAAGGAATTTATGGTCTTCATCTCCTTTGGCACTGGCATTTCCAATATTTTCTTCAGGGAGGAGCCCTGCAGGAGAAGGGCTACACTACAACTCTGTTCACGTCCTAATGCACTCTCACTATTGCAGACCAAATTTCTGCCTCTTTTTCTCTGCTGTCAGTATCTGAGTGGCATTTCTTCCACCACCAATGATGCCTCTAGTGGCTCTAGCTTTGTTGGTCCAGCCCTTAGTTCCTCTCAGGAATGGTTAGTACTTGTGTTCTCAAACGCATTCTGAGTTCCACTTGCAATGAGCATTCAAGCTTATGGTATATGGCATCCTTTATTCCCCTATTCAGCAAGGAGCACGAAGCCTCTGAAAGGCAATGCTGCCTGTTCCATGCTGCTGGGGGAGAAGCAGTATTTGCTATGATTCATGGAAGTACCAAAGAGCTGTCTTGGATTCTCCCAAGGCAGATAACCTGCTAGAGAATCAGTTTAAGCATTCACAGGTACAGCAGGTGCATTATTGCAATTAACAGTGTCTCCTTAAAAAGTAATTTACTGTCAATATTAATAGAACTCATCCAGTGCTATAGGATATTTTCTGTGCCATCCTCCATGAAGATGCTTGGGTGTGAAATACTTAAGCTTGATAAAATTGCATCCTCTGGCATTAATAAATAAATGCCTTGGGTTATATCAGAGCTCAGATCAATATTTTTTTTTGCCACAGAATTTCATAAACCCAGCAGGCACACAGTAACATGTAGATACATTTGAATATCCCAGCTGTAGTTGTTCTACTTCATAGGCTGGCTTTGCTGTTTTTTAACCTCTGCCATAAGGCCAAACCTAGGAGAAATGTTGAGAGAAGGAGAAAGAGAGAGAGGAGGATGGAAGGAGGAATTATTCAGAATGCAGGGAAAAAGTGGGACAGGCACATGCCAACTGAGTCTGCTGAGTTCTAGAGTTGATGGAATTGCTGTTAGCTGGAAGGTAGGATTGCACAATGCTTTGTCTTTCCGGGTACCACAGAGAGCAGCAGATAATTCTTCCAAAACTTGCAAGCTTTCTTTCATTTGAAATGGCCCTTAATCAGGTACTATGAGCTTCTGAAGAATAGTTTAGAAAATCTATCTTCTATTTATTCTTATTCTTGTTGCCCAATCTTTTATAATTGTCTGTATTATAGCAGGAAATGCTGTTCTTCCTTCTAAAAAATACCACTTTTGACTATACCAGTATGATTTTTAAAAATGTAATTATTTTATTTGTTGTTTGTGCTGTATTTAGAAATCTTGGCAAGGCAGGAAATTTAAAAAAATAAAAGGAGTGCTGCTTCTGGGCTATGACAGTTTTGCCTCTATCTATTTTTGTTCAATAGACAACTATTCTCAAAGTCTTATTTCACAATCATTTGCATTTCATGAAATAACAAATCCCCGAATCCTGTGCTTGTACAAGCAAACACTTGTACGTCCTACATTTCTCTAATTTCTCTAGGTATCTCTGCAGACTCCTGTACTGGTGCAGGTAGAGAAAACCTTCCTTCTCAGCCTGCAAACAAACTGACAGCAATAAATAGAGTGCAGATCCCACATGCTCTTTTCAGTTAGGGTGAACAGGAAAATACGGGCACAAAGCCATTTTTTCTGTTTTTACTTGCAGGTCACCTTTGGGGGGTAAAAAAATTTATATCTTGGGTGTGTGAAGTGACAGGCTTGTCCAACATAAGCCTGAGCAGCTGCAAAGATCAGCCTGAAGGCCTGGAGGAGATGGCCTGCCATATGGGATTCCCGAAGCTCTTCCTGTACCTATTCACTGCAGCAGCAACAATGCACAAAATGCTGATGGGAAGAGTAAGCACTAATTGCTTCTGAACTTCACTGTTTTATGGCCAAAAGTTTACTTTCCATTTCCAGTAAAGTCATCATTCAGTGAACCTTCATAAAGCTTTTGAGCTAAAGCCAGCCTTTATTGTTTTTAAATGTAATGTGGTGGGTAAAGCTGGAACAAAAGAGGTCCCGTCCATGTACGTGTGATGAGATGTCTGAGCAAGGAGATTGGTGACATTTTAAGGGCAGCATTAATTGCAGTCAGTCCCATGGGGCTTGACTCCAGCACACACAGGGAGTGTCCCCTTCCCAAGTATTGGGGGTCTATGGGAATCTCTCCTTGCCCCTCTGGAACCGGTGCAGTTCCAAGGTTAAAATCCTGATTCCTACTCCAAGCTGGAGAGAAAAAAACTTGCCTGTTTCAACCAGGTAACCTTTCATTCAAATCTCTTATTAAGGCAGTGCTTTTTAGGTGAGGACGTGGCAAGTGCCTATCTGGTATTTGTGGCAATGGCTGTCTTTGGCCATGAGCGCACACTGGTACCCCCAAGCACAACAGGAGGGGAGATGTTCAGCCATCATCCCTTACTGGCTCAATGGTACCAAGAGCAAGAGAGTGTGGAGAAGGGCCAGGAAAAACATCTTCTCTGGAGCTGTTTATTTGAGAGGCACAGCATTGGACTTACTGCAAAGCAAAGGGAATACTACATTTACTGAAAGAAAAATGCCACTCCTTCTCTTCTTTCAGTTTCTCTGAGTGGTTTGAGAGTCTGGACTTTTTTATCTTTAGAGAAGTGATAAGCACTATGGAAGAGCTAAGGAAAACAGAAGTAAAGTGATGCATTTTATTTTGTATTGAATGAAACAGTTCTGCTTTTGAAGAAAAAAAAAAAAACTGCTTTTTTTCCTTTCCTGGGGAAAAAACCACTATTGTTTGCATATTCCAATTATTTTGAAGCCCTTTCTTTCATGAAGAGGCAAAGATGAAACTCCACTGAGCTGATCATGGTTTCCCAAAAGTTCAGTTTAGCTCCTCTTATCCTTGTTTTTTTTTTTAATTCCCTTCTCTAAATTTCCCCTCTAGTCTGCTCCTGTGTTGCTCTCATGCTGCCTCCTTCCCAATTTTCTTTTGAAGTAAGTTTAGTGGGACAGTGAAGACATCACTAAGGACAAATGCAGAGTGAGGACACTGACTTATTTTAACACACACGCTCAGATCTCCATCATACTGAGTGATTTCTGAAGGACTGCAAATTCTGACACTGCATGTGCACAGATAGCTCAATTTTAATGTGATAAAGAAAAATCTGCTTAGTGTTCAAGCAGAAATTTGCACTTGGCTTGCAAAAAAAGAAAAATTAATCCTAATGAGAAATCTATCTTGATAGCTCAATTTCATTTCTTCCAGCTCCAGAGAAGCAATTGTGTCCTTCCCTTGTTTACAATGCAGTGGAAAGAAACAAGTCACCCTCAGTGATGTGAGCTGCAATTAACAAATCAATAGCCACTTCCCCTTAACAAAAGCCACAGTTCTGTGCTGGGCTGATATTTTATTCCTTTGTTGTAATCAGCACAATGGATCTGTCTTTAGTCCCTGCAGGTGTGTCCTGCCAGGTACAAACTCGTGTGGCAGAAGCGGGTGTGAGCAGAGGGCCTGAGCTGAGCTCCCTGCACACCCCCAGCCCTTACAGCAGCCGGCTCCCTCTGCTCCACTGTGCAATTACTCACCTCGTTCCACTTCAGTGCCCTGTGTATATTCCTAATGATTCACCATATGACTAAGTAGAACAAATCTCCAATGACATAAAATGCAAAACGTACATTTTAATCAGTAAAATATTTAGATATCTGCTGAGTGTATGTTTATGAGAAAGTTATTTATTTCTAATCACTGAGAGGTGCTCTAGGGGAACTAATTGTGATAGATTATTTTCTTGGTTCTAACAATGTATCTGATGAACTTAGGCTACATTTTTTCTTTGTCAATGGAGTTTGTCTGGACTTCTCTAAATAAGTGTATTATTTGTAACTGTTTGCCAAATTGCTTTACCAATGGTTCTTGGTTTTCAGATCATTTGTGAGCTGTTGGCAGCCTAGTACTTGCCTATGAATAGGAGAGATATGTAATTTTGTTTGGATTAGTCATGTGGTCTTTACCTGGATGAACAGGACTTCTGATGTGATCTTCAGCCCTTATGAATTCAAATTTTGCTTCTAATGGCTACTTATTGATTCACTTGTGTTTCATGGCTGCTTCCTGTTCGTGCCAATATAATAACTGATAAATTTATTTATGGAATGCAAGCATAAACTGGACATGAGTATACAAAGCCTATTCTGAGCTTGGGGATTTTCTAGGGGGGGAAAAAAAGATTGGGGGAATTAAAAATAAATGATAGGCAAATATTTATGCTTCAAGAATCCTTCACTCCCACTGAAACACACACAAGACAGATACAGCTCTCTGTTCAAATAAGCGGACACTCTCTCTAGCAGTTATACACTCAGAATTCCTGTTGGCTTCCACTGTCTGGAAATTGGCTGAAGGTTAAGTGTAGAGATAAAAGGTCACCAGTAGTCACAAAATAAGTCATAACTATTACAATTTGTCATTTAACAACTTGAGAAACATTAAAGTAATGAATTTTCTATTATCCTTTCCTAGTAAATGCATTCTTGGCATGATAAGAGCAACAAGTAAGAGTCAAATGTGTGAATATAACCCAGATAAGAAAAATAGCTGACACCTGGGCACTGGAAAATGAAAAGCTAACTTTTCCTGTAATGTAATTAACTCTTGAAACAGTTAAGGTTTATTTGAATGGGGAAGTATCACAAGATAACTTTATTCTTGTCATTGGGTCATTTTTACCTTTGTTTGAGAGGTGTCATGCTTGATAGAAACCAATTAGAACTGAATTTGATTTTGCAAATTATTCATTTAATCTTTATTTCTCATTTATCAGTCTAGAAAATAAGGTAATTGTAATATATAGTGAACATGGATCAAGTGATGTATATTATAAGAATATTTGAAATTTGTTTAATAATTTTACATATTTCAGCCATCAGGAAGTATCTTCAAAAACATTGACAGCTGTCATTATTTGACACATATATATATATATATTTCAAAATCTTGTTTATTCCAAAACTGAGGTCTTCGTGCTGGTTTTCAGACCTGTATTTCACTCTCCTTGCTTTTATAGACCATGTTAATGGTGGTGTGGCCATGATGGTCTGAGATATATGAGAAGTAATTACAGAAGTGTAGCTGAATGTCAGTGGATACCTTATAGGAGTTTAAAATATTGTCAAGGCACAATGATGTACTGTTGCACGATACTTACACAGTAAAATCAAAGTTAACTTTAGCAGGAGTTTGGGACAGTGTTTTCAGATTTCAAGGATCTCTTGAGACTAGGCAAATACTCTTCAAAGGGGACCAGCAGTGCTGCCCGACTCTTAGATCGGCCCTCGCATTAGTTCATAAGATTTAGCACAGAGGAAGAAACAAAAAGTCAACTGTGCAAAACCAGTAGCAGACATTTTACAAAATTAGTGAACTTCCCCCATCTTTTGTAGTGTATTTCCTCATGTATTTTTTTCTTTACTTTTTCTGCTTTGTAGGTTCTGTATATATCATTGTTTGCTCCTGAGAGTATATAAAGATTCACTCCTCCTGTTCTAGAGGTCAAAGCCACATGAGTACTGTCTCATCTTAAGCGTATACTGTATACAAAACCCAACAAAGCTGCATGAATGGTGGCTTGAGGAAATTTCAGAATTGCATGGATTAAAGGGTGAGGAAAAGTATTTTCAGATCTTCTGAGAGTGTAAAAAAAGTTCAGATGAGCTGGAGGCATTTTATGTCTCTCCCAGAACAGTGTTAGAGCTTCCCTGCTTGTGCCTTCCTGAACCCATGCCAGGATTTGGAATCTCTGCTTCATAGGGATGTGACACACTGAGCCCCGCTGGAGTGGGCCTATGTGCTCTGACAAGAACACTCAGTCTGGGGAACAAAAGACCTGTACAAGGCCATGATGGGCAGCCTGTTTTCTAGGGAGCAAATTCCAAACTGATAATGACTAAAGAACCTGCCCATGCCAGGAAATGTTATGCCTCTGTCTAATGTGTGAGAATCCAGGGAATTTCTTCTTTCCTAGCAATTAAACTGGATGACAGAGTCAAAACTAGGTGTGAATGCTCAGGAACACTCAGCTGAGCTATACTTGGCTCCAGCTCCCTCTGCTCTTTGCTCTGCAAGATCCATCCAGTTTTGTCAGTGAGAGACTCAAGCCCTTCTCCCTGCTTTTCAGTGGTGCTGGTGCTTTCTCCCCAGTCTTCCCAGTTGCTCCTCTCTAGTTCAGGGCTGTTTTCACATGTTCCTCACAATGGATAAGTAAGGCTGAAGCCAGCCCAGACAGGCAGGATTTTAATGGTCGACAGACTCCAGGCACATCTGATTTCCCTATTGCATTGGTGCCATAGGTTGATACATTGCAGTCAGTTTTCTTCTTAGTCATTGCTGGAGCCCTCCAGTCTGGTATTGCCATTGCTGAATAGGAGCTGAGCTCCCACATGAATGGGCATTCTGTCCTGCACCACATGGCAGGTAAGCACAAGACTGCTGTATGGATTTATGATGCTGTGTTTTTCCACTCAGGAATACCCTTTAAGAATACCTTGCTATCTCTAGGAAGCCTCAGCCAGGGTTAAATTATAGCTCTATTATATGGCAATGGCACCTGTTGGTTACTGGAAGCAGAGTTTATGCACTTCTTAATGAATCAGGGCACCACTGATATATTACCGGAGTAGGGGGTTAATATATCAATAACCAAACTTCCCTTTGAGCCAAGCAACAATCGGACCTACGAGCTTGGTTGATTTTGTGTGTCAGGCTGGGTACAGCTTTTAAAGCACAGAGATAGAACAGCTTTGCATTCTGAATAGCTCTGTTGGTCACAGCAAAGTAGCCCAAGTCCTTCAGCCTCTTCAAAGTTTGAAATTAAACATATACTGCATTTTATTGTATGGGTATTTATTTCTCATAGTGCTTTCTTGAATTTTGTTTTTGTATCCTGGAATATCAGTATGCATTTTTTCGTAGCTCAGATGTTTTCTGTAATACAAATCATGGAGTCACATCAACAAAGAAAATTCATCTTTCCTCTTATTTGTATTCAGCTCATGTAATTTTATCCTGGAATGGTAAAAATAGGTTTGAGAGATTCACATATAATGTTCATCAGATCTTAATGAATGTGTGAAGTGATTCCATCACAAATGTGTACTTATAACTTCTGCACAAGGTCAGACTTTGTCAGTATTGATTGGGAACAGAATTAAAATGCCAGGAGTTGTCCAGTTTATCATCAAGCTGCTGAAACCATCTCCTCTCTGATATTTCAACAAAGAAGCCTCAGGCAATCACAGTAATTATTCTGAAAAGCAAATCTCAACTACTTTTAAATGCAAAATTCTCTGTCCTAGCCAAATGATTGTTAGCAAGGGATTAGAGCATTATAAAAGATACTTTGCCCTTCCTTATGCATGAATCAATCTTGTTTACATCTGACCAAAAGACAAAAGCAAAGAAAAAAATTCAGTCAAAAAATTCTAGAGATCAGGTTTCAATGCATAGCAGATGATGTCAATAAATACAAAATAATTCAAGTGTTCAATAATACCTACTTTTAGCTGAAGCTACTTGTGAGATAAATCAATACACTCCAATAAGACCAAAGTTTGTTCTATGATAACCTTCAAGTTATTTCAATTAAAACAAAATAACAAAATATTCCCTCACCTGAAATACTCATAAATCTGGTAAGAGAAGTTTTTTCTTTCAAACTCAGAGGCGTAAGTTGGAAAGCACATGAGCAAATGAGAGAGTTAAGTGTGGGACTCACTTCTCTCACTGAAGCAAGTCTTCTTACATGCTATCAGAGTAGCTGAGATAAAAATAAATAAATAAAAATAGAATGTCACAGCAAGGAAAAGAACATGTCAGCCATAGCCTGCTCCTGCTACGAAACAAGGCAGAGAGGAATGAATTACAGCAGAGCTGGAGGGCCAGGTTCCATGGCAAGCAACAGTTAGCACCCCCTAATCCTGTTTTTTAAAGGAGGTCTTACCTGTCTGTCTCCAAGGAAGGGCTTAGAGCAGGGATCTGACTGGAATTGAAATGCTAAAGCTGTAGTGAGGAACAGGCTATACAGATTTAAGACATGTGGCTTGACCTCAGTTGAGGCTGGATTCTCTGTCCACATTAAATGACTCTTGCAGGCTCTCATAGATTGTGTTCTGCCTAAAACAAGGCCTGGGCTCCTTTGGCCATGGTGCAGTGCAGCACCCAAGTCCTCCGTGCCAAGGACAGCCTGCTACTGAGTATTTCCCTTCTAATGAGGCCACATCTTCTACCTGATAGCACTCTACATCACTCAACTGACTAGTTCATTTAGGTTTAAATGGCCCTTCTGCCTGAAGAGAAGTACTGGCTGCTGTCTTCATCTGTCATGGCCATCTGCTCTACTCTTCTTTTCTTCTCAGCATGACTAAAGTAACTTCCATATGAGAACAGATTGTGGGACACACATTAACCTCTTTAGAGACCATAAATGATCCCCCAGGAGCAGAGAGTTTACCCTTTAACTCTGATTCCCCTTCTCTTGCAAGCACACACGCTATCTTATGCTACTATTCCCACATCCGAGTGTTTCAGGCTTCTCGAAATAACTGTCTATCTAATTTGCTCTTTGGGGCACATTTTGCTTTCAGTTTTTACAGACTTCCCACTGACGTCAGCGAGTAGTGCACATATTAAGGGCAGCATATGTCCCAGAGTCAATGCTTTCTTTTTTCTCATGTCTTTTCTACTATATTGGAATATCATCTTAAATTAAATGTGTGTCATTAAAAAGTAATAACATGCTATGACTTTTTGAGCTCTGTTATTGCACTCACTGAATGAACTTAGATAATACCCAAGATAATCATCTTAAGTACCTATAAACAAGCACCCTTCCTGTAAACACAAGGTTGATGGGGGTTAGTTGGAAAAGATTTTAATCTTACTGTCAGTGGTTCCTAAAAGCAGGTTTTATATAAAAAGATGTAAGTGGAAATGTGTTGGGGTGCACTATGTGCTGGAAGAGAGATAGGCCCTGAAGGCCAGAGAGAGAGCCTCTTTCTTGGACCTGGAGGTAACCCTGGGAGTGCATCCAGGCCACCGGGGATGGGCTGAGAGAGGATTGTGAGCTTCCGGACACTGTTGGACCTGTGAGATGTGATAATTGTAGGTAGTGACCTTCTAGGGTATTATTTACCTATTACTATAATAGGCAATGTTTGTGCACTACCCCAGGTGATTGGGGGACACTGAGGTGAGCATCTTTCCTGTTTATATGATGTGATATCCTGTTAGGTGCTGGTATTTAAGGGAATTTCTGATGCGCAATAAAGGCTTTGCACCTTTTCCACCCTGTGTGCGGAGTCCATGCCCTTGCGTGATTACTGCAAAAATGTTTCTCTTTTTAGTGGATTTTTAAAAAAATAGTATATATTTCCATATTGATTTACTTTGTATGTCTAGATTGTAAAACAGGTGCCGCACAAGGATGTTGCTTTTTGACAGTCCCCTCTTTGACTAGTTTATGATACTGGTAACACCTTTGAAATGTTTCAGTTATTAGATAAACCTACAAGTTAACAGCCACACATTTCAAGTGTTTGAACCTTTCTATACCTTGTCTTTCTGTAACGCTCACATTACAAAAATTTGATCATTTGACAATTTTGATTTTGAACAGAACTTACAGGACTTTTGAATTTGGGGATATATTTCTGTAACTAAGCAACACTCAGAACCACACAAAGGTTACTGTGCTGATGATAAGAAGGTGGTACTTCACTAGAACTCAGTTCATCAGAATCACCTCATTTCCTATTAAGACCTAAAATCTTCTCCCAGATTTTCTGACAATGCCAAAGTATACCCAGCTCTGCAATTCCTTAGAGAAAGGTGGTGCCTTTGTGTTTATTCATGTCAGCAGAAAGGGACCTGGGGGTACTGGTTGACAGCCGACTGAACACAAGCCAGCAGTGTGCCCAGGTGGCCAAGAAGGCCAATGGCATCCTGGCCATTGGTTCAGGAATAGTGTGGTCAGCAGGACCAGGGAAGTGATTCTTCCCCCTACTCAGCGCTGGTGAGGCCGTACCTTGAGTACCGTGTCCAGTTCTGGGTCCCTCAGTTCAGGAAGGACGTTGAGATGCTCGAACGCGTCCAGAGGAGGGCAACAAGGCTGGTGAGGGGCTTGGAACACAAGCCCTATGAGGAACGACTGAGGGAGCTGGGGTTGTTTAGCCTGGAGAAAAGGAGGCTCAGGGGAGACCTTATCACTCTCTACAGCTTCCTGAAAAGGTGGTTGTAGTCGGGTGGGGGTCGGTCTCTTCTTGCAGGTAACCACTGACGGAACGAGAGGACACAGTCTTAAGCTGTGGCAGGGGAAGTTTAGGATAGATGTCAGAAAAAAATTCTTCAGTGAAAGAGTGATTGGGCAGTGGAATTGTCTGCCCAGGGAGGTGGTGGAGTCACTGTCCCTGGACGTGTTTAAAACAAGACTGGAGGTGGCACTCAGTGCCATGGTTTAGTTGATGAGGAGGGGTTAGGTTAGATTATGGGTTGGACCTGATGATCTCAAAGGTCTTTTCCAACCTAGTTCATTCTGAAAATTCTGAAAAAATCAGTTTTGCTAAATAATACAACATACTGTAAAGTACAATAATTCAGCCAGAACTGAGTCAAGCTGTGATATCAACAGAGATACATTCTGAAGGGAAAAAAACCATGAGAGGAAACACAGTGATTCCTTTGACACTTGCCCAGAAGGCCCCACACAGCTATAAAGGCTTCCTTCACTGTATCTTCTTCATCTTTTCTTGGGGAAAAAAACCAAAACCAAACCAAACAAACAAAACCCCAAAAGGAGCGAATGTGGTTTATATTTGAATTGGGAGATGGAGCTACAAGAGACAATATGGTTAGAAAATACTCTTTCCTAATCTGGTCACTCACTGAGCATTCAAATAAACTGAGACACCAACTGTTTGCTGTTCTGCTTTATGGTCTGACTCACAACCCTCTCTCCCATCCAACAGTGCTTACCTACATGAATAAACCTGTTGAATCCTGAACAGCCAACCCCAGTGAAACTCCCTGTGCTGCCCAGGATAAGTGAAGGGTGCTGAATGGGACTCAGTTTAAATTTTAGCATTGTTTCCACTTTACTATCTAAAGTCCTACTTTTGTATCACAGGGGAAGCCTAATATTCTTCTGAATGTGACAATTATTTTGTCAGCTGCCCATCAATCAGCACCATAGAGAAACACCCAGGGCCTTGTACGTTTGCCTGTGCAGGAGTTTCCACGTTGAGTGCAGGCTAACAGCCCTACTCCAAGCTGACAAGTAGTACCTATGTGTATCTATTTTAATCGAGGATTTATTTGTTCATTTTGTTCAAGAATTTAATGCCTCTGCCACTGACAAAACTTAGAAATAATTTTTCTTCTTTGAAAAGTAGTTTGTAAGAAATTAATAAAGTAGGAATGACAAAAAGAAGCTAAAATGTCTTGGGCAGCAGATATTTCTGTTTGCAGAATCAAGACCAGTATGAATTTGTCCCTGCCTGAGGGTGATGGTTAATTTTGGTTAAAGATGTCAGTGTCTTTCTGTTGTGGCATCCCCAGTTGCATAATGAGGATCATAGTTCTTCCTCTCACTTGCTGTGACTCAGTGTAACCTTTGCTGGTGTACCCAGCCCTCGGCTATTGAAGAACCACAGCCCTGGAGAGCAGGAGCACAAGTCCCCAAGCTGCTTTGGGGAGTGTTCAGGGTTTGTTTTTGTGGACAGCTGGTGTTAAGCTTGGTTTGTAAAGAGCTTAGAAACCTTGTGATGAAATAGGTGACTGCTTCCCTTCTCCTCCCAAGGGCTCAGAGGCTCTGCAGCCAATAGAGGCAACACCAAAACCTGCAGGTTCACAGATTAAGCTTCTACCCAGAGAGATTTGTCTTCTGTTCTTGCCCTTCTATGTGAGATTCCCCTTCAGCCCATGTGACTTGTGGGTACTCTTTTCCTTACTCCACCAGTGGCTGTACAGCTCATTTTGTTCCTGCCTGGTATAC
Organism: Dicrurus megarhynchus; assembly: GCA_013399195.1. Lineage (NCBI taxonomy): Eukaryota > Metazoa > Chordata > Aves > Passeriformes > Dicruridae > Dicrurus > Dicrurus megarhynchus. The sequence goes on from VXAD01008737.1 coordinate 625,872, forward strand.
CTTAAATATTGTTTAAATGTTAGCAGAAAACCAAAAGATTCCACATGATGTAGTTGAAAAAGCACAGGAGAGAAAAAAATGATAGATCAGTAAAAAGGTCAGATTCCTCCTGTGTCTCTCCAAGCTTCAGTACTGCAGCCCAAAGAACAAGGGTTCTGGCTCCAGGTAGCCACAAAGAAGAAAGAAACTATCAGAGATCTCAGGTAATAAAAGCTCTTTTTCCACTTGTTCCAGCAAATGCAGCAAGAGGTAGCCTGGCCTTTGGCCAAGCTAGGCCGGCAGCTAATGCCATGCTGAATTGGGAATCTTCTTCACGAGTAGGAGAGCAAACTCTCTGCCTCGCAGACAGTCCTGGCTCCCCTGTCATCCCCTATTGCACAGCAAACAGGAGTAACTGGGATTTTTTTGTATGGCCCAAGCATCAGAGAAAGGAGGAAATGTCTGAGGTTCAGGTGAAGGCACCACCCAGGTTGGCAGCCTGGCATCAAAGTGGAAAGAGCTTCAGTCAGAAATGTGTTAAAACTTCTATTGGAGGCACAGAATAATGTATCCCTGTGACGATCTCATCCTGGTCTCTGCTAATTGCACCTCAGCTTAATCCCTAAAGCATAAGATTTTTATACTCCTTACAAGGTTTGTTTATATTAACTATTCTAATGCCAGATATTCTTGGCACCCTGCATGTTGTGATTCAGCCCTGGATTCTGGTAAATTTCTGAAAAGAAATTTACCTTCATCCCTATTCCACCTGCTCTTCTCCTGGCAGTGTCCAAGACTGTAGCATTTGTGCTGAAAGCTGTGGTGACCTATTGGCATCTCTCACAGAAAGGATTTTGCCTTTCAGTGCAGTTTGTTCATAGTTATACAGCCTTCACAGAATCACAGAGTCAGACAATGTGCTGAGTTGGAAGGGACCCACCAGGATCATCGAGTCCAACTCCTGGCCTTGTAATTAATGTGTTTTAAATGAAAATACTTTTTCTATCAGCTCTACCTGATTAACATATTTATTTATATAATTTTACATACTTTCTCTATAACAGTAATTTACAAATCAATAATTCTGGCATGCAATTTTGTTTAATAACATAGGCCAACACTTAATTAGTGCCTCATAATCATGTCAAAATCCTGCTAACACAGTAATATAATATATGATGAATGTTTTGTTGTTCTAATACTGGCCTGCTGAAAAGGAAGCCATAATGAACATCTTTTATAATTAATATACGAATGTAAGGAGATTGAGCTTGGATCCCATCATCTGGATACAGCTTTTGCAGAAACAGTAAGTGATGGTTATGTAAGTTTTCTAGGCCATCAAAATACAGTCCTCCCTGAGGATGTACTAGAGTATGTGTGTACAAGGTCAGGATTAAAATGTCCTCCCTGAGCCTCTCTTTAGCTCTATCACGTGCAGCTGTGTCTTGAAAACACTTCGGGACAGAGACTGTATTTTTCCATTTGTTTTTGGAGAATCTGTAGGAGCACTGCAAGCAAATGATAACTCCCAGTGAATCTCCTACTTTTAGAGTAGTCTCATGGGATTTTCCTACTATCTCATGACAGTGATGTTGCCCTATTTATTGACTGACTGGGGGTGATCTGCCTTTTGGAAATAGCTGACAGACCACCCCAGCTGAACTCTCAACAGCTAGTGTATGAAAGCTGCATTATAGTAACTCCTAAAACTAGCATGTTCTCCCTACACAAATAGTGCAGTTGACAGAAACCAGTCCAGGATGTGTTGGCTTCGGTGTGTGCAACTTAGAGAACACAACATGTACAGGCACCAAGTAATTTTTTTGTGCAGGATCATCCATTTATTATGGTAGTTACTGAAGAAATCCTGGAAATAGCAGAACAAGTCTAAAAAGAAATGTATATACTCATATTGCCTTTCTCTTTTCATTTTGGTATTGAGTTTCATTGCCACAGATGATGCAACACCATCAAGTTAAGCCTGGTCTTAATAGTGTAGCAGATACATACCTCTGTTGGTGTGCAACTTTTCTGGAGCCTCATTCACCTGTTTAGCATGAAGAAAGTACTTTTTAGGTACAGAAGGCACATGTCCTGTGGCTGCGTTCTGCACACCTGGGTTTGGCTGCAGTGAGGTCAAAGTACCCACGCATTGGATGGAGGTGCCCTGGGACTACCTTTGCCCAGATCCTTTGGGTCTTCTTTTAACCTCATTGTCAGAGCTTTGAAGATTCCTGACACTGCTCTGACAGACCCCACACAGTCACGCTTTCCATAGGTATCTCTTAGAAATACTGGTTAAGAAGTAATTGAGCATTGACTACCAAACATGTCAAAGTTTGCAAAACAAGTTTTAAATCTGCTGAATTAGGTGAAATCACAGCCTGCTGAGAGCCACCTGTAAGCCTCCTTGGTTTATACATTTGGGGAAAAGATTAAGTAGTGGCTCCATTAAGCCATATGCATATTCATGCAAGATTTGTTATTTGTATACTCATTATTTTTTCTGTCATAAGTATTTAAAAATCAACACCTTTTGTATGCAAATTTCTCCTTAATAATACTTGCCAGCCTTCAAATTAATGAATTGCAAGCATAATTTTGCGCATGACTTTGAATCACAGAACAAATTAAGATTCAGTCACAAAGATGCCATTTATCTTCTGTTTTGCAGTAGATGATTCTCAGTGCCCTGTGCGTCAGCATGTAAATATTCTGGCTGGAGATACACAGGCTTGTACAAACAAATTAGTGAAAACTTCATCTACTGATAGTGCTTATTTCCTTATGTTCTTATATGTTTTCAGTAACATAAGTTACTTGAACTCAAGTACCCTGAGCGTTTTCACCAGCTGTGTATTTATATATACACTGCATTGACAGAGTATCATCTTAACACTATGAACAATATATAAAAGGCCTCCTCCTCACAGATTCATAAGGGTTATATAAAGATTTGTGTGACTTAACTGTGCCTACAAATGCTGTCCAAATCATAGCAAAATGTAAACCTTACACTTTCTAATATACTAAGTTAAATAAGAAATTTCATGGCAAAATTCTCTTACTGTTCTTTCTCAAGCATCGCTTTCTTCAGAGTCCCCAGTAGCGTTACTGGCTGGGCATTCCCACAGCATTCTGTAGAAGCTGTTTCTTGTGGTCTAATTGCCAGTCGATGCATCCATCACATAACCCTGGGGCTTGATGCTAATGTAGCTTGAGTCAGAGGAGTAAGGGAGACTGGGTATGGAATTCTTGATGCTATAACAGCAAGGCAGATGTGCATACCAGCCAGGTGTGGCAGCGCAGTGTTTTGGTTGAATGAGTGATCCCTCAACCAGGAGAAATGATGTTTAAAAAATGCAATGAAGTAGATGCGTATTACTGAAAGTTTCTCCTAAATGAAACAATGCTGGTATTGAGGGCAGTTCATTTCACCTGAGGACAGGTTTAAGGCAGGTTGTTACTTTGGTTTCATTAGCTTTAGTTACTGCTTGGTTGGTAAAGAGGAAAAAAAATTAATCAACTGCACTACAATTAATCTGTGATATGATATGGCATGAACAGTTATTACTCATAGTGAAAAGCAATTTACCAATTCATCCAAAAATAGCATAGGAAAAATCTTATCTGTAAAAATGATCATCTTATGCATTATTCCATTTACGCATTAGCTCACTACAGCCTCTTCTTATTAACTTTGGGAACTGTTAAGCATTTCCCTAATGTGTGTATCTTAGTAGGATTTTCCACCGCTTGTGTTACCAGTTGGTATAATGGAATTTCAGAAGAAATGGTTCTTACTTGTATCCCATTGTATTTTCTTGGGTTTTCAGTTTTTAACACCTGCCTCAAAAGCCATTTTGATATAATTCAGATTTTCTTATATTTTTTGGGGTGGGATTTTTTCACAATATTTGTATTTTCAGGAAAGGCGCTGAAATCAGAAACAAAGAGACAAAGATTTCAGAACGTTTTTCATTTAATCTGCAGGACATTTAAGAATTTGGTCCAATCCTCATTTCTCAGAGCTTGTTATGAGGTGTAGGTAGTACCTTGGGATATTTTACTATAAACAAGGGCTTCTATTGCACCTCTGTAGTGTTCTTGTCTTCCTGCCACAATAATAAACTCCACTAATTTTTTCACTGCATTGCTATTTAAATAGTCAATAGCAGCACCACTGAGTGTCCCCAGTAACAGACCAATGCCAGCTGTCTGAGCTGCCATCAAATCTGTGAGCAACTTATTTTTTACTATAGCTGTGAGTCTGATGAAACATTGTAGTAGAGAGTTAATCAGGAAAACAGTCGGCTTTTGTCTGTTTGCTGTTTGCTTGCCACATAACTGCCATGGGCATGGGCTTGTTCCCATCCAGTTAGACTGTATTTGGTGTCAGCTAAATTGTTTTGCTGTCCAGTCTTGCTCCAGAGCAGTGTGTAGAGTACATGAGTTATGGCAAGGTGTTGCTTGAGCCCTCTGTGTTTCCTGGCACAGGCAAGATCTACACATACCTTCTCACTCTAGTTGTTTGCCTTTTTTTCATTCATGCTTAGGTCAGAAAGATCTACGTAAGGTTAATGAGCCAATTGTTGTTGTAAAAAACCACTCACAATGACTGTTTTCCTGCTTCTTATTATGTACATAAATTGATGCTGGAGATGGAGAAGTATTGTAGCGTTCAGTATTGTTCTGTATACAAGCAGACAAAAATTGCTTGCTGGAGATAATTACCCACTCATGTACAATTCAGAAGAACAAATGGCTCTTTCATTAAATTCTTGATTCAGTACACACATTTTCTTGCACTTTGTTCTTAAACATAGCACATCAAATATGTCTTTTTAAGATTTGAAACAAATTTAGAGTAAATTTTACCAAGGTGAATTCTGTTAAGTTCCCCAGGACTTGTTGATCTGTCCACTTAGGCATGTGCAGGTAAAAACTTGAGTCTCTTAATGCAGCATTCATGCTGAGGCACAGGAGGAAAACAAACATTGTGCTAGGAAATTACCCTTTTAAATGATGTAGCTGTATAGTGAAATACCTGTTTTCCAGACTTTTTCAGTCTTTTATATTGCCTATAACCACTAAATATGCAATTAGTTTTTTATTAAATTTCCAAATTGCAACTTCTTTGTTGCTTAGACTGCAGAGGTAAAGAATCTTCTGAAAATATCCTCTCTTGGTTAGTAAGTCTCCCATCCCAGACTTGGTCTGGGAGTCTCCCATCTCCCAAAGGAGAGCATTTTCAACACAGTCCCCATCCTATATTCTGTGTCCACATTTAACCCCTACTGAGATACTTTTGGTTGCCTACAGAGTCCACAGTAGACTAAAGTCTAACTATCCATGCATATCCAAAATTATTACTTTTCAGAACCCTTCTCAGCGTCTTCATTTGTTCTCTTTTATGATCACCTGACAAAGTCTTCACTAGCACAGATTCAGCTCTGCTATTTTGTAGTATCCACAAACCTTTGGTTGTCTGCCTTGCTGTCTGCAATAATAGTTTACTAAGACCAAAGCAGTTTTCATTTGCTTATAGCAAAATGATTTAAATGTGATAAAAATAAGGAGACTGACACTAATGAGAGGGATTTTTATAGCATTGAGAAAGCTGGGATTGCTGCTTGTGATTGATATCTGTAAAGCTTCACACCGCACAGTTCTGCTTTCTCCAACTACCATGCCAATTATTATTCTAAAATGTTAGTGATACAGTCAGCAAGTCATATACAGCTGCTGATTTCTCAAGTTAGCAAAGAAAATGCAGGTAGTTCTAAAAGACTACAATTTTAGAAGGTTAATTTGTCACTGCCTGTTGAGAAAAAACAGAGAAACCACTCAGAGATGCGGAAATAGGCCAATTTTGTAATAGCTGCAGATGTTCATTACAATTTGTATCATGAGAATTTTGTTCAAACTCTGTTCGTATCACAGCTAAAAGACTGTTATGAAAGTGTTATAAGAATTACTCTATTTTCTGTTCTGTTTTAATCTTTGTAGCAGTAATGAGTCATCACTGAATTTCAGTCTTCAGTACATTGCCAGTTTCACAATCACATAAAAATGCTTAACAAAAAGAGAAACCATGCAAGTCGAATCCCTTTTCATGAAACTTTTTAAGAGATTGTTGATCTGCTTCTGATAAATTGTATTTCTAGGGCTCTTCTTGATGCAACGTTTTCTTATCATAGCTATGAGGTAGATTGCCACAGAATCCCAGACAGAAGATGTGTGAAATATCATTAGGAGTTTATAATGTGTATAATAAGTCATATCATCCATCAAATGTATGCTTGTTAAAGTATCATGGTGGATAAATTACCACCTTATTCATGGTAACTGAAATCATACATACAGCTTCAACAACAATATTGGTTCTGTTTCCAGCCTATAAGGGGCAAAATTACACAGATAATCAATACTGCACACTTTTGCTGGGCACAGAGGACCTGGTGATGTGTGAAGAGTCCATATAAATCCCAGATCCTGGAAGCACCAACCTACCCGTTGGAAAAAACTTTGCCAGTCTTATTCCAGGTTTACAAATTAATTCCTGATCTAGCTGATCAGGAAGTGTGTCAGATAAAGTTGGCCCTAACTGGACAAATCACATCTGCTCACAGGTACAGGGAAGCAGCTGGCAAGACAGGGTGTCCATTTCCCTACCAGAGCATTGAGGATTTATTTTTATTCTTGCTAAATTGCGTTGACCTCCCAGTAGTGATGTTCAATATCTGTAATTGTATTTGTCTCCTGGAGGATGGGCTAATGGAAAACATTCCTGTGATAAATACGTTCAGTCCAATTTGCCATTAACAGATGATGTGGTGACTTGTCAGCTCTGCAAAAGAAGCGTAAAATGATGCCCCACTCAAAGCAGCAGTAGGTAAACTCATTTTCCACAAGCTTAGGTGGTAACTCGAAATGCAAAGCAAGGTGAGCTAGGATCAGTAGCTTCTAGGGATGTGCATATCTTATTTCTAATGTTTCTCTTGTTTTTTACTTTGCATAGCCCAAAATCTGTTATTTAACTTCATAAATCACTTTATACACTTTGTCAAGTTTAAAATATTGTGCATATTTTTCAGTTTTATAATGGACTAATTTTATTCTTATTTTTAATCCTTAATTTAAAAGGACAGTAGGTTCTTAGAGGTGTTTTAACAGTAACTTTCTTTTATTTTAAATGTCCGCAAATGAGGTTTAGTCATTCTCATTTGAGAATCCTCTCTCTCTGAATTTGGGTGTCATGAAAAATCACTTTTCTTGGATGGCTCCTGCAAGCCACAGAAGCAAGAGTGAGAAATGGTGTGGAGGTTGCTTTAGGAAGCACAGTAGCCCCTGCATCTGAATTTCTGCATCTGAACTTTTCTTGGGGCTTGCAGTCCTGAGAAAATCTGAATCTTTCCCTGGATTTTTGATTCTCTTGTCTTTAGTATGGAATAATTTCCTATATGTGTAAGAGCACTCAGAATTTCCCACAGCAGTAGGAAATTTAGGCTGAGGAACTTTAGGAAATTTAGTCCCTCCTTGAAAACCTCACCAGTTCATTCTGTTCCATCTACAAATCTGCTTCCTGTATTCTGTAAGTGAAGATCCCTGGATACATCACTGTAAGTTGTATTAATGTTAGTATTTTGAAGAGGCTGGTTCAGCCCACGTGGAATTCTCCCTTCCTGTCAGTCACTGGAGTGTGCCATTTGTCCCTGAGCTTACTGATGCCATTTCTCTGTTGCTGGTTGGTGACACTTGCCCACTTTGTATAAGGACATGCTGAGGTAATATAAATTTTCAATACTGTTTTATTAAATTATTTTCAGTTACATATACTGAGTACTTTCTGTGAAATATTTTTTTATCTCCATGTTTAAAGGGGGAATGCATAACAGGAATTGCAGAACAACAATCCACTGCATTGTTTCAGAACTGCATTTACCCTGCTCATCAGTTTCATCACATGATCACTTTCACACTTCGCTGAGTGGCTACTCGGGGAAGGCAAAATTATAGGCAAAAATCCATGTTGCATCACTGCTAATAAGAATTGCCATCATTTTCATTTCAAAGACTCATCTGAAGAATGGAGCCTGATGTAGCCAGGCTTAATACAGATACACAAGCAGACCTTACAGACCTTACTTCATCATGCAGATGATTGTTACTCATACTGAAAAATCATTAAATTATCTGCAAAGGACAGTATTTCACAGCACAAATGAAACTGCAAGAGGATTCTCTCATCTGCCCTTTAAAATAAGAAAAGATAAAGGACAACCCAAGTGATACTGTATCACAGTATCAGGGCTGATTATTTCAGGGTAGTGTAAGTTAATGCATGAAGAGAACTGCAGCTTTCATGTTGTTAGTTTAAGTGTTAATGCGGACATTAATTTTGTTGATAACAGAAAGAAATCCAGTCCCATAAAAAATATAAGGCAAAATTTTCTATCCGTATTAAAATGAAATTCAGGCCATTGCTCACAGTTACTGTGGAGTATTTAAAGGAAGAGGAGATGTTTTATTCAGTGCTGGCACAGCTTATCAACAGCATGTGTCTGCACTAGCAATGGGAGCCTGCTGTACTCCATCAAAGGCTGGGGCAGTCTATAAAAACATTCAAGGAACTGGGAGAAGCAGCAGACTCTGTTCCAGCTAAGAGAGACAGCAGCTGTGTGCCAGGATGTCGTACTTCCTGCTGTAACAAGTAACAATAGTGAACATAAATTAAGGAGGTGGAATGGGAAGTGATGGAGAAAGAGTAACTGAACAATTTAGTGACAGTGATTTACAAATTGTTTAACTCTTTGGCATATCCCAGAGCCAGCAGGGCTGGATCCAAACTTGACTATCCCTTCCTGAAGATTGACATAGTTCTGCTGTTGGTTTGGATGGAGAATCTGCAGACAAATAGTACTGGGAAGCTGAACCTGTAAAAAAAATGGACACCAAGATGCCTCATGCAGACAGTGCTATGCTCAGGAACAGTGAGTTGTTTCTGGATGGCCCTCTATTCACTTGCCCCATGGCTGAGAACAAAGATTCATTTCACACAGGTCAGCTAAGAGCCAGCAAATAGAGGTGACCTTCAGGTGCTCAGTTTGGTTTGTCCCTCTGGGTTGGAACTGAACAGCCTCACATCATGCTGCCAGTTCTCTGACTCACACAGCTCTCTGTTGGTCTGTTGGCCTTTTTTTTTTTTTTTGTCTTCAAACCTTGTGCTTTGGTTCCGAAAAATCTCTGCAGTGATGTAAGGAAAAAAATTCCTCTTCAAGCTTAATTTGTGTTTTTAGATATATATACACAGCAAAATTCAGAAGGGGAGCAATTCTTCCCTAAAGTATCTGTACCTTCCAACCAGCAGTGAGGCCCCCAAGGAGCAATAGAATCTTGAAAAGTTGGTAGTGATGCTGAGAAAGAAACACAGCCATGGGATGTCACCACACAGATTTACAGATCCCCCAGCAGGCTCACCCTCCCAGGATGCTCTGGAGCTTCTGTTTAAAGTTACGCTGCCTAACGTGATTATGTCCACCCAGAAGAAAACAGGGCAAACAGCAGCTGTCCACTGTGGAGAGAAATTGCCTTTCCATATGTGTTGGGATTTCTTCCTTCCTGAACTTGCCAAGAATGATATATAAAATAAATAATTCTCTCATTGTATGGAGGAAGGAAGAAGGTCTCTCACTCAAGACCCAGGTATGGGTACTCAAGCTAATTTCCATGGCCTCCTGTAAAATGCCATAGAGCTTGGAGTTTCACTCCCAAAGGATCTGTGTTCTCAAGTGTCAGCATTTGTTTCCAGAATCATTTCAGGTTTGCCAGGTGACATTTCAGCTCCTTTAATTTCCTCCCCTTTTCTTCAGAGCATTTTTATGGCTACCTTTCCAGTATAACACTCAGCCTCATAGAGAATATTTTGAAGTATTTGGCCTCCCACAATTGTACAAAATTCCCTAGCAAATCCCCTACTCTTTTAGAAGAAAGTATAATTGCACTATGTCTCTTTTTCTTTTCCAAAGCCGAGTGGGATTTACAATAATACAAGTAGAGCATCAAAGGAAATAAAACCTATTTGTCAGTTTTTAGCTAGCAAAAGAGAAGCACCCACCCACCTCATCCATGTGGGTGTTCTTGGCCTGTACCAACAAGGTACATGCTTTAAAATAAGATTGGAACAATAAAGCTTGGGAATCATTCAGCTGAAATCACCAGCCTGCATACACTTGGCAGATTAAAACTCTGGAAAATCTCAGGCTGACATTTCGAATGAAGTGAAATTGTTTAAACTACATTTAACAGAAACTTTTCTGTAGCCTCATCTCTTCATCTTCCTAGCACAGCGCTGATGGGCAGCCCTCGGCATCTGCGCTGTCTGGCTGAGATGGTGCCCGTCAGAATGGACAATGTACACTGCACACACACTGTGGTGATTCAGCAGGCTGCAGAAAGACACCTGGCAGAAACTTTGCAGAGGTTGGGTTGATTAACCCTTTAAAACCATATCTGGAAGATATTTTGTTGTATCCTGTGCTGGAGAACCACCTCTGGTTCCTGGCTGACTGACCTCTGTGTTAACCCCTAGTCTGTGTTAACCTTTAAGGTGTGTCAATCCCTAGTTTAACATAATGCTGCTGCACTGAAAACTGCAGAGTTATGCTGTGCTTAGTATAAACTGTGGCTAAGGCTCAGGAAGCAATTATTTTATCTATACTAGAACTACAAATTGTCTCTTCAGGTTTTTGGAGTAGATGTATCGAACAAGTTGTTGGTTTTGGCGTGGTGTTGCAAAGCAGCCATAAATGCCAAGAACTTGTTTTCCATGATTCCACAGTACTTTGTGCAGTAGCAGCAAAATTTGCCCAGCTCTAACTACATTTTTGTTCCCTGTTTTATGCTAATGCCAAAGTTTATTGTTTCAGTGACATATCCCATTTGAAAAGTGGTAGTAGAAAGTTCATTTTCTCATCTAGGCAATTGGTTTCAATTGCATGTTGAATTGTAGCTTCTGTGGTTGAAAGGTACTTGCTTAATTTCCTGACATAAAGGTATTTATTTCAGGGGGGTTGTGTTGGTATCCTATCCTGTGGGTTTGATTAAGGTCCTTAGTTTGCAGAATTATAAAGTTCATTGAAAAATGTCTTTGTAGGCCACAGAAACCATAAAAACACTGCTGGAAGAGATCTCTGGAGATTATTCCAAACTCCTATTCAAAGCAGGGTTAATTTCAAAGTTAGATCAGGTTACTTAGAGCTTTGTCCACTCAAGTTTTGATAGTCTTTAAGGACGGAGAGACAGAGAGAGAGAGGGGGTGGGGGGGAGAGAGAGACTATGACATTATGGTCTTCCTTCCTTCCTTCCTGTTCCTGTAAAGACAGACAATCAAGGAATATACTCATTTAGGAAAAACAAGCTTCAAGAACTGCTGATTCTTGCATACAGCTGAAAGAGTTTATGGAACTCATTTCACCTGTGAAACAAAAATTTTTATTCAGAAGTTACAGGTTTTTGATTTTTTTTTAATGGATAGAAACTTTCTGACTCATTTCTATCTCTTAGAGAACCCAGCCTCCATTTTCCTGATTCGTACAGAACCATACCACTTTATAACAAGTGCTATGCTAATCTCTACACCAGACCAGCTAAGAATTGTTCATTTCCACTTATTTTACCCAAACGCTTACTCAGTTCTTTGGCTGCTGCAATTTTTATATTGGACATTCATACTCTACATTCCTAGACCACTTGTATTCTCAGACAAGGAGAGCTTTAAAGATGCTAATTTATTACGTGTTTGTATAATACCTAGCCAAGAAGGCAGTGCCTTCCTTATGGATTGGAATCATAACTTAAGAAAAAATGTTAAATAATAATAACAACAATCCAATACACTAACCTATGTAAAAAGTATTATTTCTTTAACTGTCCTGCTCATCTCTTTGTGTGTTCTAGTGATTTTGAAAGTGCATGGAGAAAGATCTCTGTGGGAGATGTTTGTCTCACACTCCCAGTTAGCTACATAAGAAAGGAAGGGATTGCTGTCTGGAGAGTCTGTTTTCTCTGCCTTGATTAAATGTAGAAAGATGCTTAACTTGGAAACAAGTAATGGTGGTTGAGATATATTGCAATGAGAGTGGGAGCAAATCTGGGGTTCAACTTACAAAGAACAGCCTTACCAATATGTGGAGAATATCAGGATTTAGTTCCTTGCCCATTTTGCAGTATCCTACAGGCACTCACTGAAGCTGGAAGTAGCCTGGATAGAACTAGCCCAGCTGCTTTATACAGGATTAGCTTCCACATAAGAATTCTGTGCCATGCGAGTGTTTTCCCTTCGGTGGTAGGCAGAACCAAGAGATGGGGTGGGAGATGAACACCACCTGGCATTTCATAGCACAGTCATCACAGGAATTGTAAAACCTACTCAGAGGATGCTGTGGCATAAGCATCCTCTTCTGAGACACAAACAAATTTCCAGGAGCTGAAAGCCGCCCATAGCCTGGCCCTGAATGAACGTACTGCAGTGACATTTGGGCTGGTCATGTTCTCACATCCCTGGCAGCTGGAGCACCATGGAATACCCCTGCCCCAGGGCACAGACTGGCTCACTGCAGAAGGGTTTAGGGATCTGTGTGAGGTAAGCAGGTGGCCTTGCTGTCCTGTTAGATACTCACTATGTGCTCTAACAGGGCACCTGACCTTCCAGGCTCCATAGCTGTGTTAGTTTGCCTTTAGAAAAAGGAGGCTTTTAGTTACTCAAATGAATAATTCCTGTGTCATATCCAAAGACCCACTTCAGTGGATTTTGGTTGTTCAACTATAAGTCACATGTAACTTCTGTTCACCTCAGGAACAATATTGACTTGATTCCACTAAACAGAAAGAAGTGAGCCCGCACGTATTAATTGTAATGTGCTGGAGCTTATTTTTAGAAGCTTAGAGTACTTAATGTAGGAGAGCTCTGTTGTTCTAGCAACTGCATGTGTACCTATCCTCAAGAGCAAATCATGGTAGTCAAACCTCATCAACTATCAATAATTCATCTTATTTTCCACTATGATGATATACATAAAATAGTACTTACCTACTTTTGGAAATATAACTATATAATCTTTCATTCAGTCCTTGTTCTTAGCAGGCAGAATTTTAGTGAATATCTGTAACTACAGGCAATTTTGCGGCTCAGAGAAAATGTCAGATAAATAAGGGCATAGCTCACACTCCACTAAACCTGTGGAAAGACTCCTATTGACATCAGTAGGAATTCTACAAGGGTTTGAATGTTTCATCCCCTTTTACCCCCTTTTTTCTTGTACTCTTATCTGTAATCTCCTCTATTAAGTACAGTTCACCTTGTACATGATAATAAATCCCTGTAGAGGGTGAGAAGAATCTGTTAATGGATAGAAACAAGTTGATGACAGAAGCCCGTTACGGTTTCATAGGATTATGGTGTCAAAAAAATCTATAGACACTCCCAGAAATGAGAATTTTGCAGGGAGATTTTCTTCCACTTTAAGCCAGAATACTAAACCAGAATACTGTGTTCCTTAAAGATATGGGAAACATTAGGAAACCTCCTGGGCATTGCCTCACTGGGGACTCTATCAGGAACAAGTTAAGTGAATTTGTTTCTTGGAAAGCTAGCCAGGTTTTTATGGGTTTTTTTCCTCGGCTTGCTTTAATATTACACAGGGAAGCACTCAGAAGGTCTTTAGAACCTTTGTTCAAATGAGATATAAGAAAACATCAAACTAGGTATGAGCTGGAATGCATGCCCGAAATATATATGATAGTCATTTGAAAGCGTATTTCAGTTTTAAGACATCTCCAAATCTAGAGCTGCCTCTTTCCTAGCAGACTGTGAACAGAAAACATAGAAAACCTTCAATGTGTCTTAACTTTATAAACAGGAATTTGGTGCTTTTCTCCAATTATCTCTGTTTTCTTTTCTTTTATTTTTCTCTCTAACCATCTGCAGCCCCAGTGAGATCTTTGCCTTCCAAAGCCTGGTAAATTCACATTTGATACAGAAGCACGTAGGCTGAGCACCAAAGCTGCAGCAGGTCTTTGCTGTGCTTTCCCTGGCAACAAAGCAACACTAAATAATTCTCATGCTGTCCTGTCCCTTTTCCATTCTGCTTCTTGCTTTTCCACCTCCTCTAGGTTACTGTCCCATCAGATGTGGTGATTCATCTGTTGGTAGGGCTTTGGCTGTAGGACTTGAAAATTAAGATTAAGAAGAAAATATTGCAGGATTTGGGGTTTTTTTCACCGTCTCTGTCAGAGAGTTAGTTTGTAGCTTGTTCCCTGAAAGCTAAAATAGTCTTGCTTAGAGGTTATCCTCACAAATAGTTGCATCAGCCTAGCAAAGGGGAGAAGAAAAGGACAGTGGTGAGCAGCAGTGGCCAAGCAAGGCCAAAGACTTCCAGCACTGGCCTTTACAACCAGTAAAATCCTGATGTTGTGACACTCCTGGGGCCAAAGACAATTAGCAACTAAGTTATGTGTGACCTTGCAGACTGTGAGCTGTCCTGCAGGACCCACTGAAGGGTAAAGAGGAGTGGGTTTACCCCATTTTTTTGTATCACCTGCACTGCTTACTGCTTAGTCCTGGTTAAGAGCAGATGCAACTTCCGATGGGTAACTCCCATATTATAAATCAAAATTTGGGCTGTCCTGTTCATCTGTCATGTCTTAAGTCCTTTTTAAATCAGTGTAAACCCTGATAAAGATTCAGCCACTCATTTTTTAACTTTAATTATTTTTGTCTTTTAAATTAAGTTTTTCTATGTCCTATTTAAATATCTCCACACGCTTTCTCCAGTTCTCCATACAGTACAGACTTATCTGCTGCACACACTCTCCAGTGATTGAAAATGCTGCTCTTTTCACTCCCAGTGCAGCCAAGTCAAGCTGATAAACATGCTTCCCTTCTCCTGTGTGTCAGTTTGCAGTGTGCTGAACTTACATTTTCATTAACTTGACTTTAACAAAACTTTTCACAATTCTCCAGGGATAAATGCTCCCCGGTGTAACTGCTCAGAGCTCCACTGAAGTCAGACAACTTATGACAATTGCTACCAGCTGAGGTCTGGCCTGACAGCACTGGGTTGTGTCTGACACGTCAATTCCTCATGAAGCAAGATTCATTCTAGACTGCTGTCCTTTCACTGGGCAGCTTTCTGCATGAGAAGGATTGCGTGGTTTCACCAAATATGAGTGGATGAGAGTGTTTTTCAGCAGAAGTATCTGCAGCTATTTCTGCAGAAAGTTCTTTGAAAGCAGTTTTCATTGAAAGGGAAAAGGGAAAGACAACCTCATTGTTTTGAAATGTAATTTTCTTGCTGAATTATTTATTGCCCCTTCTGCTTCTGTTGCCTCAGGTGTTCTTTCAAGTGAAATGCCCTTAAAGCTGATCACATCAATGCCACTCTGTCTCTTCCCTCTCACTTTTCCATAGTACTACATTTCCTCGTTTTCTTACATCTGCTGAGAGAGCTATGGCATATCATTTGCAGAGCCTACAGCTTCACAAAGTTACCATGCTAGACAGCTTTGAGTTTCAGGAATGTGTCAAAGGTTTTTTCCTTCACTCTTGTCCTTTTGCAGCACATAATACTTGCAAAGATGCTGTGGTCGTTTCTTCCTTTTAGTTACACTACACGATTCTGATTATCAGATAAATTTATAATCTCGTTACACACCCACCTCTATCTCTTTCAATTTGGTAAATGTCATGTTGTTTGACCCATGACTTATCAGCCTGCTTGCATATTATGTTTAAAAGTCAAGTTCAGAAATCACCACTGTACTTTCTACTAAATATTTAACTCATGTCCTTGGCAATAAGACAAATCCCTAACCATAGACTTAAAAACAGTCTTCAAAATCAGAAACCATTATCTACACAAAAGGTTTATTCTCTGTTCAGCCATCTATAATTACTGTACAATATCAAGCATCTGTCTATCCTATTTATATTGCCAGTATGAAATTATAACCATGGTTTTATTCTCTTTATTTCTATACTGAGAACTAGCATAATCCACATTCTTTGCAAAAGTAATCACTCTCAGGCATTTAATGGTATTAGGTTTTCATTTTCACTGAGGCTTTAAAATCTCTTTCCATATTAAATTTATTAACAATTCTCAAATAAAAGTGTTTTCTAGGTATAACTATCTGTTGTTCTTACTTTAAAAATGTAGCAGCAAGAGCAGTACTACTTGATCAACATCAGTAGCATTAACATAGATTTGTATATTGAAAAAGAAAGGAATAAGGCTCCTGATGCAAATCTCCTCACCGGGGTCCTACTGAACAGCGAGGGTTGCAGTGCTCAGCTCAACCAGTAACTAGAAACACATTCACTGCATGCTGGCTCAGACTGTAGAACTAGGCATATATTCCTCATATGAATAATTCCATTGCCATCAATGAGATAATTTATATAAACTAAATTCACATATAGCTGTATGTTTTCAGGCTCATGCTGTATAAAATCACATAAGCATGTCTGCAAAAATGAGAGGAAGTTCTGGGTTTTGGTCACAGATTAACTCTGTTGCTTTTACCAAAATCTCGTCTTCCACTCTGGCCATTTTCTTTTGATTGATTTGACATTTGTTCCACGTCTTACATCCATTTCCCAGTGTTTTTAATTTCTGAGGCTCAGCCTTGTCCCCCTGCGTCCCCTGAGTCTAAGTAGCAGCAAACTGGAAGTAAGCTCTTTGACATCCTCTTCATTTTTCAATTATGTGAAAAGACACAAAAGTTACCTGGACATTTCTGTCCTGCCTTTCCCAGAAAAATCCTTTCTTGAGTACTGAGAATCTGGGTTATAAGGTATCTCATAGATTTTGCCACTTGTAAGCCACCTTGCTGGGAGTGGGGGGGTGGCAGTGAGCTGTTTCAGAATGAGGGATGTTTTCTCACTCTGTGTGTATGTATAACACTCCCTACCAGCATCAAAACGAAATACCAGTAGCTGAAATATTTCTAGTAAGTTGAAGTGGTTCATTTTTCCTTCATGGTTATCAGCTGCTTTTGGTGGGTATTAAAATCTAGACCATATCCACAGCTTATAAATTCAACAGCATCAGAGGAACTGGTGGCAGAAGCTTATTGACTACTGGTATCAGGATCCTCTATGTGCAATCCAGCCAAGCCATGTAACATATTCCTTTCTGAACACAAGTACTCTCAGTGCATTATCTGCTTGTGCCAACCAGCTCTTTGGAGCAGGACTTCAGACAACATAAAATGTATAAGATACACAAGGAAACTAAACTGCACTGGGATCTACATAGACCTCCTTGTAGAAAAAGTCGCAAAGGTTTGGGGTTTCCTTAGTTGTGTCTTTTCCTTTTGGTGATGGGAAATAAGGAATCAACATCCATGATTCAAAACACAAATGAAAAATTGAAACTTCTACTTTTAGAGTTAGAACAAATTTTTGTTTTAATGCCCAGACTTGAATAACAATTATTTTAAAAATAATATAGATGCATTGTTTTTGCTCCTCTGCTGACATTTATGGGAATTTTTTCAGCACAGAGTAGCTGATCTTAGACTGGAAAAAGTGAAAGTGGACATGCAAAATTCAGGCTAAAAATGTTGATAAATTGTTGACAGTGTGGTTATTTAGTCTCCTCAGTTACAGCAGTCTCATTACTAGAGACTACTAATAGCAGCAGAATTTTACTGTGTTTTTATTAAATTCCAATCATTTTAACTGTGCTAGTACAAGAGTTTCGGTTAAGTTCAGGAAAAATTTGAAATACAAATATTACAGTAGGGAACAATGAAGAAATAAGGATCAAATTCTGTGCTGAAATATACAGGCCTCTAAGATTTGGGAGGGGGAGAAAGGTTATTTAGCAGCTCATTTTCTTTGGTTAATTTTAGGTTGTCACTTTTGTGGGCATTAGAAGTGAGCAGATGGTACTGATATTTTGCCCACTTTTATCATCGCTAACTTTTTCGTTTGGAATATTCATGTAGCCTCATTGTCATGGAAATGCGCACACAGGAAACTTTAAATCAGCCCAGCTATGTATGTGCTTTTGTAAACCTCTGTTTTCCTTATTTAGCTATGAAATGAGCCTGTTTTTTCATTAATCTACATAATTTTAACATTTAGTGTTTTAAGAAAACCTGATGAGCAAGTGTTGGCTGTATTGAATTAATTTTGGAATACAAATACAGGGGGACAGAGGCTTTGGTAATGCATTTAGCAAAGGCAATAGAGTGATCTCAGAAAATTCCACTAGACCATAAAACATTTACAAAGGTGCTTTTGGCTAATTCACAGAACCAATAAATATTTATGTAGGGTCAGCATCTCCCTTCAGTAAACTGATCAAAGTGAGATCAATGATGACCTTTCCTCTGATCCAAGGATCCCTTGATCAAAGTTCCTCTGATTCCTTATCATATCACAGAATATTCCTAGAGATGTAAAATGGAGACAGGATCTCTAAGGAAGATAAAGAAGGCAAACAATAGCAGCAGATAAATTTGGAGAATCCGTTACTCAGAGTGCCCAGTGCCGCTCTGTCTGGGGAGGACCTGCTTGCCCTGCATGTGGTCGTGCGGCAGGGACCAGGCAGGTCCCTTGCCAGGGAAACTCAGTGGCCAGAGAAGGACTGAGATCCTGCAGTGACACACAGCAGGGTGGAACTGCAGTTCTGTCCCGACCCAGGGCAGTGCTCTCCGCTCCCAACGCACCTGAGCTCTCATCAGGTGAATGAAAGTAATGCGTGTGTGTGGAAACGATTCTCTTGATAAAGCCAGGGCAGAAGGAGCCCCACAAAGGAAAGCAGAGATGCCATGAAGGCCAAAGTTTTCCTCATTTTCTCCTCTGTGCACAGCTATTCTTAGTGCTTCTCCTTTTAAAAAGAAACCAGCAAAACAAACAAAAACCCAAAACGATTGCTCTCAAGTCAGAACAACTTCATTCAGTGCAATTATTCTCAGCTTCTTGGGAATATGAGTGAGTCTGGTTTAATTTTCAACTTTTCTGGTTTTTTAATTCCTGTATTAATCCTGTCTCCTGAAGGATGTTTGTGAATCATCAGCCAAAAATTGCTGATTTTTTACAGTCTCTCATCATAATGTCAAATCACATTCTGAATAGCCCTAAATCTCAATTTTAGTTGAAATCACATTTCTGGAGTTAAACTACTTGAAAAAGCCTGCTTATGTTAACTGTCAAACTTTTGTGCTTCTATACCAGATGGTAACTGCCACCTTGAAATTAGCAAGGAGATAAATAATTTGAAGATACAGATTGAGTGATTTATGGGCTTCCCCTTTTCATTTCAGTGCTATTACAGTCTCACTTGAGATCACTGCTGGAACCTAGATGAATGTTACAAAGGTATTTGACAAAGCAGAGTACGGACTCTGCAATTGTATCTTGCCAGTGCCTCTTGAAGAAAGTGTTATTTGGATGAAACTTTAAACCAACACGGTTGGCTGTGAAATTATAAATTAGCTGCTCAGAGCTCAACTGTTAGTAAGCTGAATAATACAAGATTCTCCTTCCTCGTATATTTCTTGTCTCTTAGTAAAATCTCTGAACAAATATCAGTTAATCTAAATGAAATTTTATAATCTGGGCTAGTGCATGAGGTGTTAAAATACAGAAGAAATGGGTATGTGTACCTATGACCCATAACCCAAGCTTGCTTCAGTCTATTTCCAAAGGTACTGTAATTTTCTTGTCTGATTATATATACAATTACAGATTTTTAACATTTCTGGATACTCAGTCTGGCTATCTAATTTTCTTTGACTCATTTTCAAAACATATACTCTTCTTATTGCAATCAGAAATATTGCTTTACTTTGTACTCAAGAAAGTAATTTCAGTTTTCTCTTCTATTCCTGTGTATCTACATTGTAAATTTTTAAAAAAATGTTTATACTGCACTTAAAATCTCCTCCTGGACACTTGGGATAGGGTTTAAGCCGAAGCTAATAAAATTATTGGAAATCACTTGGGCATGAATTCATGCACACTCCAGTTAGTCCTCTTAAGATCCTCGCTGGTCTTAGCTGAAATTTCAGGCATATTACTGAGTCTGTAGGTTTGGACAAATTATCTCTCTTTTTCAGAAATCTCCAATTACTGTGAATGAGCACAGGCATTGTAACATTGCATAACCTCTGTGCTTTACTACTGGCCTTTCCTAAAACCTGAATACCTAAGAAAATGGAAAATTTCAACAAAATGATCAAATATCTTCCTCAACTCTAACATGTACTTTTGAAAAAGTACCTTTGAGAAATTATTTTGATCCAATACTTCATTTCAGTATAGTTATAACTTCCTGGTATTTAGTAGCCTAAAAATGAGAGAATGAAAAGAGGTTGGCAGCTGAACCTAGGTCAGCTTCATGACAATGAAAATTTCTGCTCTTTCCTACTTTAACTAGAGGACAGATTCCCAGATCTGTGGCATTTAGTTCTTTCATTATTGCAGTTTAAGTGTGATTACATGTTTTACATATCTGTGAAGTCATCTTATTTCTAGTTTTAAAAGTTCTTTTATACCAACTTGTAAATTGAGAAATCTCTCCCCTATCCTATGTTCTCTTTTCCAAACCTAACTACTTGCAGGTATAATTGGAAGGCCTCTCCACCTTTCTGTTCCTCTGGAAGAAATTTAGAGTAGGAATAAATCTGTCAAAACTCCCATTGGATGAAATAATAAATTTGCTCATTTACTTTTTGGTACCTATGCTCAGAATATATAGAGCAGAGAGTATATTGCATAATATCTTCTCCTCTGGAGACAGGCCATTGTAATTATATTAGCAATACTATTCCATTATAGTTGAGCTCATGCATACAAATGAAAAATAATTTAAGTAAATTTCACATATTTTTTCTTTTTTTAAAGAGGTATTAGACTACAACCCTCTAAATGAATTTTTCTCAAACATAAATGTAAAGCTCTTATGTCTGTATTGAGCCATAGTCTTCCAAGACTCCATTATCCAGTGATCACTTGACACTTGTACTGAAAATGCTGTTGTTTTGAAAAGGTTTTGTTGTCACTGTTGGATTACAATTGCAGAGTTTCCACAAAAAAGGTAATTTGGAAAGATTTTTAAAAGAAAGCAAATATGCAAAGTTTGTGTGGTCCCTGAGTTTTCCTTCCTGCTTCCCATGCACAGTAAGCAGGGAGTAGGATGGCTCTCTGTAGAATGTGGAGTAGCAAACAGGGCTTGTGAGAAGAATCACAGATGTCTTTTTCTCAAGAGGAGAGAGGGTGCCAGGCATCAGCTGGCATGTGTGTTGAGACCATCTGGGATGTGAACTGGGTCTCGGGTTGATCCTCACATCCTTGACACAAGGATGAAGAGGGAAGGTCAGTCCCTATGAGTTTAAGGAAGCCTGTGAGACAGAAGGAGCCAGGGGAACTAAGTGCTTCCTCCTCCCTTGCTCAAAGGAGGTCCAACATGAAGCACAGACCCCTTCCCGTACCCCGCAAAATTCATCAGGTTTGAGGACAAACTCACTAAACATGCAGATTTTCCAACACCTGGAGAAGCAGCCTGAAGAAGGAAAGAATTTTCATCTTTCACTGTAGCACAGAAAACGCTGTCTTGATGTATGTATAAGCCATATGTACAGTGCTGGTGTATGAGGGAAATCATTCCCCTTCTACACACTAACCAAAACGGGAACACCCCTGTCTGACTGGCATATTTGTCATGGGTGGAGATCAAACAACAGCTGCCTGAAGGGCTGGCAAATTTGACCAGTCAAGAGCAGAGATGACTGGGATCCACTCTGGTTGCCCACAAGTGCAGAAGTGCTTACGTGGCTGCTGCTGAACTGCTGTTGGTTCTGCTCAGGTGCCTTTTCCAAAGTTAATGCAAAGGGAGCGGATCAGGTCGTGTTTGCTCTGCATCCCAGGAGGCCCACATCCAGGTGCAGGGCTCTGGGGCTGGCTGCAGCAGCACAGCTCTTCCCCTGGCCCAGGGCTCTAGTGGGAGAGCTGACAAGGCTGGGCATGCACAGGGGGCTCACCAGCTGGTGCAGCTCTTTGTTAATATGGCAAAAAGTGAGCTGAAGCATGTAGTTCACTGCTTTCCACGTCTTTGCAAATACTGTTGGGCCAGTGCACAGTAACACCACAGACGAAAATTTGACAGAAATAACCAGCTATTCTCTTCGTCTAGTGAAAAAAGGAGGCTTCTCTTTAAAAGTGTCAGTTTTGCTGAACTACAGAGTTTACCTGAAGTGCAAGCAATGAGGAGAAGCCAGTAATGAACTGGGGCATGGTTTTACTCAGCCTGCTGACTTCAGAAGCCAGGGCTCAAAATCAATGAAATCAATAGGAGCCCTTTCTTTGACTGCAATATTCTTCACTGTGGAACTCCAGTGGTATTTGAAGTATGTCTGTATTATTGAGACACATTTCTTTTCATTTGCTGTGCACATTTACTGGACATGTGATCACCTTGTTAGCCTAAATAATCTTATAATGCTCCTCTGAAAGAAGGAAAGAAAGGGAAAAGAAAGACAGATCAAAGGCCAGGAAACTTGCAACTGCACTCTTATAGGGGATGAGCAATAAAGTACACAGTGATATGCAAAGAATTAGGGTAACAAAGGCATTGAAATTTTACCATTATAATGGAAATATTTTATTTACAAGGAGAAAGAAGACTTATTTTGCTGTAATTCCAAATATCTTAGTAATGACCCAAAACAAATCAGAGCTACACCAAACAGGGAACGTTCAATGGTATCACTGAAGAAAACAAACAGTAGATCACATGCATTATTGCCCTTAGAAGTCTAAATGCATTATTACCCATAACAGTTCTCCTAGTAGCCATCAAACTCTTATTTAGTAGAGGAAGCAAAGAAATAAAGCAACACGTTAGATCCAGAATGGCCAGAGAGGTCTCCCAGTACACAAACTGGAATGCAAAATGCACCTATTCTGATGCTAATGGCAGTCATTTCAGTGTAAGGCATAAAGCAGTAGGGCCATTTTCAGTAAGATGCTTCTCCCTCCACCAGATCTTTATCTTCCCTTTCATATATATTCAGAAAATAAAACATGGACTGTGAATCCTTAATTATAGGCACATATAAGCACTGTTTTGAAGATGGTGCACTGTTTAGAAGATAGCATACTGTATTGATTTTCCCTCCTAGTTTCCTCAATATTTAATAATAAAAAGATACAGAAAATAATTACATCTGCTGTGATATTAAAAACACTTCACACTCTGCTCTGTTTTGGTCCCAGAATTTCTGTTCTTTTCTGTAGAATGACCCCAGCTCATTATGTGGGAGCCAAGGGAAGAGGGAGCTTTTATTAAGCTTTTTATCTGAAACTATTCATTTTGATATAAGAGCATCTTTTTGTAACATAAAATTCATTGGGATTTTTCTGTGTTCTGAGGCAGGTACAGGAGTCTGAAAAATAAGTGTCTTCCTGCAATACTGCTATTTCATGTGCTCTGTGTGGGCAAATGAAATCAGACCAGTTGTGAAAGAAGGAAAGAGGAAAATTAACTGAAATATCCATAGATTACTCAAAGAGAATATGGAAATTAATCTGCTCAGCTGAACATCCCAAAGGCCAGCCTGAGACAACAAAGCTGTTGCCTATATCAGAGTGATTGTAAATAAGCTGAAGAACATTTTCTGCAGAGACTGCAGTTGGATGGATCAACACTTTACAAATGTCATGGCTGGTGGAAGATGTCCCTCATCTTCACCTCACTGGCCTGTCTTAGTGCTCTGAAATGCAGAAGCAATCTGATGATGGGAAGGTGAAGAGTGCTCTGCACCTGATTCAGCAGGACTTGCTTCTTTGAGTGGTAAATAAAAGATAATCCCTGTTTGTGCAAGTGCATCAAAGAGATGTAAGCACTGCAACCAAACAGATGCAAACTGCACCCTTCCACAGACACCCAAGACCTAATGTGCCATCTAATGAGGTCAGAAACTACAAGGCCAAGAGGTTCTATTATTATCTAGCATGTTACACATCTATGAATTTACTCTTCTTTGAACTGGAGTTCTAAGAAAAACATCTACTTTTGATTTTCAAATTATCATTGATAGACTTCTTCACAACCTTGATTAAATTGTTGCAAGATCTAGTAACTCCTGATGTTAAAACCGTGAATCCTATTTTTAGCCTGAATGTATCAGGCATGCATATCTAACCACTGAGCCTTTGTTAAAGCTTTGTTTGCAGACTGAAGATACCATAGTAGAGTTATGCTCTCCACATTGGTCCTTATATGCAGTTGTCTCCTTTCCCCTTCATCTTTTCATTAATAAACTGAACAGAATAAACCTTCTAAGCATTCCTGCATCTCTCCATAATCAAGCAAAAGCCTTTTGAATTGTATTTTTCCAGTACAGGCCTCACCAGTATTAAATAGAGAAATAATATTTTCCCCTAATCAGTATTTCACTATCTGTGTATTCAAAGACTAATCCATTTGGTCTCAGCATCACGCTGTGATGGTTATCTACCAGGATCAAACAGCTTTTTTACAGAGCTTCCATGTTAGTCTTCTATCTTGTAAATATGGCTTGACTGTATATGTAGGTCTCAACTTCTGTTTGTACCATATTTTTTGTGTATCTTTAGACGTCCTAGGATGTGATCTAGTGCACTCAGATAAATAATGTATTTGAGCTATACATATCAGGAATTTATTTCCACTTCATTTTTAATCACCATTACAATATGTTCAATTTTTGTTAGGTTCTAACAGTCCAAAAATGTCGCCTTAATCCCTGAAGATATTCACTGAAGATAATTGCTAAGGAGTCACAATTTTCAGACTTAACAATAAAGGCACAAGCCTCACAGGAAGGGAGAAGAGAAACCATGAGGAAACTGCCCTGATAATCACAGGAAGTTTATCTTCTTTAAATATATAATGTTACATTGATCTTAAAAACTCATGTCACCTTATCTCCTATGTATTATCTCTCATCTGGTTCTCCTCAAACCACTGTGCTGGATAGTAAAGTCCCTGAGCACCTCTAATTGCCAGACTCTGAAATCAGTAAGTGATCAGGCAAGGCTCAGGGCTGAATGTATATTTTTGCTGTACTTAAAAACTTTTTAGTATATAATAAGTGATCTGTGCTTTGTGATTTTGTTTTTCTTTTAATTTCAAGAAACAATTCATGGTGTGTAGTGATCACCTGTGTCAGTGTGCAGCTCCTTAGTCTACTGCATAACAAAGACTGAAGAAAAGATTTTGTCTTTATTTTAGTTACAGAGTTTAGAAGTTTTACTGTGATCCATAACAGCTCTCCTGACACATCAGCTAATCTCCCCTTTAATGTTATCTTGCTTCCTAGCTATTCTCCTGTAAAGGTTGCTTGCTGGCAAATCCTCTTCATGTAGACTTAAAATTGTGGTTGAAAGTCATTCCTACACAAATATCTGATTTCAAGGATTCATGTGTTTGCTAAGTTTTCGTTGGCACTGTGCAAACATCATAACCTTATCCTGGATAACCAGATGAGGAACACATTTTCTATAGGCCAAAAAATTGAGAAAAAAAAAATTGTGGTGTATTTATCATTTTTAGAAGTTTTCTGGTCATAAATGTTCTTGTCTGTCAACATTTCATGAAGTTAGTTGGTAGAATAGAAGGTCAGCTGGGATAAGAACATAGTGTGGAAACAGGAAATCAAAATAAGACGTAGAAGATGACGTTTCCCCATTGCACTGGTCCTGTGCAGAGTCACGTTAAGTATCTTCTGCTGCTTGGTTGGCTTTAAAAGCCCTGCTTGGCACAAAACAGTTAAATAGGCTTTATTTTCAACAGAGATGTATATACAGGGGGGTAGGAGCAGCCTTTTATATGGCAGCACGCAATTTAGGGATTTTTAAGGCTGCAGTGTCAGAGACTCTTAAATCATAACAGAGCTTTGTGCTAATTTTCATAGCATTGAGTTCTGTGCTTCTGGGTAGTTTTTCTTAATTGGGCTTCTTAAAATGTGCTTTAGAGTTACACGTCTCAGGCTGTGATTTATGGGCATAGATCTTGCTTCTGCTTATAAATAAGAAACTGTGCATCCTCCCTACAGCTGCCTGACCCACAAGATACCTGTGAAGTTGCACTGTCCCAGCCAGTCCTTTAGTTCATTCCCTGGAGGCCATTACCAGATGTTCTCTCAGTCTGCCTGGTTTAGGGCTTTTGTCTGATCTCTTGTCAATCTGATTATGCAGTAAATTAGTTTTACATGAGGAGGCCCTCAGCACTTTTTCTGGTCAGCTTTTCAGGTGTTCTGCCTCAGGCCTGACCCTAACTGCAGTCAACAAAATCTGTACCAAATTGGATTTGAACCTTTTCTTCTGCATCCTTCTCCTGCATCTGCAGGTTTTTATATCCTCCTGAGGTTCCATTCAAAGTTCACCTTCTCCTTGTTGTTACCAAAAGAACTCAAACTACAAGCTAGCCTTCATAAATTTGGCATATAAAGCCTCATGAACATCAGTCTTAGACACTTTTCTTCAGCTCAGATGAAAACCGAACACTATTCTCATTTGTTCTGGTAAAATAGGAACAGGTTGTAAGAGGATCTATTTTGTATTTCTATTCACAATTTCTACACAGATATCTAGTTCAGAATTCAGTTTCAAGATTTTTTGGGTTTCTTTCCTGTAGAATTTGTTCCTTTAGTATGTTACTGCAAGTAGTCTCTAGTGGTTTCTTTTTTTCCCCTGTGTGGAGTGAATCTTGCCTGATGTGTAATTTTTCTTAAATACTCAGAACTCCAACAGAAATTTCATAACAGTATATGTGCTCACTAGGACGTTTTGTGAAACCTCTATACATGTTCTTAATTAAATATTCTACTGATGCAAGTTTTATAAGCAACATTTGGCTAGTAAATGTTTTATTTTTACCAATACAGGAGGAGAATTATGTTGAGTTGTCCTTTCCTAAGCCTCTGTCCTCAGACGTTTAACAAATTAAGCAAAGAAGCTGCTGCTACTGCTACTCTTGTTTGTTTGTGTGTTTGTTTGTTCATTCATTTGCTTTAGAAGACAGTTTGTTTTCTCTGAGATATTTACATTTTATTGCTGCTGGTCATGCATACACGCATCCATGGTAGGCCACTCCGAAGTGCTGTCGCTCCCAGTTTGTATTTGGAGAGGTAAAGCACAAGGACAAAAATACAGTTCTGAGCAGCAGGCAAATGCAGAGATACTGCTCGATCTGATGGTACAGTGGAGCAGCACAGGCTCAGGTGCAAGAGGCAGGACTGAAACACTACATTTCAGAGCCAGAGGGCTCAGCAGTAGCTCTGGATTTCTGCAGGACATTGAGTCACCAAATACAGGCGTGCTGAGTGTGATTTCTCTAAGGTTACACAGAAGCAAATCCATGTCTCCTGTGATAACAGTAATCACAAGACCGTCCTTTCCCCTGTTTTTCATCTGCTGGGTGTGCAGATCTCGCTGCAGGGACTAAGTGCTCTGAAAGCTTTGCAAGCATGTAGCTGGCAAGGAAATAGAGATACCAACCCTGAACAACATATCAGAGACAAGTGGAAGAAAGGATACCACTTACACAACACTGCTGTAACCATTAGACTATACTGTTTCAAAAATATATTATTCTTTAGTTTGCATCTATTTATAGTTTTAGCTGCAGAATATGTAAATTCTTGACTTTTATTTTCAAAGATCCATATTCTTCAGTTCTAGTAAATGTCTTTGAAATATTTCCCTTAAATGAAAACTTACATATAAATATTCAATGAGTTCTGCTGACCAGAATAGATGTGCTCATTTATCCTTCAGGCGGACATTTTCGAGAGTCAGGAACAGTTATGCTTACATGGGGTTTAGTCCAGGAAGTACCTTTCTCTTTTAGTGTCAAGCTTTTCTGTTGCTCTGAGCTCATATCCACTCCACACATGTGATGTTGATGCAAAATATCATATATGAATCCTGTTATATGCACTCATTCTTTTTTTCATTCCATTTACTATGCTGAAGAGATTGTCCCTGTTCATTGCAGGGGGAGTTGGACTAGATAACCTTTAGAGATCCTTTTCAACCCAAATTATAGTTTGATTCTATGATTTATCCCTCCTTGCAATTCCCTCTCATGTTTTTCAACTTGGTTTCATGTCTTCTACAGTCTGGGGTTTTTTGCTTTGCTCACAGGCAGTGTTTTCTAGGCTTGTTTTAGCATCTCTTTTCTGAGCAGACTGGCCAAGGTCTGTAAGAAAGTTGGTGCCAAGAACCCAGGACATAATATTAGTTGATAAAGGATTCAGCACAGCTGTAGTTAACAAGACCTGGAGATTTGGGAAGCCCGTTTATCTTGTTTTTATTGAACGAGACCTGGGAATATGAAAAAGAGCAGTTAATAGCATGTGTAATGCCAGAAAAAGACAGACTAAAAAGGGACCAAGTCAGATTTATCTCTAAATAAACCTGAAAAACAGCAGTGGATGGTAGATCTTTACAGAATACAGCATAAAATTAAATAAACCAGGTGACAGTCATTTCTGTATTCAGCTCCTATAGCTGCAATCATGGTTTAGTTCCAATACTTTTTCCTGAATATCTTCATAAATACTGTTATCCTAGATAAAATTTGTTTTAATCAGAATTAGTTCCATTACTAAGGTGATTTCTGACCTTTGTTCTATCACAGTTCATACAGCACAGCCCTTTCAAGCATACTTAGACAGGCTGGCAAGATTGCCTTCCAACATGATCAGGTTTTGCATGTAGTTTGCCTGAGTATGAACTATAACAGAGCAAATATTTTCCATGTTATTGAAAAGACCTTAGATATTTGTGATCAATTCAACTTTTACAAGAGCTTACTACATTCAGTATTTGCACAGGTAGCCTGAAATTGCTTAACTGTAATGAGCAATGAATATCAGTTATGTGATTACTAATGAAAATATAATCTAGCCTAAGCACAATTAATTTCTGTTGAAATCTGACCCCTCAAAATGTAAATTGACTTGGTTCTGTTTTAATGGAAAGATTTTTTTTTAACATTAATGTTTTAACAAGCCATGCCAATTTGATATATCAGGGTGTCCAATTGCAAAAGCTTCCTCTTTCATTTGCAGATGCATACATCTTGGAAAGTTAATACACCATATGTAATGAGAAATCCCTCCACGGTGACTTAAAGCCTGGAGGACTGTTTGTACCCAAAGGCCTCATCTTAAAAGATGTGTACACACTGATCCTAATACCCTAGGTACACTCTGTAAGTCAAAAGGCTTGATCCTTCAAGCTTCTAAAGAATTATGTCATCTGATGTCCTTATCAAGATCCCTTTAAGGGAGGGCAGCCCTTCCTCTAAGGTATTGCAAAGACCACTGCCAAGAGAGAAGACCAGGAGCAGAGGAACATCAGAGTCAATGCCTATGGAACTGAGATATTGGTACTATAAATCCCCCTTCCTGACATGACAAGGATTGGAGCTGCTCTTCCTGTTGCTTAGCCTGGTATGTCTGCATGGTCCTCAAGAGCTCAAAATATGTGAAACAGGTGACAAGGAATAGATTTTTTCATTTGTCTCAACTGCCAGTGAATGAATTGCATTTCAGTAGAGCTGTTGTACCGAAATATCTGAGAAGACTTGGGGCTATTTCTGAGATTAGAACTGAATTTTAAAATGTGCTTGCCACATCGAGCTTAGTGAAGAAGTTTGCCCTGGAAAGTTTAATTTCCTATCAAGCCATTATGAGAGAGGCAGAGGAAATGAGGCATTACAGGAGTTACCAATCCCTGCTCATCTTTTATAGGTGGTAATTCCCCAGTTCCAGCATTTCAGCTGAATACGGAAAACCTGGTTCAAATCTCTTGAAAGGGGCTTGGCTCCACAGTCTGGATGAATGTCCTGATCTCCCAGTTCTGAAGTCTCTCTTGTTTATCTCTTCTGGGTCAGTGAGCAGTGGATAGAGCTGCTTCTCCAGAGGAAGGCTGGGGATGCTGCTCTGGCTCAGCAAACACATCGCGCTTTAGGACAGCCCAGGACCGGGGCCAGGCAGCAGTGCCCTGTAGGTTCCCACAGCCCCAGTGCTAACCACTGGACCGTTGAAGGACTGCTAGCTAGCTGTAAATCTACCATTTTCATCTTCCGACTTCAGATGATTTATTGCATGCTAATTAAATTTGAGGATTTTGATCAGCAGCAGTAGCCAGCAGTTCAGGAATGGATAGTGGAATTCAGGAATTCAGTGGTACCTGTTTCAGAATGTTTATTCATTTTTGTGTTTGACTTTAACTGATCGCTTCACTTTGAAAGGAGCTCTGAAAAAACATGCAAAGAATAAATAGCAGTATTAAGCTCCATACTTGTTTGTTGTGAAATCCATTGTTTTAAATCAGAATTTCAATGCTCACACATGCTACAAAGTGGGATCATTGTAAATTTTAACCCAACATTCATTTATTGCAGGGTACAGCCATAAAATTTCCAGAGGTTATTAGATGTTTTTACCTGTAGGTTCTTTATTAGTGATTTAAAAGCTGTTAGTCAGAAGGCTTGCTGACATCAAGCTTTTGTTGTTTTATTTTTTACATTGAGGAAAGCTGCTCAGGAGTCTGAGTCTTCACACACTGGTAATATGCATAATATTATGTGCAGCCTTTTAATAATACAGCAAAAGGATATGCAAATATACCAATTTCATTTACAGAGTTGAAATCTGCTTCAATAATTCTTGTGAGATAAGAAGAGATAAACTATATATACTCATTTGCATCCCAAGCCTATTGACAGCCAGCTTTTAAGAATAATTCTGGTGCTTTCTTTGTCCTAAAGTACAAGTTGGAATTTTTATTTTCTAAGAGAAACAGGATATTCAAGTGAAAACGGGCTATTATATACTGGATACTTCCCATACAAGGCAGTCTGCACTGGTGTCTAGCTAGACATCTATCATGCATCTTCTTCAAAAGCCTAGAGAAAATATTTTCACGACTAGCCATTATCCATGTAGTCCTTCTCCTACATCTATCAGCCAGTTTGGAAGTAGCAGTCAATGCTATATACTGGAGATTATAACCTCTATATTTAAAATAAGCAATTCAGCTGTGTTTTCTTCATGACGTTGATCCCAAGAAAGAACTGAAGTACAATTTGTACTGAGGTGAGCTGCCCCAATATAGTGAGATGCTCCTTCAAAAATCTTTCACTCCTTCAATATGATCCCCTCAAAAGTACATACTTGTAAAGCAGAGATAGTATGTAAATTTTAAGAAACTGCAACAAGGGTATCTGGCACAAAATGGCCTATAAACAACTCTCTGATACACAGGTTAAATGACATCTACTGTTAGCATTCAAAAGGCTTTTAGCAGTAAAAAGAACAGAGTCCTTTTCTGAGTAGCTTGAGGTTGTTCAGGGACACAAAGGGTATTTTTGTTGTAAGAAAGTGATTCAGCCTAACTTTGCTGGTCCAGAGAATGTACAGGACACTTTTAGCCAATTTCCTTGAATTGATCTGGCTATTCTCCTGTATGTAAGTGTACCACTATTCTCATGAGTAGATGTCAACTTTGCAAGCTGGTGTAACAGTTCTTGTATAATTAGTCTGTTCAAGGTGTTTTTGGGATGTAAGCACAGCAGTAATTCAGAGGGCCCACATGCCATTCCTGCAGGGGATGACTGTGAGTCCAGGGTCTCCATTGGGTTGAAGATCAAAGGACAGGCAGTGCTTGATTATCTTGTCAGCTCTGATACAGCCAAGGTGCATGCGCTCTCTCAGACAGACAAATCTCTCTAGGCAATAAGAAGGCCTGATTTAGTCTTGCAGGTTTTTTTTTTTATTACAAGCAGAGTGTTCTTCATTAACTCTGATCTGTTATTTTTAAAAGCAAAAATTTTTCTAATGTTAAAAATCTGCTAGAAACTGCCTGTACATATTCATGACCGAGGACTAGCAGAGGCCAGACCACTTATCATTGCTGAGGCTTGTTCCACCCTAGTTTCTTTAGATGTCATAATGGTACAGTTTGCTTAAAATAGGTAGCCAGTCATAGAATCCTTAATGTCATTGGTATTTATCATCCAACCACACAGCTGGGCATTCACTGTATGATACAAATGGCTCTGGCTCTTCGTTTGGGGAAGGATCCTGAAAGTGACATTTGCTAGCTATTTCCCTGTAAATATAAGAGAAAGAGGGGGCAAAAAAGCAGTAGATTTCAATGCCTTTGTAGGTACTGTCATTTTCATTCTGAAAAAAATCAGTGACTGATTTAAGCAGAAGCCATGAAGTTTAGTAGATTCTGCCTAGGTTTACTGCTGAAGCTGCATAAAATATTTAGAAGTACTGTAAGAGGCGTAGAGTAAAGTACCTCTAATGCAGCTGTTCAAATCTCAGTTTATGAAGAATTAACACCTGGCAAAACTGTCAAAAGAGGAGGGGGGGCAATTAATAGCAAATAGAAACATAGGATTTTTTCTTGACCTAGTTCTGACTGAAACCTTTAACTCCCATCCCATTAAAGATAAACAGTAGAACAACAGGAGCATAGAGAACAGTGCAATCAATCTGGACTTGATCCTGTAGTTAATATAACATGAGGAAGATGTTCAAATTAGTGCCTCAGCTTTCTGTATTCAGCTTGAGACAAAAATGAGCATATAAGATAGTATTTGCTGAAGATACTGACTGACTGAGAGTCACAGTGAATTATGTGATGAACTGGCTTCCTTTCTCATAGCAAGGATCTTGACTTTGAAGCCTTTAAAACTCAAATGTGCTCTGAATAATGAGAGAACCCTGACACATGTTGCTGTAACAGTTAAAATTACTATTATTTTGTGTGCCATCACTACAAGTTAGCACTTCCTTAGAAAAATACAGAGGGACCATTGGCCTTGCCAGTGCCTAAGGTCTTAGATCAACCTTAACACAAATGGCAATTGATCAAGCTGGTCCCAAACTGAAGCAATTGAAACATGTGTCACTGGTTGACCACTATGTCAACAAAATACCATGAGTGAGCTGCTGGGAAAAATACTTTCTTAAACTCATTGAAAGAAATTATCCAGAGCTCATGTCATTGCCAGTTCTTAATACTTAATATCTGTTCCAGGATTACCTAATCCTAAATTTTTGTTTATCACATTCACGTTTTATCCTGTACAAAGCAGGAATCATTCCCAGATTCCATCAAACAAAACGCTTCTGGGAAAACTCCATGATGGATCAAAACATGGATTTTCTTTTCACTCTTCTACTTCCCCACATTGGCAGTGATCCTTCAACTGATTTCATAGAGGGATAGTTTCAAATAAATATATTCTATATATATAAACATCTTATTATATGCACATTTTAAATGAATATTCCCTGCAGGTCTTACTTAAGAATTGAAAATGCACCAATTTGCACTATATTTAAGCAATAATGACTGATGGAAAGGCTGTTTCTTTTCAGCTAAATGTGCCAAGACTTAGCTTATCTGGTAATTAACTGCTGGGAAAGGCCTCCCTGTCAGTCATTGCTGCTTAAATAAGTATTAGACTGGGGGGAGGGGAGGAAGGCTTGTCATTAATCGCCAGGAAATTTCAGACAGCTGCTGTTTTGCTGTAATAGAACATGCAAGTATTAAGAAAAATCACCAACAGTTACCTTCCAAGGTATAATAATTATACGTGGGCCTGCAAGTTGTCTTAGGTATGGCTCATTTATATAAAGCATTTAGACATCAGCCCAATAACTGGTAAGAAAATAGGACTATAAAAAAATTTTAATTTTCAGTACACTCTCTGTTGCACTTGATTGCTTTCAATGTGCTTTCAAGTGAAAAAACAACAGCTTTTGCTAGGGACAGCCACACGTCAACTTTCAGAGACTGGAAAGAGCTAAAGTCATCAGCCTCAGGTTCAGGCAATAAGGAGCCTGTTCTGAGCAAGGATGATCACTTGGTATTTCTGTGTGGTATTGTGCTTCATTGCAATAGATAGGAAGTATAATAAATAAGAATGTAGTAGTAATTACAAATTACTAAAAATAAATATACATTTAATATTTTCATAAGTACATCTTTCTTACATGTATTTAAATATAAAATGAAATTAAAATTATATAGATGAATGTCACTTATATAAATATGTCAACATATAACAAACAAATAAATTTAACCTACCACATCAACAAAACATGGTGAAATATCTTGTATTTCCACACAGAAAGCTCAATTCGTAGTTGTCTGGTGGTTCTTTAGTTCCAGCTTGCTCAGAAACAGTTGCATAGAATCACTCTCATGTCTACAACCCATGCTCTCCTACTGGGCTGTTAAGATGAAACTCAACTTTCTCCAGCCCTGAGCTGCTCTGTGGAGATGCTCCCGAGAGAACTGTGCCAAGACTCACATGTTGTCCTGTCCCTGTATTATTTTGGTCCTGCTGTGAAACCAATATGAGCCACTGGCAACTGATCCCCAGTGAAGCACCCTTAAAAACTTCCACACTCAGTCAAGTGTCCCTTCACCTGAGAGTAAAAGGGACATTGGCTCCATCTGTTGCTCTGTGTACATGTGCCTGTCTCCAGTTTTACCCTGTGGAGACAAAACTGACCCCCATCTTTCCACAAGGCAGCGCATACAAGAGGTCTCTGCTCTGCCAGGGGGACCTTGGGCTCTGCCTGCTGCATATTAGAGACTTGCATGCAGGTTCTAATACTTTCACATGAGGAACTTTGTCACACAAAGGCTTTTCTCCATCTTAGCAAGAGGGTGGTTCATGTCCCTTCCCCTTTCTAGCACAAATATTCAGTACAAAGAACCTTCACAGCAATATATTCCAGGATGAACAGTCAGCTAGTATAGTTTCCCATGGATGTTACAAATATTACCAGCTTTAGATGCTGGTACCCATATGGACTGAAATCCTAACCTCATCAAAATGGGTGGGAGCGGTGCCAGTCATTACACTGTGATCAAGATTTCACACACTATATCTTAAAATGTAAAATACCACCATATGTGATGCACGCAAACCCCCACTTATTTGCTCTACCTTTGGCAGGTATGCTAAATAAAAATGTTAAGATGATTCCTACACTACTTATTTTTCTGAAATTTCCGTGGAGTTTTATGTACTGATGGCACCCAGATGAGAGTAGGTGCTTCTACATATACTGCCAAATATATCTAGTTTGAGTCCTAAGATTTCAGGACAACAGATCTAATAAGGCTTATCAGAGACTATAATAGCATAGCAGGCTGCCCCAGGGCAAGTAACAACTAATGAAGCCACAGGATTGATATTTTAGCCAAGACACAAAGCATAGTTGATAATTTGATACCGATACATTCCCCTCTGCAGCAGAGTTGATGAGCTTGCCTATTTTGTAGCATTTGTACGTAGCGTATCACAGAGCTCCCTCCTGAGCAAGTCAGCCCAGGTGTGTGTACACTGCGTAACACCCACAGCAAGATTGTGCCTGGCTGGAAGGAACGCCCTGGCACAGAAACAGGAACAGGAGAACACTTCATAGAAAGCCCATGTCACATAAAGGAGAAGATCGGATCAGCGACTCAGAACTTTGTTTTCCAACACAAAAGACTGAACCCAAGTGAAGGAGAACAAAAGAGTACATTTGTTTATTGTACACATGAATTGGAAGGCACACATTTTTCTGGTAACCACAAATTATAATTTAGGCTTAACAGGAAAGGAGAAAATTGAACATTTTCATTGAGACATTTCATATATTACTTAGTATTTCATGTGATTTTTAAAACAACTTTAGATGTTTTCAGATTTATGTATATTAATATACATAATGCTTCACCCTAGTTTTAGGCTCCGTGGGTGGAAGGTGCAAAGCCACGCTGGGCACTGCCGGCAGCTCCAGAGGGAGTTTGCTTCACTGGTAGTGCTGCTGTCTCTGCTCCAACTGCTCTATTACCTCTCTTACCTCTGCTTCTGCACCTGGTGGCCTCTAACGTGCAAGTGCTGCTTTCTTTGTGAGTTCAACAAATTAGAGAGGCAGCCATCAGCCCAAGCCGCCTCCACTATGCAGCACCTCTAACAGCTCAAAACTGGGTGTATATATTTGGGCTGTTATTATTTCTGAAGCAGCTTCAAATTGCCTGAGAATGTCACAGTAAGCAAATGAAAGACAAATGAACTCGATTAAAGATAAAGGGGGAAGGAGGAGCTGGATTTTCAAAACTGCTTATATGATTTAGAGCCATAACTCCTGTCATAACTCCCAATTCACTGAGAATTGACTGTCTAAATCTTTCAAGCTCTTTTGCAACCACCACCCAATAATTTTTCCCTGGGTAGATATCACTAGCTATTGCTTTTCCCCAGTGAGATAACTGTATCATAAATAACATTCAGCAAAATAACTCCATAATACACAGTTTTTATACACTTTTTATATACTTTCACAAGGGTAAAATACTGTCTGTATAAAAAGTTAAAATGGTTTCGTTCTGCCATGGATTAATACATATTTAAACTGTAAAATATTGATTCCTTGCCAAATCTCATCTGGGGTAGTGCTTTCCAAATCTGTCTTCCATTTCACTTTGGTTTAAAGGATCAAAGAAGTTCCACTGCCCAGTAAGCCAATCTTAGAATCAAAATGAAATGCCTCTAAAGGCTAAAAAAATTGTGTTATGGTAGAGGTAGTAAAAGCTGTAAAAATGCATTCACTTCACTGAAATGAAACCCAAGCCCCACCTTTGTGGCCTACAAGTTTAATTTTCAGTGCACATGAACAAGAGGCTTCTCTAATTCATGCTGAAGTTTTTTGGAACACAAATTAGTCCTTAACTTACCAATAAAAGCAAGTTTATATCCCCTCAGTAACAACTACATTCTGTGATCTGTCAATGGGCCAGTAATCCACCTAAGATTTCCCATTTTACATTGTTATTTTAAGCATTTTAAAATAAAAATTTGATGTGGTACTAAGTTAAATGCCTTGAAGAATTCTGTACCCTACATCAAGAGAGCTGCCATTGTCAACCAAGCACATATTTCTGTCAAAATAACAAGATATGCCTTCTAGGAATGCTGACTGGCATTCATTATGTTTTTAGGTTCAGGTGCTTTACTGACATAGTCCTGAATGAACTGTTTATTACTTCAGTCAGTAGTATCAGACTAACCTACCTGTTATTTTCTACATGATTTTTCTAATATATCGAGATCATGTTGGCAACCACCAGCTGTTCAATAATTTCTCAGATTGTCAAAGTGTATTAACATTAATATTACTGGTTGTGAGAGACCTCAGTCAACCTTAAGACTCCTGGGCTGGAGCTATCTGTGTAGGTTGGTCTGAAAACATTTTTGGTTTGAATATTTGAAAGATGTTTCGCAACATTTTAGTTTGTTTCATTTAATAAACTTTCCTGAATACTTCTGCATTTCAGGCATATTCTGTGAGATATTGCTGTCTTACTCAATAGTAGAGGATATATTTTGAGTCCTTCCTTAAGAAATCCTGTAATCTTATACGTTGTTGTCCTAGGTTACAGTGTAAGATGTAACCAAAAGCATGTATTCTATTATCATCTTCACAAGCTGTTAAAGCAGATGGGGCAGTGTTTGTTATCCCCTGCCATGACTCATCCCTGATAACTCCCTCTGGGGGCTATCTCTGTTTAATGGGCAGTCAAGGACCCACCACATGACCCATAGAATTGCATCAGCCCATTGTGGGATGCTCTGCCCAGGGGGAGGAGCCAAGCATTCCCACCTGGATATAATCTGGGATTTGGAACAGCATGAGGATCAGTGCTTCAACAGGAGCACTTCATCTGGACTGCTACCACCGCTGTGACTAACAGGGTGTCAGGTTGTATCCTGACTCTGTCAGTGTTCTTGTACTATTGCACTTATTTTAATTTTCCTATTTTAAATTATAATTCTGACTTGTGTTCTCCCACTGGTTTATTTTCAAACTAGTACAATTTTTGCCTTTCTCATTGGGATAATTCTGTTTCAGTGAAATGGGAGCATAAATATGAGAAGCATTTGATGAAGATTTCACTGCATTTCCAGAACAAATAGTAACCAATTAGAAAAGGACATGGTTTATCTGTGAGCTGTCTCCAGTTTATAGATGGATACACACAGGGCTTTAATCTGATATCAAACATTGTAGTGAGGCACTGACACAGGTTGCCCAAAGAAGCTGTGGATGCTCCATCCCTGGAAGTGTTCAAGGCCAGATTGGATGGAGCTTGGAGCAGCCTGGTTTAGTGGAAGGTTTCCCCTGCCATGGAGTCACTGTAATTAGATAATCTGTAAGATCCCCTCCAACCCAAACCATTCTATGATTCCACAAACATTTGCCACAGATTGGTTATATTATCCATTTTGGTATCTGATCTTCCTTATATCTAAATATATTTAAACAAGGCCAAGTTTTAATTTGTACCAACAACAAAGACCTTACCAGCTCTCTGTTCTTATCTGCTCTGCAGGAAAAATAATATGAGTGTACATGAATATATATATGTACAACAAAAACTAAAGCAACAAAGGAGAGAGGGAGACAGATGCATTGGCCAAAACAAATTGTGGCATTCTGGGGATGATTAGAAATTTTAGAAAGAGAAATTAATTAAAATTCAATCTCACATTGGGACATATTTCCAGAATAGTCCAAAACCTCTGGCCATAAGGCAAAGCAGGTGTTTTGAAGATGTAAGAATGTTCTCAGAGTGGATGCAAATTTCTCATGTGACATCCTTACTGCTCCTCACCCTTAGCACAAGGTGATATTTTGAGGGAGAAAGCAGCAAGATCAGAAATAAGAATATTCCAGTTTGAACCTAACAGTTGCCAAATGATATGGTAAGATTTACATGTGCACAATGACAAACCGAATAGGTTCACTCAGTCATGAGGAAAGACGATTAGAAAGGTTGATGTATTGTTGTTATTATAAAATACAGAGTAAAAATACATCTGAAAGTAATTTTTTCCCATTTCATTATAGTTTACAATATGCACGCTCAATAGTAGCCATTAGCTCTGTAAACTATGACATAATGACTTCCTACCTAATCCTAAACAGTGCCATTATAAGCAATTTTAGCATACTTTATTGGGCCAGTGAAAATTTTATTCTCTGAAAGACTGTAAGAGAACAAAGCACTTTATGAAAAATACCTCATAGTACCATGCACAGTACATACATAGTACCAGCCTGGAGCGTTAATCCACCACCAGTGAGATTCCCTGGCTTTAATCAACAGCATGAGTTCAGAAGCCAAGTGCTTCTGCTCTGTGTGTGGGTGGCTCTCTCGTACACAGTAGTCAGGAATGCTTCTCTGGTAATACTGGCAGACCTGTCATCAAAGTTCATGGTCTCTAGGAACCTCAAGACAGAGAGGTTCTTCTGCAGCTGAGTATTTTTCAAGCAGGTTAACTTGGTAGCTTCTGCTGAGTAAACTGCTACTTGCTGGCAAGTATTTCCCTGTCGGGTACATCCATCATAGGAAGGAAGAAAGCAAGTGCTAAGGAGAGCTTAAGTCTTTTCCATTTGAAGACTCAAGATGCAGGAAGTTTCGTCTTCCTAGTGTGAATCCTATGTAACAAGGAGAAGGAAGGTGAGGGTATTAATGGCAGATTGAGGGGCTGTAGTGGGAGTGTGCTGCTCTAAAACACCTGCAAGGCTTCTCTGAGTATGGGATCTCATGATGTGGGAAACCTGGAGGTTCTGCACTTTGCTGGCACTTCTCTACTCCATGTCACAGCCTTGGAGTGGAAAGAGGCTGGGACAAGACCTGTGTGTGAGCCTGTGAAGCAGTAACCAAACGTGTCAGCTGATGTGTCTCCGGCTGTTATAAATCACAGGCTTGATTGTGGCAACCCATGTACAGTGATTTTCAGGCTTTTTTGATATAGAGACCTTAAACACTTTCCAAAGGAAGCAGAGATTTGTGTAAGGTAAAGTTAAAGCTTGTGGGTTTTTGTCCCTTAGTTACTTTTCTTGGATCTCTTATAGACCATGACCCTCTGGGGCCCACAGACTTCAGACTGAAAACTGCTGCTGTAAACACACACAATAATCAAGCAATGGCACTAATATTATTTATAGGCTGTCGTTCACATCATGTTTGTTTTGGTTGTCTGGACTGCAAGCTTTTCAGGGCAGGAACTGCCGTTTTCCATCTATAGTGCTCAACATAGCAAGAACTTGATTTCAGGTGACAACACTGGAACTCAACAATGAATAACAATAATGAATGAACACAGTGATTGTCCTCTAGTGTCAGGAAGGATTCCTCTGTGGAAACCAGCAAGCCAGAGACCTGATTAATAAGAGGCAGAGGAGAGGAAAGAAGTTTTACTTCCCACTACCGAATCTATCATTTACTTATTTTTGCAACTATTTTATTGATGTTGGGTGTAATGGGTATTCCTTCCTATAGCCATTGTACTTGCATAAAAGTGCAGTTAAAGTGTATAAAATGTTGTAGTATGCTTGCTCTCTTACAAGTGGCTGTCCAAACACCGACACAAATATTGTACCCATGCTGTTCATTCCAGAAAACTGACATTTCTAAAGATGAGGCCAAATGTGCTTACAGATATATTTCTGAGTTTATTCAAGCTGAAAGGTACTTCTCATCTTTTGAAATGTCAGACTGCTGCTCCAAGAAAAATGAGTACAAGAGATAGGGCCACTGTTCCACAGCTCCATTTTTAAATGAGCAATATCTGATTGAAGATCCCAGGTTCCATACAGTTCAGTGTTTTGCTATGATATATTGGCTGCACTGGCAAAATGTAGTTGAGTGCACTGATTATTTGCTTCCATTGAGTAACCACAGCAATCCCCAAATTCTAGTATCCTTTACCACCCTTATATCTGTTTAAACATCTGTGATATCACCTGAGGGGTTGCACTTTTTAAATGAGAGATTTAATAAGCTGCGGGGCACAGGGTCACTGAAGACCTGCTCTGCAGATAGGTAAAGAGAGGCATAAGGGGAGGACAGTGTAGTGAAAAGTCTCACTGTGAATCTGCAGTGAGCAGGTTCCCCATGTGTTATGAGAGCAGATGGGCAATGGCAGGATCGAGAATGTCAGAAAAATCATGATCTATGTCTTCTGCTTCCACTACCTATACCTCTCCCAAAACTTCTCTTGACCTCCCCTCTACTTTAGAGCCCTCTGTTAAAATCAATGTGTAATATCAGCCCTCATACCGTACTGTTCCTGTACCTTCCATATATATGCTGGCTGGAGATATTCTTGTGTAAAGCCTCTTTTAAGAGTATGGAATGTGCCATTTTATTTTTATCATAGATGAACTCAATAGTTAATTTTGAGTATTTACCTCAAAATTGCTTGGATATGAAGAATGCACCACACCAGGAAATCAAAGAGGAGAGTAGAACATTAAAAATTGTTGATAAATCATTTGATTGTTACAAAACCCCATTTTTGTTCCTTTGGTAGTATTGGAATTGTGTTAAGAGCTTGCTGCAAGATAGTAATGTGGATTTGCTGTTGCTGTTGAAACCTCAATCAAACCACTGTGCCAAATTACCCAGTCTACACTTAGCAGTGGAACCGCTTTGACACAGCTCTCTGCTAGAGCAAGATGACTTGTTTAGTTTAATATTGTTCAGGACAAAATTAAAGGTTAGATTATATGTAGCAGATGCAAGGTTTAAGTGTGGCAAAAGCACTGTGAAGGATCAGATCAGCCAGCTTCCATTAAAAGAATAAAAGATGAAGCAGTTTGGAAAATTTTCCTGCAATTTTTTGATGTTTATCTTTTAGAATTCCCTTTCCCATAGTGATGGTGTCTGTTGTTGACACTTATTACAAACCTCTCTGCTTTACACAAGCTGGTGTATTTTCACTGCCTTTTCATACAAGTTCATCACAGTCTCTCTTCTTTTTTTTCTATGAGACACCTTTCTGTGAGAACAAATATTGACAGATATTTTCTGCTTGTACAGAGAATAGAGGTATAATAATAAAAAAATTACTTTTAAGTAAAACTGGTACTGTTACTTTAGAGAAGGCAAGGGTACATGTGGAATTTGTCCTAAAGAGTCTATTCTATGGGGAATTTTATCAGATAAGATTTGTATATACAGTATGTAAATAATATCTGCCTGTAAATAGTAAGTCCCTAAATAGAACTTAGGGAAAAAATTACAAGATCAGTCCAAATCAAGAAGAGTAAGATCCATAATAAATCTCTGGTCATTTCCAGTAGACATAGGACAAGGAACTCAACTTGCTATCACTCTGCTGTCGTGGTACATCTTAATGAAGACTGAATTTTTCCAGCATCTTCTACATATCTGACTTCAGATGTCTTCCTTCTGGAGATACCCATGAAGCATGCTGGAAAGTTCAGCTGTGTGTAACATGGTGCTTTAAAGGGATGCTAGAGAAAGCAAACCTGTTGTTCCCTTCTCTGCCTTGACTTTGGAAAGCTATACAAAGAGGGAGGCTGAAGGCTGTTACAGAGGCAGGAGGTGCTGCCTCTTAGTCCAATAATTTTGCATCCAAAGCAGCAAGCAATATTCTCTTTAATGAACAACTTAGTGTGGTGCTCAGTACTTCCCGAAAGGCTCCAGACTCTGGTATGTGATCTACCACAAACCCAGGCAGGAAAGTTCGAGCCTTTCAGCCTCCTTCCAATCATATACCCAGGTGTTTAACTGGTTCAGATGATGCTTATTAATGGGTACTTGTGGTCTCATGTTGAAATAGTTGTAACAACTACTAAATATAAACAATTTATTTTGATTAAGGACAGCATAGAAAGAAAGGGA
This sequence comes from Dicrurus megarhynchus, assembly GCA_013399195.1. NCBI lineage: Eukaryota > Metazoa > Chordata > Aves > Passeriformes > Dicruridae > Dicrurus > Dicrurus megarhynchus. The sequence goes on from VXAD01008737.1 coordinate 668,659, forward strand.
TTAAAGTGCAGAGCTCTCAGTGCAGAGCAGTATCAATGTGTAGTAAGATTTTTCTAGTGCATTTTTTGTAAATAGAAACTGTTACCATTTCATGTAAGCTGGAATAAACTTGCTAAAGGCAGTAAGTCTGATATCAGATAGGATTTGGACAAATGCTCCCCTACACGCAACCTCTCAGAGGAACTCAGTGTCTCACATTTATGAAGGTGACTAAGTCTGTATTTGCTGCTGCAGCAAACATCTACACCTAATGAGGACAAGTGTATCCTCTTTATGCCATAAACAATTGATTCTGAAGCAAAGTTAAGAGAATTATACATAATGTATTTCATCTGTAAAATTAATTAACTCCTTTGATTTAGCTGAGAAAGGTGATGTTTTCTGAAGTTCAGCTTTACTGGAAATTGACCTTTCCATCTACAAACATACCATTTAATTTACAACAGAAACAAAACCTTCGGAATTGTATTTACTCAGTAACTTTAATAAAGGTCAACCCTTTTCAGAAACAATTGTAAATGTGGCATTTAGCCTTCATATTTTGGAAAGTGTTACTTGAATCTTCACATCCAAATAGAACATTGCCTTTGAATTAAAAACAGCAAAATAAATAAGAAAGAAGAAATTTTACAAAATTGTCTAGATCTCAGGTGTTGTAATTAGTCTTTAGCCTTTTCTCCTAGTTTGAAGGACAGGTGTCTGCCAACAAAGGCAGGAACCTCCCTTGGAATGGAAAGTGTGACCCCCTTCCCTCCAAATTATTGTAACTTTAAAATTGTGGGGCTTTCAGGCATAGATATGGGAAAAGGAATAACAGTTCTTTACTACTATGTACATGGATAACAAGGCAAGCAAACACCACCACGGGCAGCAGCACCAAGCAGAGCCAGAGCCCAGCGCAGCCTCTCTGGGCTGCCGGCACCTTCCCCTCCGGTGCAGTTCCGCTCACGGCCGCCAGGGGCGCTGGTGGCTCCCGGCCGGGCAGGGCGGCTGCCATGGTTCCCCGCCGGCAGGGGGCGCTGTGGCGCGGGCTCGGTAACCTCACGGGGTAATGGCGGGCGGGCCGGATGGCGGAACGGGCTGCAGCAGGAACCTCGGAGCGGCGGCTGGGACGGCAGGGGCGGGCACCGCCCCCGGGGTGGCAAACAAAATGTAGCAGAAAACCCCTCAGCCTTAGCAGGAGCTGTGGGACTTGGGTGGACACTCAGTGCTGGATTAGAGTGTAGCGAAAAAACCCAGAGCAGCAGCAGAAAGCAGTGGGGCTGGGCAGCGGCAGCTGGGAGATGCGCCCTACGGGAAGGGGGAGCGTGTTGTGGTCCCAGTCCCAGTGAGGTCGGGTGTTGGAAAGGTCCCAGTTCAACAGCTGCTCTTGCGAGCAGAAGCTCACCCACAGTAAGGAGAAGCCATGCAGGACGAGAACTCCACAGTGGCAGTGAATCCTCTAGGCAGCAACAGTCCGGCACCAAAAACCACACCTCTCCACTCCGATCCTGAGAGCAAGAGAGGAGCAAATCCCAGCCCCTCACCCCCTGGCCGAAATCTTGCAGTATCTTTGCCCTTCCTAAGAGAAAACTCTCCACCTTGGCCACTTCCACTCTTAAGTACCATCATTATCATCTCTTAGGGAACTAATGGGACAAAGTTCTGTGAGAGAAAGAAAAAACCAGGAAAAATCCTAACCTCCAACACCTTTATACTACTACAGGACAATTTTCTTGAGTCTTCTGTGACTAAGGTTGACTAATGTTCAATACCTATAGTACATATACTAAGAATTAATATAATATGGTTTAAAAGTTCCACCAAGTTCAGCAGGAAAAAGAACAGGCTTTTTCTTTGACCTTTAAGAAGGAGACTTGGAAAATTCATTGAAGAAAAGCCTATTCATCTGAGATAGAGGCCCCAGCAAAGCACTTTAGTGTATGGTTGGCCTCAGGTGTGAGTAGCCCCACTGCAGTCAGTGGGTCCATGCTGTGCTTGAAGGCAGCACTAGTTTTTTATTTTATGTATTGTAGTTGAGCCCTGGGGTGTCAGGCTGGAGCACAGCCCTGCTGTGTAATGAACTAAAAACCAGACAAACAACAACCACTACCACAAAAAAAAAAAAAACAAACAAACCAACAACCCCCACAAACAAACCAAAAAAACCCCAAACAAACAAAAAAACCCCAAAACACACACACACACACAAACTAAAAAAACCCCACCAACCAACCAAAAAAAAGCCAACCAACAAAACAACAACAACAAAAAACCACAACCGAAAAAGCCCCACTGCAATAGATTGTGCTAAAAAGCTGAAATTTTAAGGGTGGGTTCATTCTTCATTAAGACCTGTCTGAGATCTAATTGCCTGGTGTCCAGGTATGGCAAGTGGCATCCAGATAGGGAAAGTGGTATCCAGGTATGGAAAATACCATCCAGACAGAATTTCCTAGTTCTTTCTGTCTCTTATTCTTAACTGTATAGCTGGAAGGACTTTTTAATCTGCCACTTCTCAAATACAAACTATAACAAGTGAAGGCCATTTGGATGAGAACACCTTGGAGTTTGCACAATCTAAAGAGGAAATAACCAAACAAGAGAGAGAAAACGAGCAGGGATTTAAATCTGGTTTTTTCACTCCTGGTTTCTCTCTGAAAGAGTATTCTTTCTTAAGGCTAGTCGCAGGTAAAAAGCTTTCTGCCATCTCACATGATGCTGTAATAGGAAAAAGGTTTGGAAGTCTCAGACTTTCTGAAGAAAACCCCATCTCTTAAAAGGAATTTGTGATGTGTTTCAAATGTGTGGATCCCATAAGCAACTGCAGAACCCTTCCAACAGATTCAGTGAAGAAAAGATTTACATAAATCCAATAAAAAAGCTTACATTTGTCATCATATGATAACATTTCAAACTAGCATGTGGAAAATGCAGCCTAATAGAATTAACCAGAGAATTGGATGGCTCAGGACATTTCAGTCAGATTAATACTAATCTTACAACGATTTATAGTGTGAGGAAACTTTCTCTACAGAATAAACATACTGGAGTCAGTTCAAAAATGTCATAACTGTTGACTTCAATGCTATTACACCTGGAATGTATTAAAATTGTCTTCCCAAGAGCCCTCTTCTACAGTTTTTAACCACTATTATTCCCATTGCCTTTAAGAGCCTAAAATAATTGTGAATGAATCCAAAATTACTGTTTCTTTGATCTTTTTCAGAGTTGACTGCTAGTCCTGTGTTTTGTGGACTGAGTGCTGTAGGCTGAAATTTAAGTTTGAGAGCTGCTGAAGCAAGAAATTGTTTTGCAGTGGCAGGATAAAAAAGCCTCTAAAACAAACTCAGTGTACAACATACAACAGGGCTAAGCCAGAAATATCTTTCTAGATGCAGAAACTGCTCTGGACTGTTGAAGTTCCTTGTGGGTTCAGTAATAAATTCAAAAAGCTGCTTGCCTGTAAAACGTTTGACCAAAGGTGAATCAGTTTCCAGCATTATTCATTCAAGACAATCATCATGGTCTTCAACCTTGACATCAACATCTGACCTAAAGCTCTGTACCCCTGAATCTCTTGAAACAGCTCCGTTCAGAACCAGTTTAAGCCATGCAAATCCAATGCATTACCTTATGTAAGTGACACTGAGATAACTCTTCACCCCACTACGCTAAGCAATCCTGAGGAATGAAACATGTGAGCAGAAAGGAACCCACTTCAAAGAACTCAGCAAATAAACCAGCTAAAATTAACATAAGTAAAAATTTTGTTATGTCCAGATAAAACAAAGTGAAACACATCTAGACTAGCTTCAGGAGAATTTTTAGCAGCTTTTCACAGGAAGACCAATTGCATTTTGTTACGAGTGTAAGTACCTTCACCAAGCTGCCAGGCAGCTGCTCGGATCTTGGAGGCACACTGTCAGTGTAGGTGGACAATCCAGAGCCATGACAGATGAAAAAGAACAACTCCTGTTTCCTGGTGCATGATGCCTTATCTCACTGAAAAAGGAAGGGATGCGTGTTCATCCTTCCCTTTGCTTCTGGAGAGTAAGAGCAGCTTGTTGGTGTTCTTGCAGCAGAGTGAAGGTTCAATGCTTTCCGTGTTTTGAATTTTATATTCTTATTTAAGGTTTCATTCTTGGAATTCAGTTGGTTCCTAAAATATTTGTGAGCCTTCACCAGCTGCAGAAGACAGTCTCGCCAGATTATTATTTGTTGTGTTAGGTATGGTAAGACCTCCAGGATAAAGCAGAAATAAGGTCCTGTTTTGTTGGCTTCTTGAAAACTTAGAGCTATGTAAGTGTGTGGACAAGACAAACTGGAACAAAGTAAAGACACAACACACAAAGTGAAGAATGCCAGTGCAAAACCAGACAGGTTATAAGTCTTCTTTTGTTTAGCTTTGGACTGGGGAAAAGGGACAGGCTATGAAAAAAAGTATCATAGAATCCTTAAGGTTGGAAAAGACTTCCAAGGTCATTGAGTCCAACCTTCGAAAGCACCATGTCCAACTAAGTATTAAACAATCACTGAATGACGAAAGGTCCTTTATTTCAGCTGCTCTATACCTGCTTTATTTAGCTGAATTTTCCAGAGAACTCTCACAGATTTTGACAAAAACTACATACAATGAAGGAGTATATGTTGCACCTTATCCCATCCTAACTCTGTATAGTTTTGCACACAGATGATTTAGGAGTCTTGGTTTAAATTGAAATTTTGCAAGTATTATTATACTAATTCCAGTTTTATTCTCTCAGTACTACTAAAAACTGTCATAATTTCAGCCATAAAAGGTGTTTGATTCTGTATGAATTAACAGTTACAACAATGAAAAGGACTAGTTGGAAGTACTTGACAGATTTTTTTACTGTAGAGGAGATTAGTAACATTTTGGCTACATGAATTACTTATCTCACTACCAAAAGAACCTGAATTCTTTGTGAAATGGTCCTAATAATATGGGTTAATGATACAAGTTCACTTGATCTTTCTCACACTCATAGCAATGCTTGCTTCACTTTCATAAACTGACTGTATTCTCTCAAATCTTTCAGGGTCCTTTGCAGTGTTGCCACTAAAACTTCAATCTCACTCAACACAGTAATATATCTGAAAGCTAGCTACAGAACTCTTTGCAATGTATTTTAAGTGACACTTCTCTCTTGTCATGTGTCATTTAGATAGTAATAAAATGGCAGTGGCTGGCACAGAACTAGAAGGATCAGACTGGATATATTGGATCAGACAATATATACATATATAATATATACTATAATGATAGCAATAAGGCCAAACAGTCTGTTCCCGTCAAGTTCTGAAAGTCCTTTAGTATATCCTTTCCTGTTTCCGGAAAAAATTCCCTTCTAGGCTCAAAAGGGGAAATGTTGATGTTCGAAAGCCTCATTGCTTTTGGAGATGAAATACAGTGTAGTTTAAACAATGGAAGAAAATTTAAAAAAATATGTGCATGTGGAATATAGGTTAATAAAAAATAAGTGTTAAGTCAATATATTTGGTTATCTAAAAGAAACACTAATAAATGCATTGCTACTGTCTTACTTTGACTCTGAAAACAGCTTTCACTGTTAACTAATGCAATTTGGTGGAATTTACTGTGTTAAGATAACATATTTAGCAATATGCACTGCTTTAAACCAAGTAGTAAAAGCAATCTGAGAGCAAATACTAAAAAGGTTCTTGTACTAATGAAGGAATCTCCTTAACACAAAATTCCAAGAGACAAATATATCCACTGTCAAGCACCAGCTGTTCTAGAATTTTGTGTTTGTCTTATAGGGACTGTGAGTACTAAAAGTGTGCCCTTCACCCTTTCAAATTGGGCATAAATATTTCAGTAAAGAGAATTTTGAACATACTTATTCTGTATTTTGAAAGAAGAAAAAAATCCTGTATGTGGTTGTGTAAATACACTCAAATACTGCAACGGTATTTGTCACTTGTAATGGTATTTGTGAATGGGATTGGTCTTTGAAAACTTAGTCATAAGGGACTGCAGCTACTGTAGTTGCAAATGTTAACGCTTCTGGCTGCAGTTCCAGCATTCCAGCAGCCTGCCAAAGGGGTGATTGGGAAGCATTTGGTGTGCTGCGCTATCTAGCTCTGTTCACATTCCCTCATATTCTCCTTCTTCCTTCTCTCCCTCCTTGGCTGACACAATTTTCCACTAGCAGTTTAGAAACTGAAGAGAAAAAATAACAAGTTTCCATTTATTTCTTAATATTCAGACGTCCCACTGATCACAGTGGGAAGTTTGCAAATGAAAGGCTGACAAGGTTGGGTTGTAACCAAAATTCATATTTGAAAAATGGCAAAATATGCTCTAAGCTTTAGAGATTATTAGAATGCAGCAATCCCATGTTTCTGTTCACCTGCTATTGTAATCCAGGCAACTGGACAGCATAAACATATGCAAAATAGACCAAAAGTGTCCTATTAAAACCACAACCTTGCTTAAAAGATATTTCTTTTCACATGCCTTCAAAAGAAATAAGCAGTAAAGATACCATCCTACCTAAGAAAAGAATGCAAAAGGCAACAAAAAACTGAAGCCAGTTATTGCTATCCAGTGATGCCATATTTTGATGCCCCAGTATTTTGTATCCCATTTGTAGTTTCTAAGCTGCCTCAAGCTCCTTGTTAAGATTTTATTAAGACATCACATAGTGCATTGAAGGTGATATGGCAGCTGCCTCCAGACAATTTAAAACAAAAAAATAGAGGTGTGAGTGTGCCCACACACATATGGACTGTATTGATTTACACAGAACTGTCCTCTGAGACTGGTGACAGAAAGCCAATGAGTCTGGGGCATCGTCTGTGCCCTGAGAAACGCCGCTCTAACAGGAGATTCTGCTGCCTTGTTTGGAGCAGTGTATTAGCTCTCACATAAACTGCCTGCACATATTTCTCTATTTTAAATGCGGTTCATTCTTTCATGGTTTTGTGAGCCTCTGTTTGATGACAAAGTAGCTCTTCGTTTGTCAAAGGCTGAATGCCACTTCTGTACAGCGCTGGAGCTTTTTGTGCCTAGCTATCAGTGCATGCCAGTGTTCAACAGCAAAGTGATGAATTCATAAAATGTACTAGCTGCTCAGCATTAAACATTCTGCACCACTAGGATGTGATAATCATACTGACTTTTGAGAAAATGTTATGGGGTTTGGTATTACAAAAAGTCTTTGTATCTTGGAGTTGATGCTCTAACCACCTACTTAGTAATAAGAGACTTCTGCAGCATCCCCTCCACACCACCCCCACCCCCCACTAAAGAATGTCCTTGCTGATGTGCTCAACTTTAGTCTGGAAGGGCTAGTGAAGGATTCCTTTCCCTTTTTACAGATGCCAGCAACAGAATAAATTTTCTTTCCCTCAAGACTGTTTTTGGAAAACAAGGTATCACAAGCATTTGGGCAAATAAGCATTCTCACTGAAAGTATTCACACAGCTGTTAAAAATTTTAAGTGTTTGCAAACCATTCAGATACAGATCAGAAACAATGATGTGTGATAGAGGTAACACTTAAAACACCTGGAGAGCCGATACTTCATTCATTCAATATGTAAGGAAGATGAACAGCACTCTTGCCTTTAATTCCTCTGGAGGGTTTTTCACATGAATATGTATACGCAGGCCCTGTTGTTCTCTTTATAGATTAAGTTTTGGAAAACTGAAAGAGTTTCTTTTTAATGCTGAAGCTAGAAGGTGAAAGCACAGCCATTGGCTGTATGTGGTTACAAAGTATATGTTTTTTTACATGTAGACATTAACTTGCTTATATCTGAGTATAGTGCTGAACAGTTGCTCTTAGCAGTTTCTCACGTTTATGTGAGCACCTCATTTAAGAGATGGACTCCTGGAGGTAGAGCATTTTATGTCAGAGAAATGAGAAGAGCTACCCTGAGTATACAGCAGACAAAATTCTCTAATCTAGACTTGCTTATATATAGGCTCCTGCATCTATATTTCACACAAAGTCACCAAGCTTCTCAGAGTTATAGAGCTTCTGCTGCTTTCACTGATTTATATTGTTTTCAGGTACCTAAATTAGAGACTTGAGTTCAGGAGGTATTATTCAGAGTTTAAATGTAATGCAAAATGCAGCTACTCAATGCAGATACTCTGACTGCTTTAATACTGTGTTCAGATGTAGAGTCAGTTGCTTAACTGGGGAATCAGAGTTTGTTTTTCACCTCTCTATTTCAGATTCTTTACATCAGTCAGTCACCCCTGGTTCTGCAAACACAAAACTGCTAAGCCTTTTTTAAAAAATGTGTATCACATAATGTGTTCTTTTAGTGTTTGAGCCTGTGCCCATTGAGGTCAATGACAAAGCTTCTATTGACTTCCATGATACAGAATCAGGCCCCGAGGCTCAAAGAATTGCTGCATTGTTAATCCCTTGGTTCTAGCAGGCAAAAGGGCTTGTAAATGCATATCCCACTGCCAATAAATGGATGCCAAGCAGTCAGCATTTCTTGCACCCAAAGCATACATACTTCATATCCATATAGGTTTTTAGAAGTCTAAATGAGGTACAGGCCCTCTCTAGGCTCCCAGAGCTAACTTATCTGCCTCTGGATTAAAGCACCATTAATGAGCAGCCCAAATTTTGCTGAATTAATTGGACCAAACACAAATCTAGCATATTTTTGTATGGAAGAGAGGTAGTCTGTTTGTTTTATTATCTCCTCTGTCATCGATCCTGTACAGTACATTTTACAGGGTAAAGTTTTGAAACGATTAACTGCCCTGTTCCCCCATAGTACTTCACACATTTCATTGATTTCTAGTCATTTCATTCAGCCCTGACCTTGCTGTGTTACAGTCATTTCTATAGCTCCAAATCCAGTTAATCTGTGCTCAGTGTCTGAATTTACAGCTGAACAACCAAAACATTTAAATATTAACTAACCTTTGCTTCTTTCTGTATTCTTTTTGGCTTCCTAAATTGTTATGGTATGATCTCAGCACTTTTCATGTGACCTGTAGGGACATACCCTGAGGCCTGTCATCCCTTCTTTGGCAAAAAATCTACTGAAGATGGAAGTACGCTCCCAAAATCTGCAAGGCTATTTGACTCAATCTCCCTTTTTATTCAGGAAACAGACTATTTAAAGAATACGTTTTGATGTCTTTGAAACACTGAAAAGCATTAGGCAAGGGGGGTAAGGATTGTCAAGAATATAGACAGTTTTGTAATAATCTGAATCCATAGATAGGGAACATTATCATGTTTATGTGAAACACCTTTCCTTTTAATACTGCTCCTGGAATAAAAGAGATGCTTTTGAGATCAAACTACTTTTCATCATCATTCTCCAAATGAATTTTTGATTTAGAGTACAAATCATAGCATACAGAATTATTTGGGTTGGAAGGGACCTTAAAGATCACCCAGTTCCAACCCACCTGCCACGGGCAGGGATACCTTCCACTAGACCAGCTTGCACAGGGCCCCATCCAGCCTGACCTTGAACACTTCCAGGGATGGAGCAGCCACAGCTCCTCTGGGCAATCTCCACCTCACAAGGGCCTCACCACCCTCACAAGGAAGAATTTCTTCCCAACATCTAATCTGGATCTACTCTCTTTCAGTTTAAAGCTATTCATCCTTGTCCTATCACCACAAGCCATTGTAAAAAATCCCTTTCCAGCTCTCTTGTGCTCTACCAAGCAGATCCTCAAAGAGGCCAAATCTGCTCTGCTGAAGTCCAGGGCAGTGAGCTTTCTGCATGCCCTCCTTGCTGCCCTAAGGGCACCACTTCATGGTCACTTCATGTCCGTCCACTCAGCTGGTGGAATCATGGGCTCTATTGAACAGAAGGAAAAGCCATTGATCTGAAATACACATTAAGCCCTACATGAGGAGTACTCCCCAGAGTGGAGTATTTATTGCACATAGCCACTTAGCAGCATTGCTTACATTTTTAAGAATCAGTTTTGCTGCCTTTTGTGACAAAAATAGGCTTTCATTTCTCTCTTGCTTCTGTTTCAGAATGAGCTCTGTTTTTCAGAAAGAGCCAAAACAGCTTCCACTTACACGTCAGATTCTTATGAGCAACTTCAACAGGACTGAAAGTTTCAGAAATTTTAGTGTGTTACACCTAATAAACCTCACTGACAGGTTTCAGGCTGCAAGGACATCACTGGGAGTCAATTAGAAGGCAGTGGTATCACACAGAAACCATTGAAGGCCATGTTTAAAAACTGTAGGCCTTTAAAAACTGTACTTGGTTGTGAGATTGGGAAGGGAGAGAATATGACTCTCTCAGGGCCCCAGACGAGTTGGCAGAACTAAGAGCTTGAAAGTGCATTTTTAATCTTAAAAGGAATATGTTTGGTACAAGTAATCAAGAGATACGTAGGATTCCACAATGCTGTTTTCACAAAGCTGCTGTTAAGTATTTATTTCTGGGTCATTTGGAAGCACTCAACTTTCTGAATCAGAAATACATTTCCTGTTGTGGGGATTGTACACATACATGTATTTCATGGGTTTTTTACATGTGATGATCATGGCCTAATCAAAATAAAATTAGAATAGTATTTCCTCCTTTTTGCATTTGACATCTAATGACTTGGAGCCCAGTCTGATGTCAGTGATGGTTTCTAATTCACTGTACATGGGATCAGAACTTAAGATCACATTTTTATATTTCTAGACTTATCAATCAGATCTAGCCTGATGACCTTGAGACAGTCTGTGAACTTTGAAAAATGCTGTTGCTACTAAGAGCTGCCATTTAGCTTCCTATTGGCTTGAGTAGTCTAAGTGGTCCTGTATGTTCCAATCTCACTAATTCATCAAAATTCTTTTGATGAACACCAACTAAATTGAGAGAGTAGATCTTCCCTGATGAACCAATTTTGGAAATTTTAGTTATGTTTTGTCATCAAAATGAGTGTTCCTGACGGATGTGAGAAGTGCTGTCAGCTGATCTTTGTGGTTTTAGCTTACAGCTACGGTTCTGAAAAATTATTTGCATGTATCTATTTTAGAAGATCATTACCACCTTATTTGAAATGTATCATAATCAAGGCATATGTAAGTGTAAGGTTATGGGGACCAATGACTGTAAATACGAGAACTACAGGAATAATCTGTTATGAAAAACTGGCATGTATATTTCATCCTGAAAATATGCAGAAATTTGTAGACTTTCAGTTCATTATTGTGAAAAGTATGGAAAATGCATTCACTGAGAACAAGTGAAACAGCTGGATTCTGGTCTTGTTTTAAATACAAATCTCAGCACTTACTAACTTCCCAATGTCATCTCCAATGTGAAATAGCTCTTTTAGCCTGAGCAAAGCTCATGCTGCAGTCAAGGAGGCTGTGGCCTGAGCTAAAACAGCAGAACATATCTGGAGTACATGATCACACTCACATACCCCTGTGCCTATGTGAAGATGTCCATCACGGCCTGATGTTTATTTGAGTTTGACAGTAGGTCTGCAGGGGTGTTTCTCAGGCTGCTAATTGTCAGTAACTGGAGTTTCTTGAAATACTGACTCATGGACTGTTCTAGAACAATTTCTGCCTTTTCTGAATTTTTTTCATCCACTGAATTACAGTGTCGTCCCCAAGCCTTCATTTCATAATCAAGCAGGGTCCTCTCCCCAGAAGTTGTATGGAACTGCCCTGTTAGAGAATCATCAGTGGGCTCATAATTATTTGTACACAGATGTGCCATTGACTGCTGACTGAACAGGAGCTGAGACAACTCCTGGCACTCTGAGCTGTATTTTACAGTTTCCCATTGTTGTATTTACAGCAATGCAGCCTGCTGAGGTGACATCTCCCAGCAGTCTTCTGCAAAAAGGGACAGAGCATGTGGGACAAAGGGTCATATACTAAGCAGAGGTACATAAACTGGCAGGTGGCTTCTAGCAAAAGACAAGGGGGAGATAAATGATTCAGAAACTACAGGGCCCAGGAGATGCAAATCTTGCAAAACTATAGTCATTATGGTCCAATTCACAAAGAATTAGAATAATGCCCTGTTTCCTCCTTACTTAGCACAGATACTTGTTTTTCATGATCTCAATATGTTAGTAAATCCATAAAAGAGAATATTTGTCCTCCAAACGGAATCCATAATCCAAGCAGATGTATACAGCAAACACATGACTTCATGTGTGCCTTAAAGCCAGACTCCTCACTGAAAACTTTTGGAGTGCTGCTCTACTTAAAAGTTGAATTCAGCTCCAAGAGCAAAGCCAGGTTCAAAGTTCATGTACATTTAGGCATAAGGGATTGTGTGATACTGGTGCAATGGGGTAGCCCTAAAGCTATGAATGAGCTTGCACTGAAAACATACCCTTTGGTGCTGCTGTCATTGGATTTCACCTTTGACAGCAGAATGTTTCCCTAAAGAATAACAGAAACAAATGCTTTCCAAAAGATTTCCAGCATGTCACTTTCCATATATACTTAATACTTCAAAACCTTATAGCAGCACTCCAGAAATTTACAGCACCAAGGGGACCTATTTAGCAATGCCTGTCCAGTAATCTGCTTTTTTTTTTTCTTCAACCGCATAATTATGTTAGAAATAAGGAAAGCAACTGTGTATTCATAGTCCAATTTAATAGGCCCCAACACTTTGCTAAAGCACTGCAGTGGATCAGTTGGAGTTAATTATTATACAAGATTATATTGCAAATAACAACAGTATGTCAAAGTAATGCATAAGGTCTGCCTTGCAACACAAAAGAGAGAAATTTCAAATTTAAGTCTAAAATTATGCCTTTACATTTCCTCCTTAACTCACTACATAACACTTAAAGTATTACAGCCCCAAAGAAACCTTGTGTAAGAGTGGCCATTTCTTAGCTAACCCTTATGTGATAACTGCCTACAAGAAGGTCTTAAGGACAACCCTGAATTGTCTTGCTTTGGGGAATTTAATTAACTGGTTAATCACTGTGAAAGTAATTGTGGAGGTGGGTTCTCCAAGTCAGTGTCATAACCTAGGTGCAGGAGGCAGAGCTATTGTTTCTGAAAAGGAGTGATTTTTATGTAAACAGGTTTCAAGGCAGAACTACAAGGTGCCCTCTCTGCCACTTTCTTCTTCCAAAAAAAAAAAAATAATAAAAAAAAATCCATGCTCTTTTATTTTATACTTTCCGATGTATAATGAACAGTAGTTTATGAAATATTTTAAACATAAAAATTCTAGTCCTTACTTTCCTGTTGTTCCCTAGCCTCCCTTGTATCGCAACACTATGGATATGTAGGAACAAAATGGGCTATTAGCTTTATTCAAAGACCATTGAAGTCAATAGAATGCTGCTTAATGAATGTAATGGTTTTTAGATTAAACTCTAGGTTACTGCATCACAAGTACCAAGGAAATAGCATCTGACTCATGGAAAGGAAGGACTTTACTTGATTTGCATTCATTGTTTTGTATTTGCTAAAAGACATAAATTATTATCTGAGACTGAGCATCCTTTGTGGTTTGATGTTTTAAACAGATCTCTGTAGCACCAGAGGGGCCTCCAGTAGCAAGGGGAACAATCACATTTGATATCCCTAATATTTAGAATGCAATGTAACAGATAAAATAATCATTTGAAGCAAGAAAAATTGCAGTGCTTCATTTTTTTAATTTAATTTTTTACTCTTGAAACAAGATTCTTCATGGGGTACATATGCAAGTAAGCTAAACAGTCAAAAAAAAAGTTAAATTGAAGATTATGGAATCATTTTTAAATGAAAGGAACTAAAGACTAAACTTTAGTCTTACGGGAGTTAAATCTGGTATATAGATCACTCAAGGGTGTGCAGCCTTGATCAGAATCTTTGTGCCATGAAAAATATATTTACTGCATTTACACTGCAGAAAAGTTGAACAGAGACCATTTGCCCTACTCCACAGTAGAATTTATTTCACTGATCTAAGCTGCCTGACACTGGATTAGGATTTGATCCAGTGTATTTTGAAAAGCAACAGAAAGAACTGTGGGACTGTGAACACCAAATAGATGGGTGTCCCTTCCTTGACTTTGCCTGAGCCAGTTACACTGTGAATTCTGCTTTCAAACTTACTGAAATTAATGGTTGTATAAACAACAGAGCTTCATCATCAAAAGTAGGGTGCTTTAGCAACATCATGGGTTAGAGAAAGTTCCTAAAAATAGACATTCGGTGATACATTGATGTTAGTGCTTGAGTGCTTAGCTGTTATTGAGTGTTTATGAGGACCCAGGAGAACTCAAAAGAGGATTCTAGCAGTTCACATGTTCAAGAGCAGTTTCAGGATAAACTGCTACTAAAACAATGTCTAACAGATGATAATAAATAAATATCTCTTTTCCTGTAAATCAGGTCTGTAGACTCCTTGGGACACTTCTGGGCTACTTCTGAAGAATCGGCAAAGAGTAATTAAGGATAGTAAATCTATTGCCAGTCAACTTCAGTTTGCTATATAAGGACAACTGTGTATCTTCAGCTTAAGACTCTTCAATTTGATATAAGGTGAGAATTGCTATTACAAAACCCTTCTGCAATTGTGGGGGCTTTTTTGCTTCTTATGCCTTCTGTTGTGCTGAAAAAGCAATCAAACAGGCAGTCAGTTTTATGCTGTAATTATCAAGACCTAGCACAATTGCTACAAGGTGTGACTTACAAAACCAAACAACTTTTAATTAGGAATGGAAGTTTCATAAAGCATGAGAACGCTTCTGCTAACATTGGCTATATTGTTAATATCAGATACTTTCAAATAAGCCACTGGGTTTCTGAAGGATTTGCTTTTCACCTGAACACTGCAGATTATTAGAACCACGTTGTTATTCACATCAACCTAAGTGTACAACTGTAGCCACCTTGTACTCTCAGTTCACCTCACTGAAATCAATGAAACAAATCATGTTGGATGAAATTCATCTCTGTGCAGATGGACAATGCAAGTTCTTCACAATATGACAAAGTATGTTTTAATGACTCTGTATTAGATCTTTCAGTATACGGGGATCAAAATTTCCAGCCTATGAGTTACGCTGCAATGTTGCAATAGGATATCTCTCTCTTCCTATGATTTTTCTCTATTGCCTTCTCAGATTCTGGACTGTTCTGTAAATTCCCAGTATTGACAGTTTGCTATTATCCTTGGTGGTTTTCTTCCATTTCTTACCTTGTTAGACCTCAAGCTGCTGTAGGAATTGGATGGTAGGCAGGTCTCCAAGTGAGAGGGATAAAAAGGTCTTAAATTACCAGATCCACTCATTCTTACTATGTATGCTGTATGCACCTCTTTCTTCTAAGGAAATGCTTTCTTTTCATAGCAGTTACATAAGGAAATCTTTTCACATTCAAAGTGATATTTCTTGGGCAGTGACAAAGCAAGGGAGAGACCAACACCCCACAAACACTATATTCTCCAGGACTAAAGAAGAAAAAGTTCATTTTTCTGTCTAATTTCCTTCCCATATTAACGAATACCTTATTTATATTAATTAAATGAATTCTAAATAAAAAGAGGCTTGATTCCATACCCTAGTTCTGCAAAGGCTCACACCAAAAGTAAAACAGATTCTTTCAAATTAGAAGAGAACTGAATGTCAGTTTTCTGCATAACTCTGAAAACTTTATAACTACCAGACTGCTGTCTTAGGGGAGGGTAGGAACCTCTGTATGATCAGGTGGAAAAGAAAAATCAGAAATCCTTAATCCTCTGGTGAAAATTTTTAATTCTTTTTGTCTTAACATCTGTTTCTAAGAATCTGTGTGCTGTTTTCCAAATATGTTTTCATTAGAAGACACTACTGCAGATTTGAGCTGAGGTGAATTATGGTAATATACAAATGCACACTGGTAGGAAAACAGACTTTTGATTGGCAAACAGTCATCTGAAGTGATTATTCACTACATAGATCTAAACTACATTCTCTTTAAGAAGAATATATTTCAGTAATTATATACAAAAATTAAATATTCAGTGGTCAGATGTTTCACAATTGTAATGGGTATGAATTGAATATAACTCACAAGATTCTCTGAAAACTGTATTCATAGGTATAAAATAAAAAGAGAGAGAGGATACACTTTATTAATAGTATATAGGGGATACCACCACATTTTTATTTGATTTACTGATTCCTGATATAATAAATATAGATGAGCACAGCAAAGTACAGGTTTAAGTAAGAATTGCGGGGTTGTGTTATGCCAGCGGTGCCTAGTGTACAGTTAATCGGAAAGCAGAAGGTAATATAAATTGTTTCTGACATTATGTGACTATAACAACACTACATTTCCACCAGCTCCATAGCTCTTAGAAGTATGTATCCTGAAGATACCACAAACCCAAGAAATATGAAAACATTTGTCCACACTGACTGTTTCCACATTTGTGTCTTAGTTGTGCAATTGTTATAGATATAGGTTATTACTGTTACAGTCCATGTTCAGTTCTGATAAAAGTTGCTGGATGAATTTGCTTCCGCTAAAGTTGAATTAGATTCCAGTAATGGAGTAATGACTTTTATTTATTAACAAGTTTCCTCTTTGACCCTATTCCTATACAAATCTTGATCAACCCTTCATGTACTAGAACATATTACAATGTGCCAGACCCAATTATTCTGCCAGGATGTATTGGATACAATCCTAGCTCGAATGATAGGGGTAATAAACCTACTACACATCTCTGTGGTTCTAGGATTTCACCTGTTAAGTGTCCTTAGGAAAAACTAATAACAACAAATCAACGATTCAAGTAGTCTCCGAACCTGTCTCTAAAACTAACCAGCAAAAAATAACTTTCAGAGAACTTTAGACATATTGTAAACTCTCATCATGAATAAGAGGAGTAAGTCTTTCTTGAGGCAGCAAGGAACAGCTTTTTGCCATGAATTCTGCATATGAATTCCTACAGCATTTTACTAGATAGTCTAATGCATTTACTCTGCTAATTCACATAAAATTTCCAACTTTTAAAAACAATTATTTTTGCCAAGAATATTGTGTAGAAGACAGCTTTATAGATTAGCTGTAAACTGCACAGCAGAATATTTGTTAAACTGTCTCTCGTCTGCAGCTTTCTAATTTCATTTTATGTCTCTGTTATTGCCTGGTAATGAAAGGTAAACAGGAGAGCTTCAATAGTTTGTTCTATGGCCACTCATAATCAGATCTTAACTAGATGTCCTTTTGACCCGTTTTCCAAAATGTATGAAGCTGTAAGGTCTGTATTCATTTTCCCTCTTTTGACACTGTACTTTCCCCTTGACTCCTATCTGTAGTTTCATCTTGTCCCTGAATCCCTTTTCATCTTCGCTTCTGTCTCTCCCCACTATCACTCTGTTAACTGTCTATTGTAGAATTAATCCGTTTAGCTAATCAAAATGCTGACATTGACATAAAGTTTGGTTACTTGTGTGTCCTTTGCTTTTATGAAGAAATAACTGGTTTAAAACAAGCAAACAAAAAAAGGTGTAAGACACATTTGGTAATACATTTATTAGCAATTATGACATGATTTGGTTCACATTGAGAGAAACACAATGATTGCTAGAATCTGTCTGCCTGAGCTACTCTCTTGCAATTAGAAATAGGAATACAAAAATAATAAAGTCAGCTTAGTGCAGTTAGGGTGAAGCTTCAGCCACAGAATCCTGCTGTAGATTCTGCCATGACTTTATGGTAACATTATGGGTTTAGCCCAGTAACATCAGAAAGCACAGTGAGAACGCTGTGTCCCAAATTCCATAGCATTTTTCTAATCCACTATTAGACATTACAATGAGAACACATTAGCTAATTATAAATCATTACCCCCTCCTGCTCAGGTAGATACTCTGAATCCCCAGTGTCCCGGAACACTATAAATCATCTAAACATGAAGCTTGATTATCCTGCAAAATCTTGGTTGT
Source organism: Dicrurus megarhynchus (assembly GCA_013399195.1). Classification (NCBI taxonomy): domain Eukaryota; kingdom Metazoa; phylum Chordata; class Aves; order Passeriformes; family Dicruridae; genus Dicrurus; species Dicrurus megarhynchus. Next base: position 686,548 of record VXAD01008737.1, read on the forward strand.
ATTTAGTAAGGGAAGGTTTGGGAAAGCATCTGGTATGACCTCAGTTACCATGGAACTTGTTAATTCAAGTCACTGAGCATCCCTAGCAAAGTATATAAAATATTTCCATGGCATTGATATTCACATAAAGGCAAGTAATCTACCATTTTATCCCAGGACATACTGGGTTCACTATAAAAAAGATAAACTCTGATGAGGTCTCTGGATTTCTCCAAAATCCATATGGAATGGCTGTTGTGCCATTTGTATCTGCTAATCATGCCATAAAGGTAACTGCATAAGCAAAAAAGCAAACTGTATATTGCAAATGCTAATGAGAATAATAACAACAACATGTAAGGGGCTTCAGAAGGAAGAATGCAGGTGATAATGAAAAATTGTCTCTTAGCACAGATATATTTTGGATCATCACAAGACTGTCCACTTGTAGATCAGGCTGTGAAGCACCATTTTACTGGAGACACGGTACCCACCCTGCTGGCAGTGTGTGACTGAGACTCTGACAGATGCCACATTCATTCATAGCTATTTTATCTCCTCTCTTGTTCTAACATCTATAATGTTAAATATAATTTCTTACAATTTATAGTTTTCTTTTTTCTTCTTATTTCTTCATAATTTTTTCAGTGCACCATCAGCTGTCAGTGTGGCAGGTGGCAGTCAGCCTGGAATACTTAGCTGCAGGGATGGAGAGAACTTCACAAGAGCAAGTGAACAGAAAGAAAGTAGGGCCGCTAGCAAAGGACACCAAAAAAAAGAGGACAGCAGGACTTGGTAGGGAATGCATTAGAAATAGGCTGGAGGTGTGTAGAATAGGAAAAGGTAAGTAGTTTGGAACAAGACAGAAATTATTTGTTAAGAGGAATGTGCTTCTGAAAACTATACTTAATGCCTAAACTTCCTGTGCCTGTCTGTAGCTTTCAGATCTGCTATCCTTACCAAAGGACATTTGAGAGCAGAGTGCTCTACAGCAAAGCCAGGCTGCTGCTCAAGATGCTAATTCTGGGTCTGAAACTTCCTTGTTAGGTGAGCTGGGCCAGTTGCTTTCCCTGATTTTTAAATTTTACATCTGTAACAGAATAATATAATCATGCCTCATGAGGATGCTTACAGGAATTCATAGGTAATATGTGCTGAAGGCTTTGAGCTTGAGGAGTGCTATAGATATAATCATGGACCTTATACCCCACCTATCCATACAGATAACAATTTCTTTAAAAAGGGAGATGAAGTGACAATAAATAGGGAACATTACCATCCACCCTGCGGCCTGATCCCTACCCCTGCCTGAACTGGAACAGACTCCATCTTCTGGGCATGATTCTCATAAAGGAACACGACATGTAGCAACCAATGCATGCACCTCAGAGTGAGCAGGTGTCATACATACGTCATTAAAAGCACGTGCTACACTCCTGCATCATGACTGTAGTACCCTGCTCTTGACCTTTACCTTTGGCTTCCTTCAAAAGTAGTGGTTCAAATCTCTGATGTTGTTCATTAGCATTTGTGCAGCAATCTGAGGCAATCTTCAATCTTACACCTTGACTATTTTACAAATGCAAAGCCAAATGCTTTTAATGTAATCCCTAACTGAACTGAACTTCAACCCAAACAATGCCACAGTCTAAGATTAAGATAAAAAAAGACGCAGAGCAGCACTGAGGTGAAGTGACCTGCTGAAATCAGAGGAAAAGCACGTATTAAGGGAAGAACAGTCTTTGCTGGGCCTATGAGATGGACAACTCTACCTAGTATTGCTTTTCTGTCTCCATTTTGTACAGTTTTTGTGAGCCCCAAAGTGGCAAAAAGAAAAGCACTGCATGATCCATACAGCGAAATGTCAAGGGGATGGGTGCAAGACTACAGAGCACCTGTCTCAGGCAGACACACAGCAGCTCCCTGTGGATACGCAGGCCAGGGGTGTCTCAGGGCTGGTGTTCAAGACACACGGGATGTCTGTCACCCATCCCTCTGTGGCCACCAGGTTGGCTCTGCTGTGTGCTCTGTACTGGGGCCGCTCATCAGCTGACACACATGTTCTGTCTTTTCCCAGCACCAAGGATGAAACAGGGAGCCTTTATACGAGTTCCTTCCTTTAGAGGAGGTTGGGGAGGACCTAACATTCCCTCGTGTGGGATTAAACTCTTCTTCTCTTTCTTCACTTCACGGCACTGTGGGTGGATGATGCTTCCCTGCTGAGGCGCTGGCACTGGAGGAGGGATGGGGAGAACTCGGGCGCAGGGCCGGCAGCCCCTTCGGGAGAGCGCACGGTCCCTCAGCATCCCTTGCTGTGGCCCTTTCCAGCCCTCCGTGGGCAGCCCCGGCGCTCAGGTCTCTCCCCAGCCCTCTCCCCTAAGGCGGGGCCCAGCGGCACCCGCCTGCCCCGGCCCTCACCGGGCCTCTCGCCCCCGGCTACGAACCGCCTCTGTTGCCTCCCGGCCCCCAGTCCTGGGGCGCCCGCACCGCCCACCGGGCACGGTCACAGACACGGGCAAGACCCGACCGCGTCCCTTTCACCCCCGGCCTCCTCTGCCAGCCCCGGCTCGGCTCGGCTCGGCTCCCCGCCCCTCCTTCCTTTCTCCGCTCCCTCCCCCGCCCGCCCACAGGCGCACGCACCGCACTCTCACACACACACACGCGCACACACACACCCCGAGCCGATGCAGCTTTAAAGGGGCAGCTGCAGCCCGGGGGCCGCCCCACGTGAGGCCGGTGCGCTCCCGTCGACCGCAGCCCCGAGCACTGAGCCGCGGCTGGAGCCGCCGGGGCTGGGCGGGCGGGCCGAGCGGAACGGAGCGGCTGCTAGCCCGCCTCACGCCAAGTTTGATCGATAACCCCCTCCCGGCCCGGGCGGAGCAGCCTCGGCGGCTCCGCTACCCACCATCTTTGGGGGAAGTCCCTGCGCTGGGGGGGGCTGCTGGAGACGGGNGGGGAGAACTCGGGCGCAGGGCCGGCAGCCCCTTCGGGAGAGCGCACGGTCCCTCAGCATCCCTTGCTGTGGCCCTTTCCAGCCCTCCGTGGGCAGCCCCGGCGCTCAGGTCTCTCCCCAGCCCTCTCCCCTAAGGCGGGGCCCAGCGGCACCCGCCTGCCCCGGCCCTCACCGGGCCTCTCGCCCCCGGCTACGAACCGCCTCTGTTGCCTCCCGGCCCCCAGTCCTGGGGCGCCCGCACCGCCCCCCGGGCACGGTCACAGACACGGGCAAGACCCGACCGCGTCCCTTTCCCCCCCGGCCTCCTCTGCCAGCCCCGGCTCGGCTCGGCTCGGCTCCCCGCCCCTCCTTCCTTTCTCCGCTCCCTCCCCCGCCCGCCCACAGGCGCACGCACCGCACTCTCACACACACACACGCGCACACACACACCCCGAGCCGATGCAGCTTTAAAGGGGCAGCTGCAGCCCGGGGGCCGCCCCACGTGAGGCCGGTGCGCTCCCGTCGACCGCAGCCCCGAGCACTGAGCCGCGGCTGGAGCCGCCGGGGCTGGGCGGGCGGGCCGAGCGGAACGGAGCGGCTGCTAGCCCGCCTCACGCCAAGTTTGATCGATAACCCCCTCCCGGCCCGGGCGGAGCAGCCTCGGCGGCTCCGCTACC